>CM029532.1:32285207-32640207 GCA_017141395.1 Laodelphax striatellus
ACATATTCAGGACTAACTTAGGTTTCAACAATTAAAATATAATAAATAGGAGAAATTCAACCTGAATCAACATATCAAAGAACAACTTCTAAATTACTTATTTACTCATGTAGTTAATTACATAACCAAGGAGTTTCCTTTCTCGATGAGAAGGTGAGTTAATACTATCACAGAATGTTTTATTCTATATCTTAATCTACACACATAATTACTGTACAATAAAGCTTTCAAGAGGTGTTTCTTACACAAACTCTCGAGTTTTCTGGCACAAAATATTGCTAGTGCAGTTCCACTCAGGACTCTGTTGCCTTTGAACTTTTCATTTTTTCAGGAACTTTTTCACATATACTTGGAATAATAGTTGTGGCTGTTGTATTGATAGACTGCTCAGAGCTTGATAGATAAGTCCTCTTTTTACCAGGAAACAATGCACTCACGGAACGAGCCCACGGATGGATGAGTTTCTCATCATAGATGTCATCTTCTGATCCTGTCAAATCAAGCAGTTTCAAATCAAGATTCATGGATAAACTTTATTATATTATGGTTGATTAAGTACATTCATAACTTGACCACTATGTATTCCATTGAAAAATAAAATAGTTGATCTAAATTATCATGATAATTATTGAATATTCATATCACACTGATCTAATAAATAAATAAATTCTCCTCTGTTATTTTGATGTTCCAATTCAGACACTATAAATGATATTATGATGTATCCTTTTCTATTAGCTTCAAAAAGAACAAAATATTCAAATAGAATATAGTATAGAAAAATACTTTAAACTCCATTTTTGTTTTGTACAATACAATAGATTGAAAGAACACACAATTACGGCTTGATTTAAGAATTGTTAGCTGGAAAGTCGGGAAAATCCAATACCAATAATAATAATGAAAATGCATGAATAAAATATATCATCCAACAAGTATGAGAAAAAATTGCATGATAATAAATTAGGGATTTTTAGTTTTCCTTAGAAAATAATAATTGACAGTCAATTATTTTCATTGTTTGAAAAGGAAACCGGCATTAGTGGAAATCGCGTAACTGATGTGAATCCAACACAAATTCCTTTATCATTAAAATAGTCTTATTCCAATATGATGAGGAGTACTATAGGCTATATAGATTCTACTATTCATATTCATTTTTGTTTTCGAATTCCATTATAATTGTTCTGAATTTAACATTTAGCAAGATATTTTAAGGAAGAAAGTGAAAATTATAATTCAATTTCATATATCCAAGAGTGAAGAAATTGAAATACGATAATAATTGTAAATTTTGGAGACTGAATAAAGTCTTTATTCATTTATTTAATTTCCCAGAGAAAATTTTCATCGATTTGCTGAAGTTTAATTTTGAACAGAATTTTATAAATGGTACCGGTACCCTATGGATCAAGCAATAAGGAAATACTCGGCAGAAGATAAAACTGTGAGCTTCAAATCAAATAAACCTCATTTATCAATATCAAAAGTGAAAACTCCACCAACAATGCCCTATTATGATTTGCATTTATTCTTTAATTTTCCCTTATTCATTCGAATTCTTTCTGGAAAAAAGTTTCTCCATAATAAATAGCCCATAGCCTTTCAATAAATCCAGTTGAAAAAATCATTTTGACATTTACAATATACAAAGAAAGTTTTCTATGGAATAGTATGAGTATAACTGCAAAATCTTACAGAAATAAGTGAGCTACTTACTTGTGAGATAGCTTATGATCACACCCAAAACTATTGTGATGATTGTACCAAGGAACGAGTAGTACATGTAGGTTATGGAGAATAGGAGCTCAAAGAAATCTCTGAAAAAAATGAAATTGAATTATTACAAACAGTATAATTATAATTGATAAGTGTTCTTATTTTAATGTTTATTACTGCATGTATGCCATGGAATTCTTTAGTGGTATCAAATTTTTTGGTTGTATAGGCAAGTATTTTGATAGTGGAAATAATTTTAAAAGTAGTGGAAAAATTATAAATGAGGCAACTATATCAACTATGATTGTATGACACATACAGCGGATGTGGTATGATGACAAGACAAAACAGTATGTACATGTGACGAGAGTAGCCTACAGGGAAGAAATATTTTTTGGATGGGGCGCCCAAGGTGATGTATTTGTATGAGGATTGGATGGAGGAGATAGGAAGGAGAAGATGGAGGACAGTTCCGGAGATGAAGTAGATGGCGATGGACAGGGAAAGTAATGGAGAAATGCACTGAGGCCACCCCAACGCTGTTATAATGGCACACTGAGGAGAGACCAAGAAGAAGAATAAGTATATCAATAAATGGCTTGCAACAGCTGGTCATTTCACTCTATCTTTCATATAAATTATTTTTAAATATTTTTTCAATTTTATCTTGCTTTTTAATTAAGTTTTTCAGCATAAGAGCATTAGAAATTATTTTTTGCAAAATTTTTGTTTTTTGAAAAATCCCAAGTGTTTCTTTGAGTAGAAGCATCTTCAAAATAAGTATAAAATTATGAACATCTTGAAAATGTATTGAAATGCGCTTACCTCTCATGAAATGTAGGTGCAACATAGGGGTTGACTGTTTGTTGATGTGCAGTTGAATTTAAGTAGAAGCTGGTTTCCTTGACCAGGGGTCTGATGTGAGGTGAGAAGGTTGTGTTTGTGCAGCCGTCAATTGTTGTTGGCAGTAACGGCACTTCAGGTTTTTCAATAGCGAAACCATTGAACGTAATCCATAATACTGATATGTGCGAAATTATCATGCCAGTCGCAGCACCCTATAAGCAAAAGTGAAGTAAAATATTGAGAAACAGATTTCATGCACTGTGCTCCATGCTTGAGAAATGAATTTCTACTTATCAATTCTGTTATAAATTCATTCTAGATCATTCGATTCTTGATAATGTATTTGATTTTAAACTCGTTCATCTATATAAACTCCTGAGGTTATTAGTTAAACAAAAATTTATGTCATAAAAATGTTTTACATAAAATTTTTTGTTACACTGTATAGTCTAAGCCTAGCCAACTGCCTGAAATGATTTTGCACTAAAACAATCATTATTATCATAAGCCAAAGTTAACAATGAATATTTTATGAGATTAAAAAATTCAGTGACTCAATTATATTCGGATATATTTTAATATTAAGTCGTGAATATCGTTAAATCAACAAAAATTGTTATGAAAAATCCAAAATAATTTTATTCAGCAACATAAAGTATTCTATGCTGATACAATATCACTTTTTCCATTTTAATTTACCATTTTGAAGAGTCATGGATGAGGTAATCTATAATAAACTGAAAATTATAAAGATTTATAACTCTTTTCATGTTGTATCGCTTTAGAATAATCTACTATAATAGTATTAGAAATTTGAGTTTTATTAAGTAGTTGTCATATTCATGTTTCGATTGTGAGACTTTCTCTTATCCTACAGTTATAATAAATTAATAACGCTTTTGTTAATAGGGTACCTGTTTTTCTCCAAGTATTTATTGGAGCCAAATCCAAAGATTCAAACCAAAAAAAATATTATGTATTATTCAGTTCCCGGTAGCCTACTCTGTAAACAATTTTTTATACTTCTTGATCGAGAAATGAATTAATTTGAATTGAAGAAATGAGTAGCTACCTTCCAATTTGCAATTGGGAAAAGCATTGCGAGGAGGAAGACTCCCAGGAGAGGCCCACTGGTGGCCGATGTAACCAATAGCGATGATTCCACCACTCCTGATAATAACGCTACTAAGCAAGCAAACCCAAGAACCGTCAATCCACTTATTGCTCCTGAAAATTCACGAAAAAATGTTATTTCAATCAACAAACATAAATTAATTCACATATTTTATTTCGAAATTATTTTTTATTGGAAAAACTAATAAAATTGAGTTTATTCACAGAATGATTTCAAGTACCGTTTCTCATTCTCTATTGTGAGAAATTGTAAGAATAAAATTATTCACTATCAATCATGCAGCCGTATTACTTTATAATAGAACTGTATAAAAAAATAGAACTAAAAGTACCGTATTTCAAACTCTGATTCAAATTTTTTCGATACCTATTCAATCGATCTAAATCATTTTCTTTGATAGAATGAAATCCATCATATTTATCATACTCATTCATAGGATTTTATAGGATCGAAATTCAAAATTGATATTATGTAGGCCTACTAAATAAAAATAGAGTATTATAAAATAAATCTTTCATTATGTGTGGCTTCGTAAACCACATTCATCTTTCCCTGAAATGGTGAATACTGAGTTTTTAAAATGAAACCTTCAAGGAAAACAGAAGAAGCTTCAATATCTTACTAAATATGTATTAAGTAATTTTAATATTTTCATACTTATTTCCAATTGAATCAAGTTGTGTTGAATATTATGTGATGAATACTTAAGGACTGACAGTTTGACAATACATATTATTTCTTGTGTAATAAGCAAAACCACTCTAAGTTAATTATAATGGTAGTTGTTCTCCGAATTATTTTCATTCATAATTCTTGATGCTGTGATACAAATCAAATCCATCAAAAATTACAAAAAAAAGGCATTAAAGGAGAAACTAATTTTAAAAAGACAAGGGCTCCAAATCTAGTGCAGTAGGCTACAGAACTACTCACCTATAACTTTGATGAGAATAATTTGTTTTCTATCAGATAAGCCCTTTAACGATGGAATCTGCGAGAAAAAGTCCTCCCACAGAACTGTAGAAACTGAATTCAGATTTGAAACGCATAAGCTGAAATCATAAAATTACAATATTTTTCAACTTTGAAAAATTCAAAGGTGTAGTAGATTTATAAGTAGATGTAAAAAAGGGTGTATAAAATTGGAGTGGTTCGTAGCCGAGGCGGCTAAGGCGTCAGACTGATTAAGTTATCAGCAGTCAGATAAAATCCATTGGGCCAGGGTTCGAGCCTGGTTGACGGAAGGATTTTTGACAAATACGGCCACTCCCGTCTTTCGGAGGAGACGTTAAGCCGTCGGTCCCGACTGCCTAAAAAGTAGTCGTCATATCTCATCATCACTCTACTCATTACCCACGCACAAGCCTAGAGCTCATGTGGGCATCATCCTCAGAAAAAAAAAATTATTCAAATTATTATGCTTGTTGGAATAATGTTTTCATATTGTTGCATAATTATTAAAAAGAATTATTTTGACTATTATTATTTATAGATAAATTTTTGTTGCAGTAGACCTACCTAAGTACCTTCTTCGTCATCAATTCATGAAATAATTCTCCAATTAGTTTCCAATTACCAGCCGAAATTTGGTCATTCACAAATCATAAGTGAGTGTTATTATTTATACAAGATGATTCAATTTCAATTCAATAAGAATAAAAATATTCTATTGATGGATTCAGTTCTATCAGAGATAATTTTATTCCTTTGTATTTTCTATCATCACAGACAGTTATATAACATAGAAATATTGTCTGTGGTATTATTTCTCTCATGTCTTGTCTTCATTTTTTCAATATCTCATATTACTACTGTGTAATACAATAAAGATTTGAAATTCTTAAAATTGATTAAGGTTGATTAAAAAAATTTCATTCATAAAAAGTTATTTTATATGAGTAGTTTTATGATGATTAATTTTTTTCATTGCATTGAATGTTCTACTTACTTCAAAGCACCATTGAACAGACTAGCCATTATCAGTCCCAAAAAGCCAGGAAGGAAGTAGAATTTGTCCTCAATGTAGAATGGTAAAATCTCGTCAATATCACTGATATGTCCCAACTTCTTTGGATCACAGTCGGCATAGCTGGCGAATACAACCATTCCAACTATCCAAGATAGACTGAATAGAACAGTCATTATAGGTACATTCCCCAATAGAGTCCTGTGAACAAATATATTCACATGAATATTTTTATGGAATGATTTAATCAACAATGTGAAGTACAATTAAAAAATCTGAAAGTTCTAATTTTTTTGAATTTTTAAAAACTTTCTGATATGATTAATTGTTATTAATTTAGTTTGACATTGTAGGGAAAACACTTCAATGATAGTAATTTACAGAACGTTTCAAAAGAGCATTATATAATACCTGAAGTGAATTTTCCTCTATTTTATTCATAATTATTAGCACTTTTTTCCAAAAACCAGCACTTATTACGATCATAGACAAAATACTTTTATAGTTACTGTAATTCTTATATTGATCAATAACTCTTGTTTGTTCTACGATGAAGATTGTAGCCATAAAATGACCATCATATAATAGCGATTATTGCGTAGATTACTTTAATTTGAACCAAAAGTTCCCCTTTCACCTCTTCCTTATATAAATTAATTTCAATCTATTTCACCCCCATTAAAATAAACTTAATTCACTGAATATACTACAACTTCTCCTTCTTCTTCATTTTCCAATCAACTGGAAAAAGAAAACTGAGCACTCTAGTTAAACAAGTCATTACTATGATTCCAACATTATATTTTTATATAGTCCAATATTCCATATTCCCTCCACTAATCAACAGCAATATTGTGAATGAATGAAAGAGAACAAATACTACAGAGACTGTATAATACAGTCTTGTGATGAATACTAAAGTCTACAGGCTTGTAAGCCTATTTAATCTGTATCGAATGTTGATGGTAATTTTGTTATTCAAGTGTGAATTTATTCGTGATAACTATGATAGTAGGCTATAAATTGGAAAATAGCCTGTTACAGACAATTATAATATCAACTGTAGGCCTACTTACTTGTAAACCTTTCTCCTCGACTTCATACTGCAGTATCTTTGTACAAAGTTTTGTTGACAGCCAAAAATAGAAAGAGACATAAAAAGTTGTCCAATAAGAGCTGAGTATGTTGTCACTCTTTTTGTAGGATCAGTATCCCAACTGTAAATGGAAGACAATAAAAACTTCGTTATTTCAATCATTATTTGAATATTATTATATACTCGTAATACAATTTTTGACAGTTCACATGATACCGGTACACTGCAATCTAACATAAAACGGAAACTAACTTATCAGTGATTCCTCTATTATTGAAAATTATTGTTGATGTTCTAAGATTTAATGGATGCACACTCACGGAAAAAAATTACTGAACACTTCATTATTTTACACGTGTAGGCCTATAATTGCTGGTCATTTATCAAATAAACTTACGAAAAATGATAAGTGGCGAAGTCATAATGATTAATATCACAATAAATATATGGGTTATCATAGCATGCACGATACAGACTATATTATTATCATAGGTAACTATTGCACATCGGTAGATTTTAATAATTGACTTTTAATTATTAAAACTTTTGAAAGTATCTTTGTACTCGAACTCGATACAGGTACCGTGCCATTAATATCCATACTACTCTATGCTATAATTATTATTGGAAATATAAACTTGTGTTATTTTTTAATAAATTGTCACAATAAAAATTCAGGATCAGAATTCTCCTACCAAGAATACTTTTAAGAAGGTGCCTATTATTAGTACCGGTACCTATCAGGCGAGAAAAATAATGAACTAGGCCTAGATGAAAAGTTCAAACCATTAATTCATTTCATGGTTTGGGAGTACCAAATACGATAGGAACTGTTTATCATATAAAATCATTTCTAAATCACTTTGGACCACTTAGATCATTTTCAAAATTGCGGTAAATAAATTAAAAATTTCCCTTAAAATTCATTGTAGATGAATGCATACTCTTTATTTAAACTTCACTGTAATCTATACACTTTTCATTCTTATTGGCAGACTAGATTCAGATCTTATAAAATAAATAGAACCACTTTAGTTATATGCTTATTTCTCTCATGTTAACCGTCTTTCTATTCTTTTTTTACAGGATACAATTCAATAATGTACCTTTTTGTATAGAAACACTTTAGATATATTATCAGTAAAATAAATTGAAAAATGGAAGTATTTTTTTCTGATAGGATGGATACACTATTCCGTACGTACATTACTGTATTGTAGGATATCCATTACAAACGGTAATATTTCAATAACAACATTGGTTTCTCGAAAATTATACATTACTGCATTAAATTGGTACAGTACCTTGATTACTAAAAAACTTAGTTATCAAATCGTTTTTGTAGACTGAAGTAAATTATTGGTATCTGGTAAGATCTGATCTCTGCAATATAATGTCACATCTATAATCAATGTTATTATGATTGATATTGATAATAACGTGAAAAGTGGATCACAGGATGAAATAATTTGTAATTAAAAAAATTAGATCAAACGTTATGACAGACACGTCTGAATTTTGCCAGGGAAGTAATCGTTATACTGTCAATCAACATCCAATTTAATGATTGAACTTACTTGAAAAAATCAAGACGTCCTCTTTCATAGCTTATGTTGACAACATTGGTCACTCCTCCATTCTGTATGAGTCCTTGGAAGATAATAATTAGACTGCAAGCCATCATCACCAGCAATTGGGCTACGTCAGCCATGATTGCTGTTCTCAAACCACCCTGTTGAAAATCAGGTCTATATTAAAGATCTTGAGGTTTTATAATAAGCAAAATACAGTAATCAGATTACAACCAATAAATATGTGGATAATAAATGCTAATATAACATTAAATAACTGAATAATAGAAAAATTACTAATTTATTACTGTATTGTAAGGAAGAATGCAAACGCTTATCAATTCATGAGGCAGAGAAAATATTCTATATATAATATTGAATTTATATTCTATTGTCTTTGGTATGGATAGGCTTCGCTGAAAAAATTTATATCATAAATTTATAATAATCAATCATGAATCTTATATTTTAATAAACTCCAGACTCCTCGATCTACTCTAGCCTTCATAGGCGTCATTTGGTGGCAAAATCGTACAGTATTATCAATTAGTAATCAGGCAGTTATAATTTCAGTTATTTGCAAACAAGTGAAAAATTACAGTTTATAAACGTGGCACAATCTTGATTTTTTATTTAACATTATAACTGGCACACAATAATAGCTTTCATGTTCAAAAACAAAAAGGAAGGTTGAGACATGATAGTTCTGCCGCTAGAATGCGATAAAGTAGAGTCGAAGTCGAGTAGTTTATTCCATTATTCGCGAAAGTGGAAAGTCGGAAGGTTGTGACTCCCCATTTCTCCCCTATTCCATAACATTTTATATACTGGAATTTATACTGGACATTAGCCCCAAATCATAGATTTCCGTTCATTTCAAATCACTGTGATACCCTCCGCTACAAAGATTGAAAATTTTGCTGTCCAAAAACTAATATGTATAGGATTATACTTTCAGTAGTTTTATTATTATCAGAGTAGAGATAAGTTAGTATTATTTTGTAACAAAAATGAGGATTTAAATGGTTATATTTTAAAAAGGTACGTAGAATTAAGCATTGGTTCTGCTCAACGTCGGGATTTGGCGCAAATATATAGAGCAGCGGTGCCAGGCCATCCAAAATTTTCAAAATATTCATACAATATTTATTTTCAAATCAAAAATATTTATTCAGCATTGTACGATACAACATGAACAGTGTCAATATAAATGAAACAAAAACCAATTTTTGCTGGAAAACAATTATCTATCAATATTGATAGTTCAAATTTATTTATAGTCCAATTATTGATGGTTTGAATTTAAACAATAGCTCCTAAAATATTCTAATTGCAGTTGCAATATTACTGTCTTCTTGATCACGAAAATAAGTACCAATGAGCAGGGACTCACTAATATTAAAAACCTCTTCAATGCAAGTTCAGTTGCCGTTCCTTTGTCTGATGCTCGTTGGTAGAATGGTAGGCTAAATGTGACGATGAAGGGAAAATGTAGGCGGAACCTTCTTCTTTCAGGTGTGAATTTGCTCAGTACGCTGCGAGCAGTGGTTGAGTCTACATCGCCGTCCGCGCAATAGCCTTTTTAGCGGTGTGTTACGTTTTTCAAGTGGTAACAAAAGATTTATCAACGTTATGCGATCAAATTATGGGTCAAGCTCAAAAAGACGTTCACCCAGACCCAGGAAATGCTTAAGGAAGACTTTAGAGATGATGTTATGTCCCGAACCCAAATTTATGAGTGGCACAAGGCATTCAAGGAAGGCCGGGAGGACGTCGATGACGAAGCACGCTCTAGGAGGCGTTCAACATCAACAACCGTTGAAAACGTCGTCCGAGTTCGTGATTTCTTGAACCTGGAACGTCGGACAATACTCCAGGAGATTAGTGAAGAAGTAAATTACAAAGACGCGTTGCTCGGTGCCGGCCCGCTCTTGTTACAAATGGACGCTTCATCATGACAACACGCCGACCCACACTGCGTTCGTCTGCATGTCCTATCATGTCCTGCCATGGCCAAGCCAGACGGTTGAGTCAATTGAAGCGATACAGAAGAGTGTAACCGATGAGCTCAAAGACATTCCGGAGATCGAGTACAGAAATTGTTTCCAACGGTGGAAAGACCGCTACCGGCGGTATATCGATGCCCAAGGGATGTATTTTGAAGATTTTCAAGAGTTTTTGTACAAGAGTTGAATAAAACTGTTGTTATTGAAAAGTTCGGTTACTATCCATAAATGCTGAGTACCATGAAATTATTAACATATTATTACGAATCCATAAGTTGGCTTCAAATCTCAATGTATCCAGATGGACTATTGAGGCTGTTTGTTTCATACTGAGGTTTTGTATTGAGGTTGACAGGTTGTTAAATACTTTTCATCAGTGTGCGTGTTTTCATTTTAAAATTTGCTCATCTCATGTTAACTTGAACTTTTGTTGTGATTTACACTGGAAAAATAATTAATTTTAAAAAAATATCACGTAATTTTAGTATTTATGTAAGAAAAACGTTGTTTTTAAAGAAATGACGCTCATGCTAGCCTTTGAAATTACTACATGTTTATAGAGCACCAAATTATTATGTTTATTCGAGCCAGAAGAGTAACTAATTTTCACAAAATAGAGACATTGATTAGAAAGATCCTCTACATTCTAGAAACACTTAACTCGTCACCTTGCATGTAAAGAAGAACTTATGAGTCAAAATTATTTTTTCTGATGAGCACTGATCACCTTTCTTTTCTATCCCAGAATTGTCTAGATTCGTTTCCTTTTCATCCACAAACCATAAAATGAGTGAAACATTTTACAATCGGAATCTTTATGTTCTAAACAACGGAGTGTGATTAACAATATAATAATGAATTAATTATTATCTTTATCATTCGACTTGATTGATTAGAAATTGGGATATTGTAAAGTCGAGTATGCTAGATAGTAATTGAAAAGGTTAAAAAAATTACAATCATCATGGTTCAAACCTCGAATGATAATGGGGTGATTGTGAAAAGATAGTCGATTCTCAATCTATCAAATTAATATTTATTTTTAATAATGTTCCGAGATGATAAATATTATCTTGTTGCCGTACGTCATGAGGTGATGTGTAAGATCAATGATCACTCTCCCCAAGAGAAACAGATTCATGAGATAATTTGTTTTAGCCTTCGTTAGCAAATAATTGAAAGCAATCAATCATATTTCAATGAGATTAATTAATTTTTTAGATACATAAGAAGTCTACTGATATTTTTCACTCTGACCAGGCTAAAAACCTACAGTTTTCATATTATTCTGTCTTATCTCATATTTTTATTCTTCCAAACTGCTCTGCTCTATTCACATAGATTTTTATTTTATGTCTTTTATGCTTTGAAAAATATTGGACCGTTCAACGTTTTAGCTTATCATTTAATTTTCTGAAACACTCTTAGCCTTTTCTACAGTAATTATACACACCAGGGCTAAGGGTATAAAATTATGTAAGACAAACACTGGTCAATTTGTCCTGAAATCATCCCAACACAATCAATATATTATTCTAAATTAATTTAAAAGAGTTTTTCATCTCAGTTATTATTTCATTTTCATAACTGCCTTCTGAGGTCCAAGAAGTCTTTGAAATTCAACCGCCTTGGAAGTTTGAAAATTCTTATTATTTCATTTTCATAACTGCCTTCTGAGGTCCAAGAAGTCTTTGTAATTCAACCGCCTTGGAAGTTTGAAAAAAAATTCAGTAACTACCACTGTTAACTACCACAATTAATTTGTTCTAGGTTCTAAAAATTTGTTTTTAATATTATTCCAATATATACCAAATAATGTAAATAATTACTTCAATTATTCCTTTTTTGCAACTTACCATTACAGTGAAAAATATTGCGATGGCTATAATACTAGCGATTGACGCCCAATATGGAAGACCAATAACCGTTTTCAAGGCGACACATGGAGTGAATACTGTCACACCAAGATTCAAAAGGCTTCTCACAACGTAAGTTCCTGATGCTAAACATCGGACTAGACGAGATTTGAACCTCAGATCCAAATACTGGAAAATAATAAGAGAATAGTTTCAGAATTGCACATATTTTACTCACCTAAATGATGAATGCTACAGTACTCGTCACTTTAATAATAGAAGTCAAATATTTGGGGTACCTAATTCATGAATCATACCAAAATTCCTTGATTTTATTTATTAAGTGAGAGCGCTATCAAAAATAGCTCCGTCAAGAGCGATCATCTATCAGTAGAAATCACTAATCACTCACTTCCTCATATTTCCACTCTCTTAATAATCATTAAAAGCATTAAAACTCTCTTAATGATATGAAGCATTAAATATGGGTTTTTATAGACGCCTAATTGTCACAATTATCACATATGTGATAATTATCGCATAATTATCAATAACATTAGTTTAATTTTTCCCACACAAATGGTATCTAATGCAATGCACTTGATCAATGAATTAGCTGGTTGAGGCAATCCATTTCTGAATTGATAAAGAGGATCCTGACTTGAATTCTACATATTCATACTTTTATAATACCGTATTCCACTGATTCTACCTCTGATTGTTCAGAGTTTTTAAAATTGTTTTAATAATGATTATCAGATTATTTGTTTTTTTGTATTCCCACCGGTACGTAATATTTTTCTAAATCTAGAAAGCTTGAAAACTTCCTACTAGTTTAGTCTAATACGATTTAATGCAAAATTATATTTTTCTACATTCTACATCTACTTGTTCAATATCAATTTGACATTATCTTTGGGCATGGCCAGCATCAATGAATACCAGAAATAGTAATGTTTGAGGCCCAATTTTAGTCTCTATCACGAATCTCTATGCTTATATCGACTAGATGGAATCTATATCTACACTTCTTAATAATCATATTATAAATATTGAAAAATATCTTCAATTTAGAAATTTTCAAGTGGTTATGAACTTTCAAATAATAGTCAAGCCAATTTATTCAATTAAAAATTCAGAAACAAGTAGTTTCAGGATTTACTACAAATTCATGTTGGGGTAGCCTAGGCCTTATCATATGTAAGAAAGTGGCAGATGACGTTGAATGAATTTCAGCTTCCCTCCACTTAGCATTGACGTACACACTTCCTCATTTTGTTCCTAATTACAATGCATGTATCAAGTAACAGAGACAGGACAATTCAGAATATTCCCCTTCTCCTCCCAACCATCTTACTTGAAATCTAATACGGAAGCTTAAACAGTGTGCCTTGGAAAATTTGCATTTTCTATTCTGTGCAGTGAACACACATCAATTGAGCAAAGTTTCACTTCTAAAGTAGATCAAGATGAAGTACAATGGCATAGTCTCAAAACTCCAAACAATAACTTCTGAGGCATTATCACGAAGAATCAAGTCTATATTTAGATGTCAACTGATTGTGTGTAAAAGTTATATATTTTTGAATTTCTGATAGAAATGCTTTCCAAACTAGTTTTCTGCAAATGGGTAGAAAATACTTTGAAATCAAAAGATTGTAATGTTCCGTTTTCTATGAATTAATCTTGCAGGAGTTTTTGATTGAATCTACATTAGTAATCTTGAAATATGTAATATTACAAGATGAATGAAGTTTGAGGTATGCTGTGAAGACTTGAAAACATCTTAGTAATTATTATTAAAAAGAAGACTGGGGGTATACAGCTAATGTAGCCCAGTAGCCTATAGCTAAGGTAACAACAAACACTAAACTTTTTAACATACAAAATTTTAGTATTTTATCCAGATATTATATCGAGAGAAATTTTGAGTTATAGCTAAATCAAAGTGTGTATGCCTACTTTTTCTCACTGCTGTTAGAAGCAGAATCAGAACATTTCTTATCATGAACATTAGAAGATACTATCAAGAAGCAAAATAATCACAGATATTTGAATTCACAAAGTAGCCAAAACATGTTTTATTTATTCTAATTCTTACCTGATAAACAGAAGTTATTCCCAAACTATAGTAAACAGGTACAAATACGAAGCAGACAATTGGAAAGGCAATCGTCATGCCATACAGAGTTTCCCACATTCCACTTCCTCTGTAGAACAGCTCTGAAGGGTATCCTACAATAAATAAAATAAGCATCAGTGAAAGTTGAATATTATGTTCTTCATGCATATAAGTTACCGATAGGCTACTGTACACAATAACATCTTATGAAAACTTAGAAGTAATCCATCCATGCTAGATGCCCTTATTCACTGCTCCATACGGGCATTGAAAAATTGAAACTAATTTCAATTGCATTTAAGATTTAATATTCATATAAAAAAAAAAATAGTCTGATATTAGAATTTGTTAGAGATTGAAGCCTCCAATAGAATAGTCCTAGAGCCAATAAAAGTAGCATATAAGTTTACGTGAAAACTTATATGCTACAAGTTTTGCATATAAGTTTTATGCAAGCAAGTTTTATGCTTGAATTAGAGTTTACTCAATAAGAAGATAGAAATTGATGAGAGTGTTTACAAATTATCGCGTACAAGTAAAGTACCCTGTACTCTTTGACATGGCATTGATTCCTTCATTGAATGACTAATCTTATAATCGTATTGATTGGTACATAGCGTTACAACGATGTAGAATAAATTTGAAATTGATTTATAGCTTCGGAAAACGATGTACCTATCACTCAACTATCTATCAGACATTGAAATTAGTCTTTGAGTAGGCTAATCATGATGTCCACAATATAAAATATTATTTTTGATGAAGGAAAACCTGCCAATTTACCGTAGTGTTGGTCTGTTGGAATGTTGGCTAAGCAATAACTATTCATTATAGATTAGTAGGCTACGTGCAAAAAATAATATTCATGTACCATGACATGTAGTATCTTTGTACATTGAAGCTATGCCCATTTAGTTAACGGGAATAATGGCGAGATCCTGTTGAAAGATCCAATTAAAGGAATCGTTCATTAGGATTTATTTTGTTTCAATGTTAATGATTTGTTAGAGTAGGTAACTAGGGATGAAATACATGCTGCTATTGCAAATTGCAAATGTTGAGCAGAGCGTTTGTCTGCATCGATTTATAAGTCGTTAATATAATTCGACCAGTCTTCTTTTCTTCTTTTTCTCCTCCTCTTCATCGTCTTCTTCCTCCACTGCTTCTTTACAATCTTAAGTCATCCTTCCTCCCTTTCATCTTTCTGTATCTTTCAGTTTCATCGTTCCGTATCATACCATGGCCACCGAAGTACAATCATGGTACTTCTATCAATGGTGGCCGTGATCATACTGTATCTTTCTGTATCATCGTGCAACTCTCAGCTCGATCTAGCGTTTAAAGGTGTAACTACTTTGAGCTTTTCCCAACTTGAAAATGCCAGTTGTTTGGAAAAGTCCTCTTTCTTTTGGTGATTATTCCTCCATGATTTCAGATTTTATTATTTATTTACAACCTTTTACAACCTAGTAATGCAATACATACTGCTGTTGCAAATGTTGAGCGGAGAGTTTGTCTGCAGCGATTTAGGCTACATGCCGTCAATTCGACCAGTCCGTCAATTTGACTCCAATTTGATTCCAATTTTATGTCCAGGTTTTTCGGTGATTATTCCTCCATGGTACAATTGATTTCAGATTTTATTATTCTAAAACCTTCCCATTGTTGGTATGCATGTTCCAGCCAAATTTCATGGGAATCGGCCGAGTAGTCTAGGAGGAATATGATTACAACTGATTTACACGAGTGGCCTGAGACTTGAGCATCGCTCGACTTCGTCTCGCTCCGCTCAATTAATATTAGGAAACAATAAATTTTTCAATCATATACAAAAATATTGTAGTAGGTGGAATTTATGGAGCGAGACAAAATAAAAATGTGTACAGACGACGCAATATGAATCGGAATAGCATAATATCTTCCCCATTCGAGTATCAAGATAATAATACCTATTTCCACCATTGCATCGGAATAGCATATCTTCCCCATTCGAGTATCAAGATGACGAATTTTCACCATTGCATAGGGCCTACTGGAATTTTGATAGAATTTCATAAAATCAAGTAAATGAGACATTGAAATGCAAGTTAAAAACGATTTGATGATCAAAACAATCTTACATCTGAGAATATACTTTTCAGAATTACTTATGGAATTTACTTGGATGAATATAAATAAAACTTCTTCAAGATTTAATCTATCATTCAAGCAGCCTTTATTACTTTGTCGGTAAATCATTCACAAGTCATAAAGATTCTAGAAAATAAAAAATTAGGAATTCTACTTAGGTATATGATTTGCACAATCTATGCAAGAGCAACTGTCCAAGGAATCATTATTATCTTAGAAGATAACTTAGTAGGAATTTAAAAAAGTACGGAGAACAATAGTAATAATGTTTAAGTTTACTGAAGTGCAGGCCTTCCTTGTTTACAAAAGCAGTGTGAAGTGTCATAATAAAATTGGCCAACAATTGTTCCATATACAACATGTCTCAGCAATGAATTATAATAATCATTGTTGTCTCAGTTGAAACCGCTATATTCACATTCACCTGTCACAGAGAGAATATTGTAAAGAAAAATATTCTCATCTAAATTACGTATCAAGAACTAAGAACGGAGACACTTCAGCTGCAACAGTAATAATAAGTTGGGAAGCATTAGGCCTATAGTAGCCTAGGCATACATGTTACGGCAATAATAATTTAGGAAAATATTGCATAGCTTTCTACAGAGACATTGGATGTGTAAATTGTGCTGATGTGGAATAATTGC
Source organism: Laodelphax striatellus (assembly GCA_017141395.1). Taxonomy (NCBI): domain Eukaryota; kingdom Metazoa; phylum Arthropoda; class Insecta; order Hemiptera; family Delphacidae; genus Laodelphax; species Laodelphax striatellus. The sequence goes on from CM029532.1 coordinate 32,302,302, forward strand.
AGTAAATAATGAGTAAATGTGAGCAGCATCCCAGATGAGTAAAGATATCTGAAATACTCCAAAGATTAATTATTTCTATAACTATGACTATGCACACCGTATGTTCATGATTATGAATACTTCTAGGCTGAAAATTGGCTAAGATAAAATTTTATCAATTTTCCATCTCAATCATTTGAGTATTCTTGAATATATATCCTAAGCAAGGATAATTCTTACGAATAGGAGAAAAAATGCTAAAAAAGCGTGGATAAGAAATGGTCTTATTCAAGAAGTAACTTTCTAAAAATGATCAATGTTAAAATCATCACAGCTCTTCAACCATAACAACGACTCAAAGCAAATAGGTAGGCCTACTTGGAATATTGGAAAATTAAATGTCATAAAAATCAATGTAAATTATACTTATTCAAAAAATATTGAGTTTTCCAAATCTACGGTAATTATTTTGTTCTTAACACCTAGAATGATATTATTCGTTGACAACAATCAAACTAGAGCATTCATTTGCTTTAGTTTCATTGTTATAATCATTAAATCCCTCATTATTTATTAGGGATATGAGGGGTTCATTCAATCTTTGCACAATATTGACGATGCAACACTGATTGAAAACAAAATTTTCAATAAGAAAAGAAGAATATTACTACCAAAAGAAATTACGGTATGTCATTCGCAGTTTTTACTACTAAGCTTGGCCTTCAGGAATCAGAGTCAGAGCCTATTACTCATAACAACACCGTAGTACTGTACAATAAAAAGTGAAAGAAAACTGCTAATCTCAGATGGAGGCAGAATTTCAACTAATGACATGAAAAAATTTCAATATGTGATCTTTACAATGAATAAATCGAGGTCACAATCACTTGTGGAACAGGATTAACTTCTCATTTTAGGTTTTTGCAGTCACATTATTTTTCCTTTCATTCACGTTTTTCCATCACTATTTTATGTGTGTAGCAACATAGAGAAACGATAGCAATCTGTTATCTATGGTAGCACGAAGACATAGCTGGAACCAGATTCAAAACATTCAAAACTGAAAACCTGCTTTAAGACTACACTTGGGCTTCAACTTCCAGACCCATCACCCATGTGAATGTTATTGAGTCTGGAACGCTTCCAACAAACAAGTAGTCTCATAAAATGAAAATTTTATCTAAACTGTACAATATTTTTTCTTAATTTAATGGACCTGTGATTCCATAATAATTTGAGATTCTACAATGATACACAACAAGAAAGAAAAATAAGGGAGGAAGGAAAACTCGAAAATCAGTGATGTATAATATTTTACTCTTCACATAATTAAGAAAACACTCATTTCGTAATGAAAAGAAAAAATATTTTATAATTTAGTAGTAGTAGGTCTAGTCAAAGGCATAATTTAGTAGCAATTGAGTACCTAGTAGTCAAAGAGACTACTCAAACCATCAATGGTCTCTAAGAACATAAATAAATTAAAAAATGAAGTGAAATTGACTTGAAACTAAGATCAGTTTTATAAGAGGGAAATGAGAAGAGGAACGCTTTTAATGAAAATAGAACTGCTCCAAAAATCCTCACTCTCGAATGCAGTAATATTCACTGAATTCAATGGAAAATTACAAACGTTGTAACCATATTATAAGCTCTCTAATCTGTGATAATTGTGAGATTGGTGAGCATAAATTTTATATATTGTGAATTATTTCAATTTTTTTAGCCCACCAATAAAGATGCAGAGTACTTGCCTGCTTCAAGGGGCACTCGTTGCTGAGTATCACACTTTTCACACTTGACTATTTATCATCATGTGGTTAAGTAACAAACATTCAAGACTGCTCTTGGATGGGTAACCGACAAAGAAAATTGTGCAATTAGGCGAGGTAGAACCTACCCGTAAGGGTCTCCCCACTGATGATAAGCCATACGATGAAAAAATAAATGAATAAAAAAATTCATCATCATCATTTTTCGGCATTACAGCTCAGTGTGAGCTTTAGCCTCTCTAACTATCTGCCTCCGCCCTCCATGCCAATCGGTCACCTGCCTCTTGTTTCCAATTTCTGACTCCCATCACTCTCATATCCGCCTCCACTTCACACTTGACTATTAAAAACTTTAAAATGATTCAAGATTGAAGTTTGAAACGTATAGGAAGTACATCGTATTATCTTGAAGTACGAAGTATAAAATTATTTTTATTCTGTGCAACTTTTGAACAATCGAATATTGTACAGGAGCAATCTGAGCGAATTATACTCTATAGGTTTCAATTTCAAAGCTTTTGAATTTTTCAAGATGGTTTCCTTAGACGTAGCAATAAGGTCAATCAATATACTTATGATTTAATGAGAAAATCTGTATGTTTTTTCTTTCTAAAGATTGAAGAGAATATAATAACTCTGATATTTTTATAGTTTAATGAGAGAATATGTGTGTTTATCCTCTCTATAGTGTATAAAAAAGACGATAATAACAACTACAGACATCAACAACCTATCTACTATTTTATAGACTATATTATTGTTAGTTTGAATAAATGTTTAGAAAATTTCCGACCAACATAGTAGCTAGGAAAAGTAAATATTTTTGCTTTTAGTGAAATAGAACGTCTTGAATTTCAAGGTTGATAACAGTCATATTGTGATAATTTTTCAGTTTAAGAGATGAACGGTTTGATAAGTAATGTGTTTACACGTAGCAAAATTCAAATGAAGCTGACACAGGGAGAGCATAAAATTAATCCAGACGGATCTAGGCCTAGTATTTTTCAAGATAAAATAATCTTGATATCAGACTTCGATTCTCATATCGGCTTCTCTAAAAATAAATTATTATCAATATTATTCTCTCTCAGGCCGAGTGTTTCTTGAAAAATGATTCGTGGTTTGAGCTTGAATCTTGAATTGAAATATTGGAAAATGTTGACAATCTTACTTGATTATTCAGAGTATTAGAAATAATGTTGATTATCAATTAATATAATTATCTGGTATCAATTTCCTCGATAGTGAATTAGCATTATTATAGATTTTCGCTTCAAATTACCAACATAGAATCATAATTTTGATTGCGCTAATTGTACGTGTCAATATCAACAGAACAACATTGGAATGTCAATATTATCCAGTTAATATAATTTTTATTACTTATGTTTCAATATTTTTCTCTTGATTTTGTTCTGTTTCTTGGATAAATTTTATTGTCTTGATTTTCGAAAAATGTGGTAACTTTGTCAAAAGTGAGTGACTTTTAGTTTCAGCTTAATGTGCCATACAGCTACCAGCTACTGATGACTTCCAAAATGGAAACTTCTATTAAAATGATGTGTAAGCTGCTTCATCAAATGAAAATCGATCAAGAAACTCACAAATCGAACACTCAAACTTTCTAGCTCACTAGAACTGAAGACAAACCATGACTTGGAATAGCGGTGGAGCGTTGAAGTAGGAACAGAAATGAAAATTTATTTTTTGACATAAAAAATCTACAATATATTGTCAATATGAGATATATAAAATGGTGGGCCTACGTTGAAATTGTCAGTCTTATCTGAGATGAAATTTGAAAATAATAAATGTATTGATGGAGAAAAATGCACATGTTATGAATAAGAAAACCAACATTGTAACAATAAAAGAATTATTCCTCAGAAAAGAAGTCACACTTTGAAGAAGAACACTTTGTCACGCTAGTCCATTGAACCTTTATCTACAGATTAGGTATATCAGTAAAGATAGAGATAGAGATATGAGAAGTAGTATAAAGAAGGTTATTTATCTGCGCTTTATCCCTGAAAGCGTTTCCAATGATTTTTCTCAAGAGAGAAAAGAGTTACGATACGCTCACTACATCTATTACAGTTTACTATATATTCTGCATATTTTCAAGTATGTAACTACATATTCAAGTGACAGTTCACTATTTAAATCTATATCTTCATCTGTGACATCATGACTCGGTATCTCAGTGAAGTTTTGTTTTTTTAATTCATTGGAGGGATTTACCGTAGCAATTCCGATTATTTGAGAAGAGAACGCAGATTATCTTGTCCCAAGAAGATGTCAAAACAATATTTTTTAACTTCTTCATTTTCTCTAGAAAGTTTAAATCATTTCATCTGTATAGTAGCAATCAGTAGCAATAATTGGTACAATAGTGAGAACCGAAGATAGTTTAGATTGAAGATACGGGTAACAAAAAAATAATTTGGAAGTGGATGACCTTCGCAGTCGCTTGGGTTCTTCTGATTCCCTAAGCACCACTCACAAAATGTATATTTCGTTTGTGAATATATAGACATAATAATATAGATTAGTTTTGATTGTATACACAAATATATTTACTAACAGTATAAAATTATTGTTTTGGAAGTAGCAAACCAACCATGGAAAAGCAGGATTGACTCTCCATTTGATAACTCGATAATAATTGCCGCTTGTATCAGATGAGGAGCCCACGACAGAACGTAATCACTATTACAGTTACGTTCATCAGTCCTACGTCAATGAGAAAATTAAGAGCTATCAAGCTTACAGTCATACTTATCAATCTTCATCATCTTTATAAGAAGAACAAGGAGTGTTTCAAATACTTAAATACTCATTGCAATGTGATGAACTAATATATGATTTTTTACTAGTTTTTAATATATTTTTCAAGATAAAATAGGAATAGCATAGCATCTAGTAAATTCTAGAAATATCTGGTGAGTTCTTCGATAAGCGAGTAATGTTACCCGTGGATAACAAAAGGAATGGATATGATAGCGACTTGAAAGTAAGCCAAGAATTGTATTATAATTTCTTCCTAATGTGATATTTTTAATCCGGTTCTCCAAGACTGTTGTAATAGAATTTCTTCTTTGTTGAGAGTTGGTCTACTCCTGAGCTCTGCAGATTGGTTAAAAATCTAATACCGGCCGCATCTCATACTTGAAGCTGCCTATATCCGCTATATGTGGTGATAGGGGTGTGAGGGGAAACCCCCACATCTATAATATCAATAGTCAAAATCTATCATATCGAAATTCAAATGAGAAAGGAAAATTATAGACATGAAAACTCTCCGAGAATACCTGCAACATATTTTTATGAGAGTTGATAAATTTAATATGGGAAACCAGAAAAACGTTTCAGTTTCATGGTGTTTGGTGTACAAAGACGATGGGCCTTAGAACATTTGATCAAATTGACCCCCGTTCAACGGTTCATAAAGAATGAATGACTGCCTTTATTTATTTCTTGGGAGGGTGAAGATAGAACCCTCTCTTACACTTAACCCTTCGCTAAATTTATATATTCAAAATTGAATAAGATAGGCAATTAGTAAACTCTCAACAACTCTGCCTAATTTTTTTGAAAGATACAGTACAATGATGAAGTTGATTTGTCTCCCAATTTTCAATTTCTATTTGAGCTACTGATCGATCTCGTAACAAGGATAAGACATGTAACGATGAGAGCAAATGGGATGTATGGTCTATTAATGATTACAACCCTTTATAATGTGAAAAAATAGTAGCAAATTTGAAAGTCATGAAATACTTAATTTGAAATCTCGTCTTGCGCATGTGTGATAATAACAACTTGATCCTTGAAAATAATTTGAGCCTTGAACCTTGAGAAATTGTCATCTATAATTTTTCATCATTCTTGTATAATTTTGTTGGGAAGAATATTGGTTCTCTGGCAACACCAACTTGCTCTACCCTTATAAACAAGGTAACCATGATTTGTTTTTCATAATGGAAAGTTTATTGACTCTATCAACCCTACACCTGACAGTTTGAAAAGAATTTTGATAGGTTGAAGATGAATGATATCTGAATTAAAATGTTGGCTCAATCTCACAAACTCTTCAAAGCTCTCAAAATTTCCACTTGACGATAATCTCATCCATTACTTGCAATGAATGGTCTGATATCAAATTTGAATCTTTGTATCATTGTATCTGATTTCATACAATCTTATTGTATCTTTCACGTATTGGACACAAATGGGTAGGCTGTGGTAGGCTATATAAAGTAAAGTAAATGTATGGGTACGGGTGAGTGCTATCAGAAACGGTGACGATTATTTTGTGTATTAAGTTTGGAGGGGACTTGTATCGAGATTGTATTTGTATTTTTTCAAAAGCAGTGAATACGTAACAGGACAATTATTGAATTTGTATTTGTATAAAAGTAAATAATGTCAAAGTAGTGAAAACGTGAATGAATAAGTTAGCTTTACTTTAATACATGCCACTACATCTTCCCACACTTCGATTTTTACGCTTGTTTCTCGGTGAATTCATATGTAAGTTTAAGACGATTCACAACTGTATGGTACAGTAAAAATCAAAAGCAAGTTTCGAAATCCATTCATCAAAGCATCCTGTTTAGAATTCCGGTCTCATATCCTATTGAGCGACTTGAAGGACAGCATTTCTAGCCTGGTTTTCACCAATAATTTTCGTTATGAGGTATTTTCTTGAATCCTAATCATTGCTTTGAATAGACTGATGTAGAAAGTGAAATAGAATCGGAAACGGAACCTTAAACTGATAATAATTACTTCAAAATGTGGGTTTAGCTGTAATGGCACCTGTCATTAAAACCACTCGTACATCCTGGTGGCGAGCAATACAACACGTTATCAAGTACGGCTATTTCCGCTCACTTTACTATTGCATTTCAACTACAGGTTTCAGATTAATTCTATTTTTATCGAAAATGTTTCTTAAGAAAAGATTAGGCTAAACCTTTCTCCTCCTTAGTGATATTGTTTGTATTTCTCGATTTTTATCGAATTTTTTACGTCCGTTTTTTGACAATTTTACACTCGAACAATTTTATATTGAGTTGAACACTGGAGAGCTAATATTATCATTTTCCACAATTTTACATTAAATTAAATTGAATTTACAATAGCATTGGTGGAAAGTGAATTCAAGAGTGTGAAAATCTTTTGTAAGAAAAAGAAGACAGAAAACCCTATAAGAGCTCATGATAGGCCTATAGTGACGTGTGACGCATTTTCTTTCTGATTAGAATGAGATGAGACAAACTGGGATTGAGCTCTAAAGAAAGTGCTCACGCATCCTATCACTCTCGAAATTGGATTTGGGCTCCACTAGGCTTCATAATCGACATGCCTTGAATTGTTATTTTGAATTCTCTCAATGTAAGATCAAAAAACAATGAATGATAATATCTGTGTTTCGGATAAATAAAGATAACGGAATTTTCAAATGAGGTTGATACGTAAATCATTATCTTTATTAGCCTGGTACAAAAAAACTAGTACAACACTAGAACCGATTTTGTCAGAAAACGACCGATCATCCGAAATGCTAACATTGAATCAAATGGCCAGCTGTTCAGACATCGGACGCTTTCTAACGTCCAGTAGACGACTAGGCTTAAGTGTTCGATCTAATATTTACGCGAAGAATATTTACTATTGCTCTCAACTATTGAGAATAATAATTATCAACAAGCCTAATTTATTAGAGATGAGGGGTGGAATTTATTGTTATTTCATCATTTTAATTGAAAGAAAATTGCGAAGAAGTTTTTTGAATGAACTTACCAAGGAATACTCGTACTCCAAGAAACCCTCTGGCTACCGAGAGCATCATTGCTATCACTGACACAGAACTACTCGCCGCGAACACATAATCGGCCTTAGTCCTTTCTTTGGGGCCTGATAGACGGCCATACACGGCCACACTCGTCGATGCACAAATCAGTAACACAAACACCACATAGTCTATAGCCAGGCTGCTCTCATCCATCCTGAAACAAATAGAAATTCATTTGAGTTATATTATTGATCAAGACATTCTCAAATTCATATTATTGTGTTTGCAAGATACTTCTGAGAGAGAGAGTGAGAGAGAGAGAGAGATTTGATTTGATTTTGATTTATTACTTTATTCATATAGATAACAAATATGACTGCATAAATTCTAGATTATAATAACATATACAATTAATTATTCGTCAAATTTACATTAGCTTATAACTTATGCCGTGAGAAGATATAAAGCAAAAAAGTATACTGATGATTTAATAATTATTATGAATTATCTAGATGAAAAGGCGAAGTTTGGACATATGAATGTCCATTCTTGGGAAACGAGATACATAGAAATCCTTTTCATCAACACTTGATCTTGATTGAGAGAGAGAGAGAGAGAACAATTTCTCTCTCTTAGAGAGAGGTAGAAATAATTAACAGAAAAACTTTCAATATACAAACACAAAATGGTTGGATAGTACAGTAGGCCTAACTGATGATTGTATGAATCACGACATTCACAACTTTAAATTATTGTGTTTGAAGGATGTCTTCGAGAGAAAGAACAATTTCTCTCTCTGAGAGAGGTAGAAACTTTCAGTACCCAAACACAAAAAGGTTTGATAGCACCTATCTAGTTGGATTATATTGGATGAAAGATATTCAAAAATAAATATTTGTCCAATCCATTCTCGCTTCTCGAACAGAAATAAAAGGATTCTCTTTTATTCTCCATTCTCTTTTCTACTCCCCTATCAAACAACACGTTCCGAGATAATCCGGCACTCAAGTTCCGAGATAATTCAATTTTTTCGTGCTCAATTTGTAATTTATTGCAGATCATTTTCTGAGTCTCCATTTGCATATATGGATGCTGGTATGATCAAGACAATAAAAAAGCTGTAAACAATCTATCTATGTGAATTAACATTCATTTATCTTTTCTTCTACCACCTAATCATCATTAAATTCGTATTTCCTGAGCAATGGTGGCTCACCTAATGACCAACTACAAGTTCCCAGAAAAAATCAAACAGCATCTGAAACTTCACGCATTGGTGGAGTCTTTGTTGCCTGATGCCTTGTTCAATTTTCAATTAGCTTTCATTTCTTGACGTTCTTAGAATGGCAAGTGTTCTGTCTGTTTTTCCGAGCAATCACCAATATTACCTGTAATGATGTCAGGATTGTATTTATTCGCTTCATGAATGAAACAACAGAGCAATTTGTACTTCAGGAATAGCTCAATGATTCATATACGCGAATAGTAGGTAGCGTATTTTGACCTGTCAATCATTCTGCTCTAACGGCGTACATCACTGTTTGATACAGGCTTTTCACAGGACACCACAATGAGTTTCACTCATTAACTGTTATCTTCAACACACTTGTCAGATTTTTAATGTTGAATGAGAATGTTGTCCGACTCTACGAAAAACGTTTCGGGACTGGTTGCCTTCAAATGTTTTTGTCATTGAAGAGGACATATTTTCTTCAAACTTCAAATGAGGCTAGGTGACAATCGTAAAACCTCTTGGCAGTTCATGTTCAATATCGCCTCAGAAAATTGGAGTGATGGTCTTTTCTTGAAAAAATGAAGTCTCCAACTGTGGGGCAATGGAAAGAGATAACGTACTCCCAAACAATATTCTCCATTATAAGAAGTTATGATAATAATAGGATACGATTCCGAGAATACTTCTGTCTGATATGTAGTCTTGCACGTGCAGGTACTTGAAAGTCTGATCACTATTAGAGAGCTCCAAATTTTTCATTAGATATGTTCTGTTCAGTCAAACAAGCTAATATTGGTAACAGGAATACTTGAATACAGGCTCTACTGTAACATAATATACCATTTATGGAATGGATGTATAAATCTACTTAATCCAATTGTATAGATTCTCAATAGATCCAAAAAATTTTCCCCAGGTTTATTTTATATGAATGGGTTTCATGAATTTATCTATCTATGTCTATCTACCTTATCTATGTAACTTATTATCTGTTTTCATTTCATCAATATGCTAGAGGCAGAGAACACTCCCAACTTCCAACAAGAATGAGTGCTGCTTCCAAGTAGTAATAGTAGATGACCCTATGATTTGAGAAAGGAAAAATAATTTAGAACTATAAAACGTTTTTCACTTGATCAACTTAAAACTACTATCGCTGAAAATGTGGAAATTAGTGTTTGAGAATTAGGAGTGAAAATTAATTTTTCCTTCGCCTATAACGAAGGTGTAATAAACTTGAAAGTGATGCTATCTCTTTATTCTCAGCGAAAAATTAAACTGAAATTACAGGAATTTAGAAAAAAATTGTCTGAATTCTAACAATAGTCAGCAATTTCATTTTCCAATTTGAAAATATTATACTACACTCTCACGTCAGTCGACTGCTTATTTTTGTACTTCATAACATTTTTGACACCAATAGCAAAGAATCGATTACCGGTATGTAGGAGCTCTTACAAATTTTCTTAATCAAATCATAAAGTAGGCCTATAGTATTTGAAATTCCACTAGCTGGGATGAAGATGCATTTTTTTCAGAAGATCAACAAGATTAATGATTGCATCATTAATGCAAGGAATTCATATTACAGTATTTGTGATAGACAATTTACCGATTACAAATTTATTGTGATCACGGGAATTATTGTTTACGTAGTAAGAGTAATTATTCACTTGCTGGGTGTTGAAGACCTATAATTTCGTTATTATGACGTCTTATTATGCTAACGTAAAATGAGTTTATTCCGATAACGTTCTTGAATAATTCAAATTTTCTTCTTACCCTTTCTTTTGACTAAATCATAATAATTATTATTATGATTTAGTCAAAAGAAAGGGTAAGAAGAAAATTTTCCAAACAAAATTGTGCTTTCCGGTAGGACATCCGCACTGTGCCAATAAATACAACGGAAAAGAAAAATACCGCAAGGCAAGAGAGGAGAATGAAGCCGACCAGGGTTAATAAAACAAATCTGTCAATGTCCGGCAATAGACCAGTCACGTGGGATTCTAGTGGACATTGAAAACAGTCGATGATATCTGGTTGTGGTGTGCATCCAATCTATTTCAGAGGCCGGCAGAAAATAAACAGATGGCATTTGTCCAACTAAAACTGCCAGAAATGAAAGTAGTTAACGCCAGGTCAGAGTCACTCACGTTAATTTCAAACAATTGCGTCACCGTTATCGTTATCGTTAGGTTCACACACTCAATAATGATTTAATTTGCATTCAACGCAACATAGAAACTAACTCGATCGATTGATTGTTTTTCATTATTTATTGCATGATTTAGCTCATGATTAACCGTCACGAGATAAATGACTCAAGGCTAATAAGTAGACTATGCTAGAGAAAATGGTGAATCACCCAAAGGTTGTGGCACTGGTAGCCCTACTCGAGTCCTACTGGTAGCCCTACTGGAGTCCTGGACTCGTACGAGTGTAATTAATAAAGAGTTAGTGATGGCTATATAATCATTATACAATATTGTTTAGGTGGGTTCCAAACCACCGGGAAGTGATTTTGTGAGCTCCATAACTGAAATTTAACACATATAGCACACAACTGGAAGTTGTGTGTTGGCAAAAATGTGGTCAACAGGAGTACCAAGAACTTCTGGTGGAATCCGAACCACCTCTATTTGTATTTCTCGTTTATTTATTGTGCATTCTAGATTCTACTATATGAATTCAATAAAACTTAATAAAGTACTTGTTTATTCTTTGTGTATCGTTTATCGACATAATTTGTTACTGCGTTTCCTAATAGTTAATAGTTAATTTTCTAATAGTCCATGGTAAGAGATCAAGTCATTGATAAGGAGTATTATAATATAATATAAAGGAGTATATGAGGAGTTTTATATAATCACTTATATAAGTACTTATAGTGTACTTAGGAGTACTTATATAAGGATTATTAAATTTCATTGATAAGGAGTCATTTATGACTCCTTTGTAAAACATTTATTTTGCTTCCTAATTGGTAGAGAAAAGAAAGCCTGGCTGTATTCAGAAAATAGTTGATAGAGATAGTCATTTACAATAACTAGTAGGTAATGGTTTATCAAGTCCTCTATATAAATATGGAGAAATCAATTTTACAATTCAGTTTTTTGTCACTTGAAAAAGTACTTTTAGCTGAATAATTCGATGATTTTCCTAAGTAAAAACGTTTATAAGAAGCAATTGGCTTCGCGGTCGCGCCGTAAAGTACTAATCGCTCAGATTAGATATTTTGGAGGTATTATAGACTGATATGTTTTCAAGATATTTTAAAAAGGCGAGCGCCAGCACCTCCTTTTTATAATGGAGACCGCATGAAGCCTACTCCTTTTAAATATAATTTATAAGCTATAAAATTATTTTCTCCCCAGTGGTTTACGAGAATACGAACCCACTATACGAAAATAAAGCTGTGATTCCTTTCATCTCTCATCACCTAGCTTTCCATTAACCAAGTACAAGTCAAGAGCTTTACTAAAAGTTATCCATGAATATTGCAATCAGTATTAATCCGTTCAGTTTTCGTTAACTATACGATTCTCAATCAAATTGGAAAATTTCAAAGTTGAAAATGCAGGTTAGGAATAGGAAGGTGTGTTCAGAATTCTTCAAAATTCATTTGAGTAACAATTCTCCTAGACTGTCTAGTCTAGATTAACTGCACAATATTCATGTACGAAATAAACTATCTTAGAAAATATTAGCTCGCACTATAAATCATAAGTATCGCAACAATTCGTCGTTCGCGTGTAACTTTTTATCAATATGACTTCTTACTTGCATAACATTATTACACCAGGCATATTATTATCATTACATATTCTTATTCACGAAATGTGTTCTATTCTAATACATTCATGCTCACAATAATATTAGACTGAAGCAGGGAGAAGAGGCAAGGGTTAAAGAGAAAGATATAGTATTTGTATTTTCAAATTATTGTCCACATGAATTACATGTATTCATGAAACACAATCATGGGTTTGTTATCTAGTTCAGTTTCCGAATAAGGTTTCACTTGTCATGGTTGAGGTTTGAATTTATGAGTAGAAATATGTTCACTCAGAAACATATTTCTCCAAAAAATAATAATCCATCCAATTAATATCATCTTACTATGATTATGATAAAAATTGTTATCCATTGATTGCTTGGGCAAATTTTCAATAATATTGCATCCTATTAATGTTCGTATCACAGAGATTTCTCCAGGAATCTTTATTAAAATCCAAGTGTTTGCAACAAAATATATTGAATACATTGTGAATAATTACCAAAAAGCTATCAACGTCGATGAAATACAATAGGATTCAACCGTGAGAAGAGATGAATATCCATCTATTCTAATGTGGAATGGCATTCCTTTTGAAGTTTCCGAAAAAAGCTCAGTTTCATATTTACATACTAATACATTAAAAAAGTATACCTATATGGAAAATCAATACAACATCCTTTCAAAGCTTTTCAATATAATGGAACGAATGATCCTCCGCCCTCCAATCAATCAAACTCAAAATCAACTCAAACCTCAGCCAAAAGAACTGCATATTGTGTAGAAAAATAATTTTCATAGAATTATTCTATGCCACGAAGCAAGACAATAAATAATCGCGAATGGCTCCTAATAATACATCTAGCATTTTCATATTCCAATCAGTTTTCCTGAACTATTTCTCTGTGTTTTCAGTGCATTTTTCAATAAAAAATTTCCTATAAGTAAGAATATGAGTATTTTGAACTTACTATCTTATCCAGTAGATTAGAGGGTTTTTATTTCATCCAAGGCCTCTTGTATTCTCACGCCATCAGGGTTCCCCTAATGTAAGCAACCATTTCCAGGGATATTACAGTAATTATGACCTCCGTCAATATTTTCATATCATTCGTAAAAAGTCACTAAATATAACACGTGATTCCAGACAAAGAATATTAAATTTAATGATATTTCTTCAAACATTATTCATTCTCTCATGAATTAACGTCAGCAGAGACCAATTTCATGAGTTTTATAGCCGCTATCCCTCCCAAAAAAAACTTTGATTGGATAATGATAGGCTTACACCTGTTTTTGTCAGTAATCAGTAAGCTCCATCGTATTTCATGATCCTAAATCTATTCTTTTGTCACCGTTTCATGAATCAGCTCATTCGCATCCTCACATTGTATGAGTCTGAGCCTAAAGGATTAGGTTTCGCCCATTACAATATAACACTACGCCAACAATTATATTTTTACTATATTTTGATATTGTCAGAATAACCTACCACGTTTGGAAAATCATTGATAATAATGATTGATACTGATATGTAATCTAATGATAATAAAATTAGCTTATTGATTACTGTTTATTAGCTTAACCTGTTTCAAAACTTACTATTCAAATGAAACTTACTCATTGAATCCATTACAATTTTTTATTGTTATTATTATTATTATTTTGAAATCCTAAACTTCATCATTAATTTTATGAAGTCAAATTTTTATTGATAGATGACGGTATACGATAAAATGTTCTCTTTTATTTGATCCCATACTGTTGCAGAATGATTCCATTGAAAAATATTATAAATATTCATATGGCTTTTAGTGATGGGGAGAAGCTTATGGGTAGTTCCAGCTCTCACTTTGTACGACTGAAGTCCGAACAAGTAGCCTATGTAGGTGAGCACTTGGATTTGTAAAAAAAATAAATTTTTCTAAATGAAAATTCAAAGCCTGAACTCTCACGAATTCAGAGCTTCGTGAGAGCTGAAAAAATGGTGTACACTATTCTTGTACCTACTTTGAAATGTCATATTATCCATCCACTAGAACATTCTAGATGCAGTTTACTAGAGACAAGGGCATTATGTCACAGAAGCTTAACTTCAGAGAAAAGACACTAGTCTAGTAACATTCATGTCAATCTGTTATTATGTAAACTAGTAAACTCCTATTATTTCCATGGAAAATAAGTGAGAGTAACAGCACGCAGTTTCGTGATACAAGATCAAGTTTAAGAGTACGTCAATAAACAAGTAAAAAGAAAATTTCCGGCGAACAATTAAAGTGCATTTTAGCGATCACGAAGTAATTTTACATGTGAATAATGAGATCATGTCTTCAGGTGAATAGTTCTTGGGAAATTATGTCAAGCATAGATGAGTCAGACAAGATTTCCTGGAGATCGTGTGAATTTCAATAATCATTTTTTAATTTAGTTCATACGATAATACATTAATTCTTCCATCACTAATATCACTCACTTCATCACTAATGTGTTTCTCCTCATATATCAGGGATGATATTATAGTATAATAGCAAAAAAATTAATTATTAATAATGCTTATCCCGGATTGAGAACTTTGGAAGCTTTTTCGACACTTCGTTTGAGCTGATTATAAGCTCCTTAGTGACGCGAGCTGATATGAACAAGGAGAGATTAATATCAAAAATAGATGACTTTCAGAAGATATTATGTAATATAATTGCAACTCTCCAAATCCTTCTATATTTGCATGTGCATGAAAGCTTGAGAGTAGTATACAATATAAATGTGTTATACATGTACTATTTGGTGTTTTTGGTGTTATTTGGTGTAAACTTTCTTTATTTTTTTCCTATTTCCTCTCATGCGAAAGAGTTTTACGAGCAGTATGGAATGATTTATACAGAATCCGAATCATTACAGATAGAGATACAGACGTTGTACTATTCAGATAAATAATGTTTTCCATTCAATTCCATCAGTAATAATAGTGATAAATAAAACATGTGTCATTATTGAATTGATGTGATTTGGATTTTCAGCTTATTTGAACTACATAGTAAGTAGACATATTAGATAAATCAAATGTCATTTAAATTTATGACTGTCAATA
Organism: Laodelphax striatellus; assembly: GCA_017141395.1. Classification (NCBI taxonomy): domain Eukaryota; kingdom Metazoa; phylum Arthropoda; class Insecta; order Hemiptera; family Delphacidae; genus Laodelphax; species Laodelphax striatellus. Next base: position 32,317,953 of record CM029532.1, read on the forward strand.
AAGTCGTATTGGCATGATAATAGATTACTGTAACATTGTTTTTACAACAGCAAATAAGAGAGCTGAAAGATTATCCATTTGTGTGTACTCTGGTGACAACAATACAAAGAGGATCCCATAATAATGATCGATGATAGATAAATAGAAGTGGATTTTCTGATACAGTAATGGATTGAGTGGAATATTTTTCAAGTTGAGGTAGGCAAGCATGGAAGATCTATAGAAGGATTTGAAAAGTGTGGCTGGTTATGATTTCATATATTGTTATTGTTTTCATGTATTGATAGTCATGATTGTTTTCAATAAGTAATAATGAGCTACAAATAATGAGCTTCATAAAATTACTTTTGAGAAACATTCGATTACCTTCAATTACCTTCGGAATGTAGACATGAACAGAGGCGAACCCATAAATATTTTTCGTGAGACGGATGAAATGTTTTGGTGGATATACAATACCGTGGAATAGACATAGGTTTATATATTCTATGAGTAGATGGTGCTTTTATTCTACTTTAAACTTTCAGAGGAAATATTCACACGATTATTTACGATAAGGAGGGAAATTCATACGACTCACTCCAGCGCTCCACAAGTGAATCTTGTGCTGTACAGGGTGATTCAAAAAGAATACCACAACTTTGAAAATGTGTATTTAACGAAAGAAACATAATGAAACCTTCTGTTATACATCATTGTTTCAAATCATCAATATCAATCCACCATTTATGATTTGAACAAGAAATAACAGCACTGTATTATAATTTCTAAGAATTCTTTATAATATTTTCTTGTAGAATCTGATGCTAAATTTTTATGAATTACTTTGGGGTTTTTATTCTAAAGACATTCTTTTGTACTTGTTTTTCAATGTTTTGCAAGTTTCTGTTGAATTTCACAGTATTTTCTTGATCTATGAATAAATATCTATAATATATACACCCTCTTATCCCTCCTGGGTTCATCCCTGTACATGAACGAGTTAGTTTTCAAAAATTAAAATCAAAACAAGAGTTTTCCAGTTTTAAACTAATACAAAACTGGGATTTTCAAGGAAAAGACACATCGGAGAAGTATACACATGATGCTGAGAAATGCAAATATTGGATTAGCTGTGCTTGTTCCTAATTCACTACCCGTAACAAAAACCAATAAAGTGAAATTTCTGCTGAGAGAACTGATGCCTAAAATTACTGTATTGTAGCCTACAGTTGTTGTTGACAAATTATACCAGATTTTTTCCTCATCACAATAATATTTAGATAACGCTAGGAACGTTCCACTAATATTTATCATAATTATTGATCTCTATAGGAAGTTGAATAATAGTTGATCTAGAAATCAAGCTTCAAACAGATTTAATCTGTTAAATAGTAAACACTATTACTATTATTAGACTCTTATTACAAATCAATTAATCAGAATGACTCGTGAAAATACATTATTAGAAGCCAAAACAAATGATGAATTGATAAAAGTGCTGTGGCAACCTTATTTCTTCTAATGAACTATCTCTCAATCTAATATTGCTTGTTATTGTGAATAATATTGAACGGTTGATGCCCTATACATTATTGAAACATCTTGTCATGCCTGCCTCCAGGTGTGTTTAATGAAGAAAATCTCAAAGTGACTGGGGAAAAAGCTAATTGACCATGATACAGTATTATATTAAGATGAGCGAGTAATGTTTTAGTAATTAAATGTCTTAAAAAGCGCTTTGATGTTTTGAAGCGTCTGAATAATAAATGAATTTCAACAGTGCGGTTCTTCACCAGAACTCATCAACGAAATCAGGGTAGTAATTATTTATTATTATTATCTCTCATGAAAATACGAACACGAATGAAAATAAAAATAAATGTCATAAACTGATCACAATCCTGATTTAGTGAATCGAAATCCGATTTTCTACTTACTACTCGACGACGACGATCATTTATTAGACAAAATAGCCAAATTTCCTCAAATATTTTTAAAATAATTTCCTCTAATGGAGTCTCATAAACCTTGAATTAAAAGCAGATTCTCAAAGAATCTTAGAAAAACAATGGAACTTTAACATATGAGCTTGGTTCAACAGTCTAAAATTTTAGAGTAATATGAAACTAATCGGTCAACAGTCCATTTACTTGCTCACATACCTTGAACTTGAGTTTGGTCACGCACACTGAAAATAGCGTCTTTTTAAATTTCACTTGAATTCTCTTCATATCTCCGAAGCCAGTTCTAGTGTGCGACTCGATACTTCCTCAGTTAGTCTATTTACAATTTTCGAGCTCCACTACAACATGAAATGTAATATCTAGCATTTGAAAGACGTCTACAGTCAATATTGAGAACTTTCCATTGTATTTTTTTCCTATTGATCCAATTAGAGAATTTGAGGATCTGAGCTCGATCTAGGCTCGTTATAGGCCTAGTACTGTTATTGATAGTAGATAGAATAGAATAGAATGCCTTCCTTTATTTGTTCCTGGGAGGACGAAGTTAGGGCGCATCAGGCCCCCTCTTGCCCTCCACTACAATTCTATATTTCAAAAAAAAATTGAAGAAACAATAGTCTATTATTGAAAATAAGTTAAACAGCAGGATACGTATTAGCCGGTTAGCCCACTACTGAAGGAAAAAACTCCTGCAACTTAAATGTCGATTCTTCACTAGAAATTCAAAATAATGTAAGAAAATACAGTAAATTTGTGTGATTTAAGTTCCAGGTTTTTCTCAGTCGTATTGGAAAGTAGAAGCAGGTGAAAAACATATTTTCACAATCATAGGCTGTTTACTGGGAAATGCATGTTTTTAAAAAGGCCAAAAAAATTTGAAATGTTGAACAAAAACGATTTTTATTACATAGAATGTACTACCTACTACAAAAACATGCGTTCCGTATGTAATAGGTAATAATGCTTACTCGGTAATCACCCTATATTTGTGAAAATCATGTTTCAAAATAAAATTTTATTTCTTATCAGTAAAAAGCGTGTTTTCGCTTGAAATCACTGATCAGCCTGAATTATGAATAATAATTGCGTTTATAATACAATCCTTACTTTCGATAACTGTGTTTAATCCTCCGCTTTGGAACTCCAAATTTGTTGATTCGAAGAAATCCTCCATTATACAATTGAGGGTTAAAAACAGCACTATACAGAAAAAGACACGCACCGAACGTTATCACTACCGATTTTCCAATACAGAGCATTATTCCAGGCAGACTGACAACCGGTGACTGAAGCCAGGTATTATGTCAGTAATCTAGTTAGCTTATCACATTCACCACGTATGAAATCGTTACCGATCCTTGAAAATTGCTACGCTGACCTCAATGTGGTCGCACGTTAGTTTCATGTGCCACATTGATCTCAGTTTGAAACTTTTTTCCGCCTAATTATAATTCACTCGTAATCAATTAAAATCTGATTGATCGCGAAGATATTTATCAACAATTTATAATGATCGATGAATGTAAAATTATGATGCATTGATGATTATATATTATTACAATAATTAATTCCCTTTCAGATTTTATTGGAGTATTTTGATGAATTCCGAGGATTGAAGAAGTTCGAGCAATGGTTTTTATTTTGTTTCTAGATATTTCATTTCATTGTAATGATATACAATACTCTTGCACTTTTATTTTTACAGTAGATGTCAAGATTCCAGCAAACTATATATATATTATTATGTCCGTATACACTTCACCTCGCCTTATTTTTGTGTCGGTCACCCATCCAAGAGTAGGCCTAACCTTAAGTGTTCGTGACAATTAATGGGTTCACACGGAAACTTGTATTTTATCACTACTAGAAGTGGTCTGAGATTTATGAATTATTTAGATGATATTGCTAGTAAAAAACTTATGAACAATATTTTTTCCCAATCTCAAAATTCATGAGAATTCATGCTTGTTTCATTTTTACTTCATATCCTGTTCAGTTATAAATATAGGATATTCATTGATACGTGATAACTTTAGTTTTTATTGTTTAATTTTCTTAAGCCTTTGTATTGTGATATTCCTCTCTGTCTTGAAACAAATTGGTCTCGAGCAGAAAATCGACTGAAACTTTGTAGGACCAATAATAAGGATTCTTGGAAAACAATTAACCGAATATACGTCGTAGTATCTCAAATATCCATGTAGACGTAGAGCTTGCAATGTTATTATTGTCTTTTAAAGAATTCGAGGAATTTTGATAAAAATTTACTGTGTTTTTCTCACTATTCAAATAGAAAACAAAATGTTTGAGATATCAAAATTTATCTATTTAGTGGTGTTTGTTTGATGTAGGTGTTCATACCTATAAGTAGCCTAGCTGTAGCTACTAGGCCCATTACTTCATTCATGCGTGTTTTTGACCGTATTACTGATTGCTCAAATAAGCTGATAAGAACAGCCCAAACACTTCATAAAACGATGAACTAAATCTAATCATAGAAACGTTCAAATAAATAGGTAAATAATTTGAAGGACCATACGGAAATGTCAGTCAGGTGTGGCCTATTGCTTCTTGTAGTTTTTTAGTAGTATATTTTTCTACTAGAAAACTCTCAATCCAATTGGAAAAGGGAAATATTGATTGGAGTCTAGGATTTGCAAGCCCCTCTCCGATTGGAGAATACATCTGCAAATACAATGCATTTGTGATGGAATAAAGTAAATTATAGGTTAATTGTATTTCATTTCAATATTATAAAATTTTCCTTTTGTCCTCGTGGAATGCATTCCACTTAAAAGCTACCAGGGTGTTTGTTATTGTGGATTGGACTGATATGAGTGCTGTGAGATACAGTATTGAGTTTAGTCAAGAATTTAATTTATATTTTTTTTGTTTTGAACATTATCGAACCAGCAAAGTTATTTTCCTTCATGATAGAATTACAAGGAACTTTTCAGAAAATCAGGCAGAATTTCGATCAGCATGAAAATAATTTGGTAATGAGCATTGATATCAATCAATTTAAAAAACGGAAAATTAATTCTGATAGATGTTGAATTCATTCTAGTCTATCAGGCTGAGAAGAAGGTCATCAATAATTGTAAAAAGCGTGCCATAGAGTCATTGATCCTTGTTGTGTTCTTCTGGTTCAAAACACTCACGTGTAAGAGATTACTCAAACACATGACAAACGCTGTAGAGCTATCACACGAGTTGCTGAAGACTTAGAATCGAATGAACTTATGCATGTAAATAGGATGAAAATTTGGCAAGAGCTACTGTCTTACGAATCATGTTGCAACACTGCAACTGTAGCATTCTCTTATTCTCGACCCCTTCTAAAGATTACTTTCTGTGTATTATTTGTGTGATTACTCTCCATTTTCCATCTTGGTCTTTGTAAAAATTATAAACACATCAGGCCTACAAATAAATTGATAAGCAATCCTATTTATAGTTCAACTCGATTTCTCACCTTTCGGAATCTGATAACTTGAATTTATTTTGCAATTCATGAATTTGAAAAATATGTTTTTATTGAAATCCATCGAATCATCAATCTCTTTTAAATATCAAAATCGAATATCGAACAATGAAAAATTTTAACATTCTCATTGTAGAGATGAAAATTATAGGCCTTAGTTAATAATATACTCTTTGATTTTGAAATTTCTATGCAGGTATACCAAGATTACACCTTGAAAATTTGACAGAATAAATTTGAAGACTTACCTTACATCAATATATAATTGAGGCATTGAAAATAACAGTTGAAATCAATACGAATTTGAGTTTGAATTCATGTTATTTTCATCGTCTCTCCGTAACTATTTGAATGAAACTGAAGTCAAGGAACTAAATAGTTGTGAGTAAATTCACTCTCACAATGATTATATAAATTTCGTTCATGAGTAAACTTCTAGTACGATCAAGATCATGGAGAGTACTGAAATTGAATATCAAGCTGATGAGTAAGTGAATGGTTAAAAGTCGTTAATTGGTTATCAGTGAGTAATAGACATATTACAGCTTTATAGATAAGTCTCCCAATTAATTTCCTACAGGTGTCAATTACATCATTAATCCAACTCCATCAATATAAAGAAATTCCAACTAATTCAGACGACGAGGAAACTCGTGCATGAAAAACCGTGCAAGGCCCTTGAAATTATGTTATTTTCTGAAATAACTTACGTTTCTTCTGTCTGTTTCTTTCTGTTGTTTCCACTTTGTGTGACTAGATTTGTAGAAATACTTGCGAGCACATTATGAGCAATTTCTGATAGAGAATGTAGGCCTACAACGCCTAAAATACCACCGCATAAAATTATTATTATTACATCTATCAAAGTTGATCATTGATCATTGATTATATTATCTTAATAATGGCTTCTTGTGGGTGTAAGGATCTGCACCCCGTCTCGGAATCTCTAGGTAAGGACCCTCGGACCTCCTCCTGTTTTCGAACCTCCCCCCCTACTCCTACCAATGACAACCGTACCGGAAGCTCATATTTTACCAAAAATCTATGATTTTGATAATAATTTGTAGAAAAGTTTTTAGTAGAATGAAAGAGGAATATTTTAAAATTGAGTCATTCTACTAATATCATATTATTCTGGAAAAATGAAGAGTTTGGCGTGTCTTTTAAAGATTGAAACCCACAAATGGTCACTCCACTCTCGATTGAGTGGTAGTCATCAATAACTGAACAATTTCAAGGCAGACTGGGATAGTGGACAATTGGGATTGATTAGTATCCTATGAAGTAGTAGGCCTAATGAATCTGTTGCAGAATTTTACAAGGCTACGTAACAACACAGAGTTACAAGTTCTTTATTTCTCTGTGGTTACAGTTACAATTAACCCTACTTACTTGAGAAAACACTCGCCCTTTTACCAGAATCACTCTTATTCAATAAACTCACTAATAAAATGGTCTACACTCTTATGAAATAATCTACACTAATAAGGGAAGGAGTCGAAATTACTTGAACTTGATTACAACTTTTCTTACCCTTCTAACTACATCTCTATGGCTTATTCATGATCAGATTTGATCATAAAATGTTCTGAGTTTATTTATAGATAAAGTTCCTATGCTATCTATATACTAGATGAGAATTTCAATATTTTGGGAAAATCCATTTCTCAAAGGCAAAAATCGATCAATAAGTAGAATGCAAAAATAAAATGTTAGCTATTTGAGAAGATCATGGAAGAAATCGAGTAATTGTTTAACAGTCAAAAATTGACTAATAACGTTCTCAATTTTTTCATATAAATAATAATTTTCGTTTAGTTGAAAATTCTGTTGTAAAATTAATATCAAGCAGCTTGTCATAGAAAACCGTAGGTCTATTGAAGGGTAATGTGTGACTCTCAATGCAAAAGATTTCATGAGTTGACACATTATAAAAAGAATTCCCACTCTAAAAGAAGAACCCACTTTTTTCTTATTATTCACTATATAATTTTCAAAACTTTCTGTAACTCTTACACAACACTACTGGTCTAGTTTTTACGAGTATCTGTTCAGAAAGACTACAATCCAGTATTTATTAGCTAGTCATCGAATAATATTGTCTCAGCGATCTCAAATAAAGATCATCTGAGTAAAGAGAAGGATTCTCATTCAGTTATTGAACAACTGTGTCTTCATTTCAGAAATACTCCTGCACTGTTAGTATAAAAATTTCAACTCTGTTTTTGCTGAACTATCATATCGAGAACTTTAATTTTTGAGGGCCCTTTTGTGAGAACTAATAATATTCAATTCCTGAGGAGTTCACCTAGATACCAATAGTATTGAAAAATTCATACTTCAGAACAATATTCTAGTTTAATTCAATTCTTATAAGAATAAAATACAAGACAGATGCTACACCTGAAATGTTGATAATATAAATAGAGGGTTATTAACTTGCCAGCATCTTCAGTTCCGATTTTGAAAAAATATGTATTATTTCTTTTAAAGAATCAATAGAAGCTTGTGTTTTGGCAACTGTGCATCCAACATCAATAATAAGTGTTATATTGAGAGAATAGAAGAGATGATAGATAACGTAGAATTCTGTTTATAGGAATTCTGATTAAAATAATCTCTGGAATGCTGCTCACTTTTTATCATGTCATTTTTTATCGTTACGAATATTCGCAAAGGTGAACTTGATCCAGACTAGCGTAGAAAGGTAGGTTTTAGAGAAGATTGAAAACGTTTTAGGAAATCTTTTCACGATCTTACAATAATAATACTTTTATGAAAGGGTATTCACCTCAGACTTCACCTAAAAACAGGTTTCTTCAAAATTCTGTTCCAATCAAAGCATATGAGTGAGAACAGAAAATATAATATCATGTATGTAAGCTAATCAAGTAGAACGTCACGAACAAGTAGAGAAGATTCTAGTGAAACATTAGTTATATTCTTGCATATTTGTACATTTAAAAAGTTTGTGAAAATGTTCTATTATTCAAGACGGTTCATTGCACGAAACGGAGCCGACAGCCATATGAAATAATGGCTACTTCAAAATTGCAATTAATTAATTAAGTTTATTCCATATCATACCACAATTAATAATTGGTCTCCTACTATAGCCTAATTGCTTCTGAGAAATATAATGTGGGTTCTTGAAATTTGTGAAAAGCTTTATCAGCGTGCCTCACTAATTCGATATTAATTATTTTTCCGAAACTGCTAAGAACGTTACTATTAACAGGAGATTTTGACTGCAGAGGATTATTATCCAACATGACAGAGCTTTTTCCCACTCATCCAATCATTAATCTTGAACTTGACCAGACTAACACTATACTAGCAGTTAAACTTCAATACTAGCTCCAAAATAATTATATCCGATAATAGTCTACTAAGAAACTCCAAGTTTTTTTCGTGAATGAAATAAATGATGAGAATAACAATAATATTATGAGTTCAGTATAGTGTAGTGTGTGATAATTATGTGATAGGAAATCGTTATCAACATGACTTGAAATAATAAGTGATTTCCCGATCCAAATTGAAACACAGCATTTTCTACTTGACACAAGAACTATGGATAATGTCACTATAAAATGTCTAGGCTAAAATCGAATTTAGCCTTAGGCTAAATCATTTGAAAACTCCATGCACTTATTATCTTCAATCATAAACAAAAGTATTACGCATGTCATGAAGTTTTTGAAGGTTGTTTTAAATCAATAATTTGTGTTCGATGTTTGATGCAATCTCACGAAATTCTCTGGTAAAGAGTAGGCCTAACTTCTTTGGTTATTATTCCATAAAAAATGTTCATTTTCTTCTAAAATTGATGGTTAGAGCTTAAAACGCGTGAATTTGAATTAGGCTATCGAATAAATGAGTGTCATAAGTTATTAATTTTATGTTGTTTTTCCCATTCAAGCTTATTGTGAACTACCAGAAATTGATTTTTTCTGTAATAGGGAGTAAATTCAATTTGTACCATCTTCAATGTTCGCCAACAGACAATAAGCAATTTACGATCAATAAACTACATAGTTCATTGGAATAAATTTTATTCCACAATACAAAGTCAATTAATGTAGCCTGCAATGTTTTCGTTCCTACAAAGATTTCCTTTCTAATTAATTGTTGCTGTTAAACATAGGAAAAGCCTACTAGAGGAAGACCTTCGATGGAAGAACAATTCATCGTTAATCCTACCCAATCGGGAAATTTGCGTGTTCAGGTTTTACGGTACCAGTGAAAGATTCTCCGGTGGGAAGGATTATTTGGTCAATTTATTTCAACAACTTACTGTTAAATGATCCGTCTCCTACGGTATTATTTTATTGATCCGTTATCCGGCAACGATTTCCTAATTCGAATATAATCTGTTGATTCCGCACTAAGTACAGAAAAAAGTATAAAAAAGCTAGAAACAATAAAGGTTGCTCGAAAAGAATCTACTATCGATTAATAAGTTAAATAGCGCGCATTTTAAGCACTACCAGGTCACAGACAACACTTAATTGTTAATCGCTGAGTTTATTCAATAAAGCGCGGAAACAGGGCTTCAACTCATTTACAGGTTTGTAATACTGTAATGATAATCTGAAATTATTAAATGTAATCTTAAATGATAATTCAGTGTTGCGAATTCCACACCGGAAAAGTAGGGTTCGAAGTCAATAGACTGACAGGGAGGAAGAGGCGACCCAGGCGCCAATCATTTGGACGGTATAAACTGAGAATCTTCCCGAAGAAATTTTTCTAAATGCAATGTATTCAATATAGAAACAGGGGAGTTAACCAACATTGAACATGGAATTTGAACGATCAGATTAATCATGAGATTGTCATTAATCAATACACGAGTCATTTAATTTATTTCTTGACTAGAAACACTTGTCATGATGAATCTCAGCGTAGTAAGAAAGTCAATTGAATATTCATTTTTTCCTGAAAGTAGATGGACGCAAGCTGATAAAAGCCATTTATGACTGACCATTTACTACTACTACTACTTCTACTTGCTACTAGCTACTTGTTTTAGAAGAGGAATCCTGAGAATAGGTTGAAAAAATTGTTTTCACAATCGAACTTCAGAAATACAAGCATCATACATGAAGCTGGATATTATTCTAAGGATTCAGACATGAAAAGTATGGAAAGTGGCAGGAAAATCAAGTCAACAAACCCCCCCCCCCCCACCCGGGCTCAGGAAAATATGTCGAAAAGAGATTGCAGACTAGTTATGACAATTCACTACCTACTACAGTAACGTACCAATTTTGATGTGATCTAAAAACAAAAATATTTGTTGAGGTGGAGTTAAGGTAATAACAATCTTCTCAGTTTCGGCTTACTTTGCTGAGTATGACAGTGCATAAGACATATTTTCACAGACACGTGACGTATAATTCTATTGATTACAGATTCTCTCGAGAATCATCATACATGCTCATATCATTGAAGTCAAGTGGCGGCACATCAAGCTTCTCATTAAGCATAGGCTAAGCCACTTTGCAATTTAGTTCGCTAAACAGTCTTGTCGCAGTGTGTTACTTATTTAATTGGTGCATTAGCCATGTGAGTGTGTATTTTGATTTGGCGTACTTGATCTAGGCCAATGACATTTTCGCCTGTCGTGAGGATGAAGTGAATGATGTGAGTCAAGTCATTGTAGAGACAGAGTTGATCATGTCTTTTAACTCAGTTATATCGTATGAGAATTAGATGCAATTCCGCTTATCATTCATTCATAGTAACGATATTGCATTGCAAATACAGCAGTATTGTTGTAAGAATGAAGTTTTTATACAGCTCTACCGATATTGTTTTCTATTATCAAGTCCGAGATGCTAAAAACTTTCTTATGTCATCATCATCATATCGTGTCCAAGCAAAACTCTTTTCATTATTATCATTATACAAGCTGTCCCGGCGAACTTCGTATCGCACTCTTCCCCCCCCCAAATGTCCCCCTTCATGCCACCCCTTAAAAAATGTCTTTATTCTTTATTCTTAAAAATAATTTTATTTTATTTTTATTTTATTTTATTTTTATTTTTATTTTATTTTATTTTTATTTTATTTTATTTTATTTTATTTTTATTTTTATTTTATTTTTATTTTATTTTTATTTTATTTTTATTTTATTTTATTTTATTTTTATTTTATTTTTATTTTTATTTTATTTTTATTTTTATTTTATTTTATTTTATTTTTATTTTATTTTATTTTATTTTTATTTTATTTTTATTTTATTTTATTTTATTTTTATTTTATTTTTATTTTATTTTATTTTATTTTTATTTTATTTTTATTTTATTTTATTTTATTTTTATTTTATTTTATTTCATTTTATTTCATTTTTATTTCATTTTATTTTATTTTATTTTATTTTATTTTATTTCTATTTTGTTTTATTTTATTTTTATTTATTTTATTTTATTTTTATTTTATTTTTATTTTATTTTTATTTTATTTTTATTTTATTTTATTTTATTTTTATTTTATTTATTATATTTTTATTTTTATTTTATTTATTATTTATTTTTATTTTATTTTTATTTTCGGAGCGTTGAACACCCAACCTCTTGGTCGTTGGATATCCAATTCGTAGGATGAATCGCTATCCACTGGGCTATTGGGACTTGAGATGACACTGCTCATTTACTGATCTTGAATCACGACTATCTTTCCGTTCTTTGGTAGCCGGCAAATTCAAAACTTGGTCTGTAAATGTTTGATAGGTTAGGTCATTAATGTAATAATTATTTATTAATTATAAAGGGATTTTCTTATATTTTAATACATATTATGTTAACCAGTGCTTTAACAATTCAAACGAATCCAAAATCATCTAAATCGGTTCAGCCGTTCTCCAGTTATAAGCGAGCGTACAGACACCAACTCTCTTTTATTAATATAGATTTTATATTTTAAAACACTTTCTTATGTGAAAAAAGATTTAACAATTTTGTATTTTGTAATTCCAGATCGTTTGTAATAGGCCTATATGTAGGCCCGTTTGTGGAGGCGGATGAATCTGAAATCATGACCCCTGGAAGGAATTTGTTGAGTAGGCAACTCAACGCAATACCGATAATACGCATTACTTTATATCACATTTATTCGACCGTTGCAACTAGTGATGTGGATCGGGAATATTCCCAATGGGAAGGAACTTATGATTTGGGAATATTCCCGGAAATATTTCCGAGGCCAAGAAATTTTGGGAATTTAAGGGAATTTATGGGAATTTAAGGGAATTTATAAAAATGCTTCAAAAATAATTGAAATTGATCAATCTAAGTTACATTTCACATTAATATAATCAATAAATCATCATTCTCATGCCTATTTTTGCTCAGTCACTGTCTTTTACAGGAATGCTCATTGTATGACTGTAAATAAGTTGTATTTGTCTTATGCTCTTGTCTTTCTTCCTTTCCAACCTAGCTTCATACATTTACAATATACTATACATATGCAGATATACTATTTGAAACTGTAGACAGGGTGTTTCAGAACTCCCTACCAATATTCTAGGGCATTGTTCCTGGGTAAAAACCATATCTAAATATCATATTTAAATTGTCCAGAAGTCCTTAGTTACTCACACAGCTGCCATTTTGTTTTTTTCACTCATCATTTTTTATCTCAAAAATGGTGAAATATATGGAATTGAAACTTTGCACCAACATTGATGACAACTGGACAAAGCTACAAAAAAATATGATAATTTTTCAAATCCATAAAACAAAATAGCGGCCATTTAAAATTTTGTTTCTTGAATAACTCGGAAACCGTTGATATTACGAAAATTTTACAAGAATAATTTTTTTTAGTAAATTTAATTACAAATCGATTGAAACCTCATTTGTTAAGATTGGGCCAATATTGACTGAGATATGGTAGCTTTAGTGATAGGTGACCGCTGGAGGTTACTTGCAATAATCTTATGTTATTACAAGTTGAGTGAGCCTTAGTGACTCTTGAAAGATTGTGAGCTGTGTAAATAAGTGTAATTATTATTTTTTTAAATTCAATTAAACTTGAGTAAGAATGTTCTTGTTTTAGTTAATTTTGTTGTATTTTATCATCATTTCTAATTTTTGGATTTATATTCTACTCATTCTTCATTTAGGGGTTCAATTATTTTTTGTAAAGAAATGGAATAAAATCATGCAATGAAAGTCAAAGTACACTTAATACTTTGTTGACTATGTTTTCCTGATCTACAAGCATTTATTAATAAAGAAAAATGATAATAGTGAACAAATAACTGGGAAAATTTAATTGAGTTCTCAATCTTCCTTACACCTTTCATGAGAATGATCAGTCTATCATCTATGAACTTCAAATTACTGTTTTCTTTCAAGTTATTACAGTTTTCAGGTTAGTCATCCTTATATTTTTTACATAAATCTGTTATATAACAGGTGTTTGAACTTTGTGTAACAAAAAACGTCTTTTTCGGTCATTTTAGATAGAAGAAATCATAATTTTGATTTTTGGGAATATTTCCCTTAAATTCCCTGGGAATATTTCCTCGATCTTTAATTTCCGGGAATTTTACATCACTAGTTGCAACCCTGTTAAATTTATCAAGGATTATCAAGGAATGAATGATATTCATTCAGATGAGCAAGAATATTCTTTCTACAAGTCTATTCTACGAGTCTACTGCTTCAAGCATTCCTCAATGATGTGACAATGAGCCACATCATTGAGGAATGCCCTCTTCGCCTTTTCCCAGGTGGTATGGCGGACCTACATGACATTGGCGATGAGGCTTTGGACTGGCTGAAGGAGCTGGATTTGGCCTTACGACTTGAAAAGATATGTAACAGTTACATACTTTTTGATTTTAATATCATTATCCTGCAATTTAAATTTTTATATGTTTTCTATTCTATAGACTTGTATGTTATTCTATTGACTTGAGTACTTGGTGCTCCAATCTGTGTTTATATTGGCTGACATGCTGACAAATAAATGAACCATACGATATATATACTGCTTCAAGCTACGCTTCGGACGATCAAAATAGACTAATGTAGGCTTACAGTTTACTATGCTACCACTTTTAAATCTAAGCTACCACTTTCCTACTTGCAAGTTGAGATCGTATTACGCCATTCAAGTGACGTAATTACTCTAGACTCTAATAAGCAGATTTTATATCACATAGTATGCCATGCTAATGATATCTATAGCGTGAGTCTTTTACATCCTACATTACAAGGCTACTAAATTTTTATGTAACAGGTTCCAGATCTCAGACTAAGTGAAATGAAATTTAATATTTGATTCAAAATCTAAATTCTCAATCGGAATTCAATAACATCTTTTACATTTAAACTACAAGACTTCTGAAAAGGTACAGAGAAACAAGTAGGCCTACTTGGGAAGACGCGTTTGAAAGAACCTCAAGCTTCAGTTTTCGACGTCAGATTTGAAATGAGAGAGAATACATTATTTTTTTGGCTTTGTCTAGGAAAGGAAATATTGAATAGTAAGTGAAAATCGACTATACGTAGGCCTACAAAAGTATATTTGGTGAGAGTTTCTGAGATGTTTGAGAAACCTCACTTGAGTGTGATAAGCTGTTGTTGATAAAGAAACTGTTTATGTTTGTTTATATTTAACTGTTCATAAACTTTTTATTATTTCCAATAGACTATCATTTCAAGTTAATGTTAGTTCCTCATTCCAAGTTCCTCTCATAGCTTCTGCGCACTTTTCTTCAAAAAAAAGCAACATCGAACTACTCAGAGGAAGTTTTGAACTACCGTATTAGAGCGAATTGTATTGAAGTCCTATTTTTAGTTTTTCATGTTTTCATTTTGCCAGTTTTTCAAACTCCTGCTCTTGATTCTGATAGTATTTATCCCAGCATAAAACAGAGTAATAATTCCAAAAACCTTCAAAGATTAAAATTTGGTTCGCAAATTTTAAAAATAGCTGTAAGTATTCGCAGATTCCTTGGACAGAAATTCCTGATTTTTTGCGAACATTTATATTTTGAAACGACTGCCGACGCTTGCGGTTCAGCACAAGTTATTCATGAGCTCTTTCATGGCTGAGATTAGATTATAAACTTAACTTTTAACTTATCAGGCCTCATTCATTCCTGTGTAGCATCCGTTGACGTTCGGCGCCTCAATTTTCAACAGGATGGCTGAGAATATTTTTGTTTTTAAACCAAAACAAAACTGAAGTTCAAAGCTGATCCGCTTAGTGGCATTTTCGCCGCTACAAAAAATATTGAATAGCAGTAAAGTATGTTTTTTCTTATCGAATGAAGTGAGAAGAAGCTGTAAATAATAAATTAATTCAAGAAAGACAGATTCCAGGAAAATTGCCAAAATAATTCTTTGAGCCAAGTTGAAACTAAGTGTGCTACAAATTCTTGTGTCTGGAATGTAATCAAAAATTAATCACAAGCCAAAGCCAAATTATTTCCTTTATTCGAACATGTTCTTCATGGGGCTTCTCAATCAACAACATTCAAGATGTTGAAAGTTTTAACACTTCTCAGTTACCCTATTGTAAATATAATTCGAAAGTGTGGGACGTTTTTGAGAAGAAAATAATATTGAAATTATTATTTCTGAATATCAAAATACTATATGCAATTGATATGTTTTGAATAGATTAGCCGTACAAGTCGATAGATTTGTACCACCACAAACGATAGTGATAGGTCGACTTAATACGAATGATAATTTGTAGCCCAGGTCTATCTATTCGTTCTATTGAGAACCGAGGTAATTGGAAAAAAATTCTAATAACTGTACCTTGTTAAAAACTAGGTATTGATATTATTTTAAAAATAATTTGTCACAAATTATACTATTCTCGGACCAAGACATGAAAATAGAATTGGTTTGGTCTATTATCCAATCTATTTCTTTAGTTGGACGATCATAATGTGACAATGTGCTAGAATGAAGGGTAAAATTAGACACTAAAGTGACTTTGATACAATGAGAAGCTTCTCAAGAGTGAATTCAAAAAAATAATTTTCACGGGTTTCAATTAGCAAAATGGAGAAGAATGTAATTAGTTGGCTTTGTTCGAATAGTGAGCTCTAACAACCATAAAACTATTCGATCATTTTGAATGGAGCCTAAGTAGCCTATTAATGCGAGACTGTTGTCGGGATAAAAAGAGGGAATGGTAATTAGTATTATGAACTTTGCGAGTTCACAAATACTATATTTGAAGTGATTTTTTTACAAATTTACATGAAATCTAGTCGATAGTCATCAATCATCAGTATCTTGAAGATTGATATTTCTCTATTCTACCAAAAGCTTTAATACTCTGTTTATTTATTTTATATTATTATTTATTCATCAATTGTCACAATACATCATTAACTGAGTTACACCCATTTAACTGGTGACTTGTCGATTGCTAACTTAAATCTAATTACAATAATATTTACATCTAGATTAATACTAATTATAGTAAAACATAATAGAAAATCTCTAGATTTGTCCTAATCTAAAAAATAAACAAATAAGCATGTGAATAGCCCTATAAATACATGTAATTTAATTGATACGGCCAGAGAGAGATATTTTTGCGATGCTTGGGTGGAGAAGCGGAAAATCTGGTTTCGTTCTCTGATGTCATGTTTCACCCAGTGTTCATGAGAACGATCCAAAAGATCTAATAGTTGAACTATTATATCCAAAATAAGAGATAATAATAACCTGCATAAAAAATTTTAAAACCAACAAATTTAATTATTATACCTTAGCTCTATATCGTATAATGACAGAGAATGACACATTTATGTCTACAAGCTTCTATCGTTAAATCTAAGTAGGCCTAACGAGCTAAAGAATTCTGAGGTACGACATTCTTTTCAGATCTTTGTTAACAATTTGATATAAGTCTCATTACCATTGATAATAAACAATTGTTTAAAAAACAACGAAACTATTTTTAAATCTTCAGCCTCGAACCGCTAAAATTTTATTCGACTGTTGCAACCCTGTTAAATTTATCAAGGATTAAGACATGAGCAAGAATATTCTTTCTACAAGTCTATTCTACGAGTCTACGGCTTCAAGCTACGTTTCGGACGATCAAAATAAACTAATGTAGGCCTACAGTTTACTATGCTACCACTTTTAAATCTATGCTACCACTTCCCTACTTGCAAGTTTGAATTAGATCGTAGAGCCATTCAAGTGACGTAATTACTCTAGTCTCTAATAAGCAGACTCAAGCAAGAATTTTTTCTATTGTCACTCAACTCATCAACTACTTCATAGCAAAAGGTTCCTATAGTGCGATTCACGTCAAGAAGTCAGCATTGCTTAGATGGGAGTTTGCTATCCTTGTTCAGCACAAGGCAGTTGCTGATGTCTCTTTCCTATTCGCACTGTGCATAGTTGCCGCACTGTGCATTGTTGTCGCACACAGTCCCAACAAACACGTTAGGTGCGGTTTTTTCTTTCTCTCTCAATGAAACTTGTCATCAATGCTCCTCATATAAACAATGCTGACTTCTTGACGTGAATCGAACTATAGTAGCCTACTAAACATTAATTCAAATCAAGTTTTTTTTTTAATTTTCTGCAGAATTTTAATTTTCATTGTTTATGATTATCCACTTCAGAAAAGTGTGATGACTGATGACAAACCGTTTGGGAAGAAAACGTTCGCATGCAGTTTTGCAAACTATACCATTATTATTATATCAACTATTATTCAGTGACTCACTCTAACCTCATAATGCAACCGACCTCATTTTTCATTTCAAATCTAGGTTATCAGCTTGATTGGTTCAACAGTTATAGAGAATGATGTACTTATGATATCAAACATAACATAAGAGTCCCATATAAAGTTATTACTGGGGAATCCTTCTATCAAAATAATTTTCTTATCCCTTCAAATTGATTCCATGCCACAATATTCATACTATAATAATTATTGTGAAGATAATATAGTTGGTTCATTCTGCTAAGGTTTCCTAGATGACAATCCGTGGCGAAGCGTGGTATACTTATTTGGTCATCGCCGGGTATATTTCCTATAGGAAATAAGTATACCACGCTTCGTCACTAATGACAATGTATGATCAAATAAGAGCTTTTTACAATGTTCAAGTTGTAAAGTGTAGGCTTTTGAATTTATGCAATTTAGTCTGTATGAGTCTTCATGAATAGTCATTCTGAATATAATAATTTGTTTCATTTATTTCCTATGTAAAAAATAGTCGCAAGTTATTTTATTGTTTGTTTGTTTTTTCCTGAATAAATTCCTATTTCTATTTCTATTGAAGAATGATGAAGAATTTTCTAAGGAAAATTCAGAAATTTCAACAAGAGTACAGTATTAGAATCCGCCATGAAGGTGAGAAAGAGCGCTTCTCGTAAGCTGGTAAGCATTTGAGTCATTAAAATGTTTCAGAAATTGAATTAATTCAATTATCTTTGAAGATGATCTACAGTTATTCAAACTTGAATGAAAACAGTGATAAGCTTCCCATGTTGATGACCTAAAAGATCCATTCTCAATTTTTCATTTATGAGTTACAGCTCTTAATATCTTATTTAGTGTGAGCTCTTTATTATTATTTTTAATTTTAAGCTTATGGCTTTTTTGGTGGAGAGACTCTTTCGGGTGTTCCTCCTCGTCGAATCATCCAATTTTCCCTAATGGGAAATATGGAAAACATATAGGTTAAGATGTCAAACACTGAATTTCAACTTAGAACTTATATCAGCCCCGGAAAATCTTCAAAATCAAATTCTTTTGATTTACAGATTCACAACACTTCAACTTAAAAACTCACAAATGCACATTTCAAATAATAAATACCATTACTATTTATTCATTTTATATCTCAACTGTTTTTTATTGTACTGTATTTTTATAATACCTGTTAGATTATAACCAACATAGGAAACCCTTTGGCCTAATCTTTGTTATGGAGGAGGAATGGGCCTACCCACTCATTGGGAACGTGTGAATGCGGCGTAAAAGCCATCCCTCACATCGTTTCACAAACCTTCAGAAACCTATAGCCTATTTGTTGAGAGAAAAACACTCACGTTAAGGCTCATACCTATTTCAAATTATTGTAGTTTATGGAGAGAGTAAGATACCCACGTTAAAGTGGTCTAACTTGGGACAGGTTTGAATTAGTATATTTTGAACCTTTACCCTGTCATCCATTAACACTACCCTGTATCTGTGATATTCATTCTAAGCCTTTGTGAATGTATGAAGAACATCACTAGAAATCAGAATGAATATCACATACAGGGTAAATGGATGCAGGGAATGAAGGTTGAACTCTTTCAAGTTAGCCGGCTTGAATTAGGCCTATGTTACTACAGAATCGGAATACATAAATATACTCATTCTCGAATAAAGTAATAATGAATGATAAAATGAGTATTAAATAATGAAACTCAGAACCAGCATCAATTATTATTTTGTAAAGGGAGAAGATGGATATGAGCCGAAAACCAAATCTTTTTCGTTTCAAGTTTAAGATAAGTTGAATAAACAACATTATGTTCGTCAATAGTAGGTACGGAATGAATATCTTTATTTTTCAACTACCAGTTTTTATATTATTTCTGTATATTGAAGTATCACTTAATAGTCACTCACGCATAGATGAATATTGTGACATCCTTATTGTTCTAAACCACTTGTTTGTGGTTCTAAAACGCTTTTCCAGTGTACAAGTAAAATTAACAGAATCAATACTTCCTTGTTTGAATGATGCCCGGTCACTCTATCTTCCAGGGAGTAGAAAACTAGTCAAGTAAATGAATACACCAGCATGAATCGATCAGTGAAATGTTTACTAGACACAATTGGGAAGCCGGCCATGAAGCAATTAGACCGGCTGGATTCATCAAATTTTGTCTTCATTCAATTTTGATGTAGTCAAAAATTGTTTGAAGATGGAATACAAATTAATTGAAACAATTGAAAAATTTAATAAAGTCTAGAGCAAAAATCATCAAAAAATTTTACGACCTCCAATTTTCGGAAGATGAGAATTTTTATTTTTCAAGTCGTTCCTTATTTAAGTTATTGGATCTTCCAGTAAGAATTACAGAAGCTAGATCAAATGTTTTGCTTAGTTACCTATAATAAACATCAAACCTATCACTATGAATGTGAACATTTTCCAACAAATGTAAATAAATATTATATAGATCAAGAGTTCTAGTGTATAATAATAGGAAGAAATAATATACTCACTTGAAGCTTATTCCTGTTCAATAAGAATGTTGTCAACTCCAAAAAATCTCAATATTGAGCCGCTTTTTTCCGAAAATTTCCAACACAAACTATTTAGACCACAGCTCGGGGTGTACTGAAACTGAAGCTTCAGTGGAAAACAAGCTGTCGCTCAGATCGGTATCTCGAGTACACAGACTTCCCCCTCCACCTTCGAACTCTTCTTTACCAATTACTCATCCTATCTCTTTCTGTTGGACGTCATCAAGCGCTCTCTCACTTCTCACCTGCTTCTCTACGACGGCAACAATTTCTTCCCTTGTCTTATAATCATCACTTCGTGTAACTCCCATGCTTCCATTCCAGTCGACAACCTGTAATCATCATACACAATAAAACCACCTCGATTGAGAGATTCGAAAAAAAACTAATCAAATGAGATAAGTTTGTACGAGATGTAATGACCAACAAGTCACGCTACATTTCACATGACTGTTTTTTTCAACATCAAAAAGTGAACTTTTGGTGATCCAGGATAAAAATCACACACTTCTCAATTGTTGAGTAATAATGGTCTAGATCTAGAAGTTTGGACAAATCTGTAATGAAAGGCATTGTAGATCTTCTTCAAAGGAAATCGATTGATTATCCACTTATTAAATTATATTTCATTCATAAATCACACATGTATCAAGTAATTCAGGAATTACTCGAGGTGAATTCCGAGCTAAATTGATGATTATAAACTTAATATATTAATGAAAACTAATTTGATGTAGTTGTAGAATTAATGTAATCAATATTTTACTCCAATTACATTAAGATAATTGCGATTGGATTGAAAATGAAATGAAAAGTAAATTGGAAAATTTCACCAATATGTTGGAGAAATCATGAGAAAATCAATTCTGTGAAAGTTCTTAAGTTACTTTACAATACTTGAATAAATTAAAAAAAAAAAACAATAATGAGTAATAAATCTTGTTTGCTTTCTTATAATCTATTTTTTAAATACATATCAAATCAAAACACATCAAATAGCCTACAATGTTCACCCATCATAAACTTTTCTAGAAAGTTCATTCAACTATTGGTACCGTATCTTATAATATTACCATTCCATGTTTACAGTTCTTTTCTACCCTATGTTTGGTTCTCGATGAAAATTATTATTCATTCGGGTATTCAGGCTATTTTGTATTCCATATTCGAAATTTATTACATTTTCTTTGGCATGAGATTTCAAATTTAAAATTTTTCATTTAATCTTTTCAGAAAATGTGAATCAAGAAAATGTGCTATGTTTTTTCATCGTCCAGTGGTTGATTGCTCATTGGATTGATAATCACAATCCAGTATTTTGATGAACCGTAATTTCTCTTTCTCTTCCAAATCATTCTTTCTTCAAATAATATACTGCCTGCCAACACATGAACAAACTATCATTGATGATGTTGCTGTGTTACTCATTTTATCAACAAGAGTTTTGATCACTTGACAATAATTACTATCTAGTGAGCCATTAACTAGACTAGAGTATTATTATGTCTGTGCAACACTTATTATCGTTAGGTAAACTCTCCTATCATTTGATAACAGACGGTTCTAATTCTCGGGAAATACATTATTTATCATCTTTTTTTTCACAGACACACGTACATAAAATCACGTAAGTAGACTTTACATAAATAACATTAACGTTGACTATGATAAGCCGTATTTTTATCAGAGGCGGAGACAGCAATGGAAAATTTGGAGAACGCCTTCACCTAAATTCTCATCAACGGTAGGTGTTACTTTTATTTGAACTATCATGACGCTAGACCACATAATGAACCAAAACTAGGCACATTCTTATCAACTACTGTACTAGCAAACTTGCATGAGCAAACACACATGATGCGCAAAATCTGTGGAAAGATGAAAATTATTATATAGGACTTTGTAGTTGAGATTATACTATGATGAAAAATAGAATGTAATATTTTTCAGAATAATATTCTTAGAACATATATTATGTCAAAGAATCAGGCTTTGTGAAACTATATTTTTTAATAGATGTAATTTTTTTGAGGAATCGCGAATTCAAATATTTCAATTTAATTGAATGTAATGGACCCAACCACGGTAGAATACCATGGTCCCAGCAACCTAAGTAGAAGTGTTTATTACATTTGTCTGATTATTCCCACACATTTAATTATCACTAAAATCTAATATTGGATAAATATTCTATATTTTATATCCTGTCTTTAGAAGACTTAAAATTACAAATATTGAAAGAAGTCGTCAATATGATCGTCGATTACTACAATATTTGACTAATTGTTTAAGATATTTCACATTCAGATATTGCATTAATTTATCAAACTTATTCTTAATTCTCACTTGTATCTAGTTTTTATTTTATTTGAATTGAGAGGATTAAAGAGTTTGGGAATAGATATTTTTAATTTCTATGCTAAAATGCCAAGTAATTTTATAAATGGAAGTGGAAATTTTGAAGAGATATTGAATAAAAGAGCGATAGGCTAGAGGAACTTGATGACAAAAGAATCGAGTAGCCCGTCATAAAGATAATGTGGAATTATGAAGAGAAAAATAATAATAAATAATAAAAAATGAAGAATTAATAATATTGAATGAATAATGAAGGAGAGTATTTGAAAAAATAAAAATAAAGAAGTAGCCTAACCAAGGAAAATACTTTGTTTCACCAATGACGAATGAATACATCTGGTGGTGACTACAGGCAGTAGTACACAAGGCTTTCCATAAAGATAATGAATAATGCAATTCAAAAGAAAAAAAATGCTGAGCTCAACTCAGTATATAACTGGACACTGGAGCGAGCATTTTAAAGTGGTCCTGAAATAGATTGTATCCAGAGAAAATTAATCTAAGGTTTAAGGTATTCTTTTTTTATCTGTCTTCAAATTTTCAATTTTTCTCAATTTGTCTATACTGTATAGCCTATTTGTCTTCCTAGGCGATCATGAACCAAAATTGATTTTAATCTTTTATGGGCCTATGATACAATTGACTACAAATTAAATTTTGAGGAGAACCAGACATTAAATGTAAAAATGGAATAATTATTATCAATTTCTACCTTATATTTTCAAAAAAAAAAAACATCAATATCTATAAACTTCTCTTCTATTCCGTACCAATGAATACAGAATTTCTAAAGTAATTGTTCAATTACTAAAGTACAGTAATACTGTATTCATTGTCTGTACCGGTACGTATTGAGATACGCTGTTTTAAATTTGCCCGGGAAATGACAGCTGACAATGATAACATGTTAACTACAGCTGTTTTGTATTTTCCATCTTTATGGACATAACCTCAAGGTCTTTTCACTCTGTCTTCTGCAATATTTCTCTCGTTCCTCTCGTTTGGTGTTTGCACTTTGCACTTTGCAGATTGTATTTTGATAATGTAAAATTATGTTTGATGTGAATTTAATTTAGTGTATTGTGATCTAAAGAATGTCGAGGTGTCATTTATCATAAAGTGCTATTAATTTGTTCTAATCGAATTAGTTTTTGAAAGTTTTCAATTTTCTATAACCTATAAAATATGAGAAGTCGAAGTAACTCTGGAGTCCGACTGGATTATTACCAGCGAATTGTTCAAAATATTATTATGTGTCATCAGGTAAGTAGCCAAAATTATTATTTCCAAGCTTATCTTTTTCTCACCGAATCACTAAAACTCTTGAAGAGTATTTGTGTTATAAGTGTAAAATAAAATGTTTCATGATGCCCTAACATGAATGTAGTGTATGCAAGGAGCACACTGAAAGATGAGAATTTGTAGAAACCAGATTGATTGAGAATGGCATTGACACTGCATTACGAATGAAAAATCCAAACCTCGAAAAATGCATAGTCTATTTCATAATTCATTGCGATGCTCTTTACAGAATCCAGTGACTGGCCTTTTCCCTGCCAGCCCTGAGAATGATCACGCTTGGATACGGGACAATGTCTACTGCATTCTTGCTGTTTGGGGACTATCAATGGCTTACAAGAAGACAGCCGATATGGATGAGGACCGAGCTAAGACATATGAACTTGAGCAGGTAAGTGAATCATGGTAACTAATCGAATTAGACCAAGTATATTACATTTGAACAAAAAAGGAAACACTACATTTTTCAACCTTCCACACTTTCAAAATTTAAAGAAGATTTTTCTCTTATTTCTTCTTCCAACAATAAACTACAGGGTGGGGCAGAGCCGACTGACGAGTTTGGAAGGGGTGTAAGAAATGAACCGTACAACTTAGAAAAAAATAGTTCAATTCAGTTTAAAATATAGTTTTCATTGATAAGTTTTAAAAATTATACTGTATCAGTAAAATGGCGGCCATCAGCAGCAATATACTGAATTAGCCGATTTTTTAACTTTTTAAACGCATTTTGGCACGCTGCGATTGGTAAGGCCTGGATTTCTTCTCTGATTAGCTCCTTTGGTTCTTCCAAGGTGTGTGGGCGATGTTTGAAAACTTTATTTTTGAGGTAACCCCATAGGAAAAAATCTCTTGCGCTTAAATCGTGCCAGCCATCTCAATGAGATAAGCCTCCATTTGTCTTTTGTCAACACTGTCTCAACACATTTGTCTTTGGAAATTTGTCTCAACACATCCATTGAAATGCGCGCTGTGTGGGCTGTAGCACCGACCTGCTGAACCATGTTTCCCCCAAGTCATGTTCCTCAGCAGGTTCTTCCAATTTGGGGCGCAGAAACGTTTTTAACATTGTCACATAACGTTGGTATGTGACAGTGACGGTGATGTTGTCACCCTCAAAGAAGTATGGCTCCATTATTCCAATTTGAGACATGGCTCACCAAACTGTCACTTTTGGTGAATGAAGTGATCGTTAATGCAGTTATTGAGGGTAATTTGCTGCCCAGTACCGGAAGGTTTGTTTGTTTATTGACACCCCCAGACCAATGAAAATGTTGAAGTGCCGTTGAAATGTTCGTTCAACAGTGATAACAGAAGGTTCATTAAAAAAAAATCGCGCTCAGAAAAACCTCGATGCTCTCCCGTCCAAAACATGATACAGACGAAAAACTACAGGCTTTGAGCTGTACAATGAAGCTCTCAGCGCCTGCCTACCTCCACTACAGGCCAAGCAGTACCATCTCCAAACTCGTCAATTGGCTCTGCCCCACCCTGTATTTCCTTGGTTTCTCCACTTATTATCCAGAATGTGGTCTAAAAAGTTCTGCGGAAGCCTGTCTTGCCTTTCCGGAAACATATCCTTCAAATGATTAAATAAATATTCTTTATTTTTATCTTTTCCAGAGCTGTGTAAAACTCATGAGAGGTCTGTTGATGGGAATGATGCGGCAAAAAGAGAAAGTTGAAAAGTTCAAAACAACTCAAAACCCCCTAGATGCGCTGCATGCCAAGTACAGCTCGAAGTCAGGACAGAGTGTCGTTGGTGATTCAGAATGGGGTCATCTGCAGATCGATGCAATCTCCTTGTACCTTCTCATTCTTGCTCAAATGACTGCTTCAGGTACGCCAGATAGAGATCAATTTAGTTTATCACTTTCTGTTCAAAAATATTTCATGATTCTCCCGCTTCAAACATACCAGAACTGGTTCCGAAAGAAAAATTCAGGTTTCCAATATAAAATGATAATTTTCATTTGTTGAAAGATACAAAGAATTTGTATCAAGGTTGTAGGTACATTTATCTACTCAATAAAGTGGAGAAAGTAGTCGAAACATTAATTTTTGTGTAATACTAATGAATAATTATTTTGTAATAATATTTATTCTGTAAATAAGTGATCCATAGAGGGAAAAGGAAAAGGAATAGGGTGGTTTGGAAAAATGAAGCAGGCCTAGGTCAAAATTGAAGATATTAGGGAAGAGCTATATTAACCATATAGGCCTATTTAATGATTGATAATGAGAACGAGAAACAATTGCTTCAGGACAGCCAACTGAAATAAGTGAAAATCTCTTTCCCACACAGTATTTTCTCAGTTATGAGTATTTCGTATATTTTCGTTGTGATAATTTAGATTCCAATTGAACCTATATATTAAATAGATTCTATAATATAGAACCTATAGAATCTATTAAATAGATTCCTAAGAACTGAATGGTAAGTTATATTTTCCTGCTACCTTGAAATGTAGCCTGCAACGTGGTATTCCTATTCAATAATTTACTTATTCTATAATTTCGAAATGCTGTATTGACATTTTTGACTATGAACTGAATTAGTTTATAGTAGCCTATAGTTTACCATGCTGGAGAAGTTCATCACTGTTTGTTTCATGAACACTGTATTATTCAGGTTTACAGATAATATTCAACCTGGACGAAGTGGCCTTCATCCAGAACCTAGTCTTCTACATTGAGTCAGCTTACTGTGTACCTGTGAGTAACTCATTCAATTGGATGTACTAAAATTTTGCTTGATGCTCTTATTAGACGATAATCTTGATGAGATACTAAAACTTTTTGCAATTAACGGTTTGTAGTTTGAAGCTTCAAATCTCAATAATGCTGCAACATCGATTGATTAGATTGATTAGATTAGCGTCAGAATCACTTATCTTCATGCAATTCATATTCTCATAAATTTCGTGATTTCTTGGAATGTTGAATAACGTCGTATTTCCTATTCAATAATCATTTATTTATTCTATAATTTTGAAATGCTGTATTGACATTTTTTCAACCCAGTTAGCGTTTAGTGTTGAAAATATAAAGTCGATTCAGATCTACGTTGATTGAGAAATTTCATAAAATTATATTTTCTACGTCTCATTTGATGAATGCATTGCTTCTCATTCCAGGATTATGGTATCTGGGAAAGGGGTGATAAGGCTAACCACGGTTTGCCTGAATTGAACGCTAGTTCAATCGGGATGGCCAAAGCTGCCCTTGAAGCAATGAATGAGCTGGACCTGTTTGGAGCTAGAGGAGGTCCTTCGTCGGTAATACATGTGCTAGCTGATGAAGCTCAGAAATGCCAAGCTGTCTTACAGGTAGATGATAAACTTAAGAACGTACTTTAAAAAACTTGAAGCTTAAGTATGCTTTTGAAAGCAGAATGTTTGTTCAAAGCTGAAGCCTTGAAGATTAATCAGAGGCAGAGCAAGCCAATATTTTCTACTAGAATTATTAAGAATAAGAATATGAATGTTCTTATTCCTTTAAAGCATGGCTTACAGCAATCGGAAACGTCAAGGCAATAGAGTCGTAGCACAAATTTTATTTTTGTATACAAACATCGAATTTATTATTTCTGCTTATCAATTAATATTAAATTAATTTAGTCTCAGTAGGCTAATGTTTTCTTCATTCAATTTTTATAAATTTCATAATTTTCAAAAGTAAATCTAAAAGTAAAATTAGATACTGTAATTACCGTTCTAGTAACACGTCATGAATAGTATGGTCAAAGATAAATCGTATTATTATTATTGTAGTTTATATTAGATAGTTATGTTATCTGTAATGAATAGCTTAATTCAATAATCTGTCATGATCTGTGGTAATAGAATGCATTAATTAGCCTATAAATTTCTCAACTTCTGATTGCAGTCTATGTTACCTCGTGAATCAAGCTCCAAAGAACTGGATAGTGGACTCCTCTCAGTTATAAGCTTTCCTGCATTCGCTGTTGACGATCCAAGCCTTATACATCAGACTAGAAGTACCATCAGAACCAAACTGCAGGGTCGCTATGGCTGCAAAAGATTCCTTCGCGATGGACATAAAACACCCAAGGAAGTAAGAACATTTAATATCATCAATAATTTATATTGGAAATATAAATTATATAATAAATATAGAAATATAATGATTTGGTCTCACCTTTCATATTCAGGTGATGCAGAGGAAATAAGCTGTATTTAATTTGACAATCCATATAGTCAGTCATTTCAATGAATTTATTGGCAATATATTAGTGTTGAATACTGAATATTTGTTGCAATTGTAACAAAATGAATTAATTTCGTTTTTATTCGTATGCGAATGTCCAATACAGTTTGAAGAAACTATTATAACCTTGTGTTTGTTCTAAGAGAACTTCAAGAACTGTCAACAGTTCATTCAACTCCATCTGAAAACAAGATCGAAAATTGTCTTGGAATTCTCATTACAACCAATTAGAATTAGAATTCTCTGGGAAACAACATTAAAAACATTGATAATTTCATGAATACTATTGAAAATAATAGATATTAACGAAAATAATAAATTTATGACTCAACAATAAACCTATATTCATGAATACAGTGAGTTTTAGAATTCTCAAATATTCAATAAGACTCTTTTCTGTTTAATCGTAAGTGTGCTATACGAGAAACCCAGTGTTACCTTGAACCAAAGACAATTTGACTAAGATGTAATTAACTAGTTTAACCAAGTTAATAATTAATAATTAACAATATTTAACTGAGTAGTTGAATTGATCTTTGCTTGAACTCTCTGACTCTCTGGACTATTCTCTCCTCTCTGTATACATAGATGTTATGACTCAATCTTTTTCTCTTATTACGATATTCTTGTTTCTTGACCAGCTTGTCAATGCAGGCTTTCAATGCTAGCTTGCATGCCTCAAAATATGAATTTCAAAATGGTTTGAATTTTAAAATAACTCTGGCAAACTGTTCCATTAATTAGTAATTGTGAAGAATTGTATTCATCAATATGGTGATTCTGATATTATTAGAGAGAACATCTCGACTTCTTTACTTCAGATGAAAAATAAAACAGGGTTTATTTATAGTCATCCATTCGATTATTCCCGTAGATGCTGGATCACTTATTAAAATCTGCTACGTATTTCTGTTCAAGGATCCGAATCGTCTCTACTACGACCCATTTGAGCTACGAATGTTTGAAAAGATTGAATGTGAATGGCCGTTATTTTTCTGTTACTTGATACTTGACTACTGTTTTCAAGGAGATAAAGAACTTACTGAAGAGTATGCACAGCTTCTAGATGATGTAAGTTCTTTCAAAAGATCCAACCTTATCGTATCATAATTATTATTGCAGTCTCTCTACATTACTATACATAAACATTGAACATTTTCAACCCTTTCTATCAATTTTTCTAGTGAAACGTAACAAACAGATATGTTACAACAAATCACTTCAGTCATTATAATTTTGATGAGTTAGGAGTCCGTGGCTTATTTTTCACTCACAGATTGGGACATTTGTGTGTTTTCTGTTTTAATAAATTTTTGTTGTTTTGGTGGAGTTTGAATCGTTCAACAAGATCGAATACAAGATTATCCACCTAGATGAATTCTACTTGGAAGTATAATTTTATACCAAAGAAAGCTAGATGTATATAATATAATTCTCTATTACTCAGTTGTAATACATTGATACTCTGTACTATTCAGTTGTAATACTGTAAGCATCAACATTTCAATCGCTTTTCATCATAATCTTGATGAATAATCACGATTTTGTACTCAGGCTACCCATTCATTATTCATCATAGAACAAATTCTTCATCATAGATCAACATCAGCATATCAGTTCAAAGTAGAGGTTTTCTGTCAATGCAGGTGATGATAAAAAATGAAGACGGCATGAAATTGGTACCAGAACTATATGCTGTGCCAGGTGACAAAGTTGATGCTGAATACAAGGATCCTGGAAGCCAGAAACGGGTAGCCGTGGGACGTTGTCCTTTCATCTGGGCACAATCTCTGTATATCCTAGGGAGGCTACTGCAGGATGTGAGTATTTGGTGTTTGAGATGTTGATCTGAAAATGGGTTGTGCACAATTACATAATTTTAATTTTAAACTTCTAATTTTATCTCGAAAATCATTTTCGTTGAAACTTGAATTATTGTTCATGTATTAATAAGTCAAATTTAGATAGTAATATTGATTTTATTTTGAGAGTATTCTCAATAATATCTTATCATTTTGGTTAAAAAAAAGATAATTTCACTGAGCATGTAACAAAAATTGAATATGAATTCAAACTATCATACACCATCTTCGTTTAAACTAATTCTAAAACTGTAAATTCAGACTTTAAACCAAGTTTAAATTTTGATTTGTTAAACTTGGTTTAATCGGAGCCGGTGCATACGGGCCTTTCTAGATTATCATATCCACTGTTAAGCACCTATTTCCATAAAAAGATTCATTGAGGTCCAATTCTAGTAGGCTATTTGTTGAGAAAATCTCAATATTTGTCCCATTTATAGAACCATGAATACAAGGTGGATGCTGATGTGAAAGGTGATTGTCAGTTCTACATTGACGTTCACAGACATATTTATTTCTTTGTATTTCTTATTTCAGTAGGCCTATTTGAATTTATCATGAACTTTTGAGTGTCAATATTGAAATTTCTGAAAAAAACTATATTCCTCTCAATTATTATAACTTGGATGGTGATGTAAAATGTAATTATATCAGTTTTTCATGAGTATCACAGTTGAATTCTCATGTAGTGGAGTGCCTCAACCTATAAACCTTCTATAAACCTACATAGTTTAAATTCTTTTAAATTCTACAAAAAATTTCTAATAATCTGATTATTGAATGAACAGGGATTTCTTGCGCCTGGAGAGTTGGATCCTTTGAACAGGAGACTTTGTTCAGAGAAGAAGCCAGATGTTGTTGTTCAAGTGGTTATCTTGGCCGAGGACTCAGAAATCAGAGATAAACTGCTCCAGCATGAAATATTTGTGCAAACCATCAGCGAAGTGGCACCGATTGAAGTGCAGCCAGCTCGCGTTCTCAGTCATCTCTATTCTTACCTTGGTAATTTATGCAAACTTCAATCGTATTCCAAATTTTATGCTTAAAAAAATATCATTTTTTATAATCTTCATTTTCATGTATATTCTAATTATAAATTTTTTGCTTTCTTAAGCCCTAGGAAGAATGATGATGCTTCTGACTTAATAAAAATAACTTACATTATTCGTGAGAGAAATACTATATTGATGGAAACTGTATCTGCAGCTGCAGCGGTGGCAAGCCAAAAAAAGTGATTCAACAGCACAAATTTGTGCTTGCTAGCACTCTTCCGCTTATAACTAAGCAATCGTTCAAACTATCGAGCTGAAAAGACATTGTCGGATTCCTCACACTATAGTTTTCAATAGTGTTTGAGTGCATTGACAATCGTCTAGCTATTGTAAATGTCCAACAAACACTCTCATACCTAGGCGAACCCGGTACATTGTAACACTTGTAAATTATGACAATTTGATGATAATTGAAGAAGTAAATGAATTTATATGACAATTTGATGATAATTGAAGAAGTAAATGAATTTATATGACAATTTTCAACCTGTCTTGTTCAACTATACCGCCAGGGCTGAAATGTAGCACTATCCTACAACTTGAATGAATGATTGTGAATGAAGAAACGCTTTTTGTTCAAAATTTCAATGAAATAGACTTCTCACTGTCTACAACAGTAGACTGTTACTGTTTTCAATTTGAAATAGACATTGGTTTGACTAGAGTGGAGTTGATATGAGTAAAGCTGGTTAATATCAACCAGATATATCAACCAATGAGTAAAGCAATAATTCAGGGCCAGTAGACTATTTTCTTTTCTCATCTATAAAAACGATAATTTTCAACTCAACATAAATAATAGACAGTGTGAGATGTGTATTAACACAATATTGTGTCGACCTGCAGTCCAGTTACAAAGGCATTGAATAATTCCTCTCAGCAGTGGCCCTATTCAGGGCCAGTAGACTTATGAAATTTCTTGTGGTATAAGTATAAACATTTCAATTCAATTTTATTCTCTCACATCAACTTTGCCCAAGTGTTTTACTGTATTGGGCACCACAATTTTGTTAGTGAAATGTTATGTTCTATTCCATTCATTGTCTTGGCAAACGGCTCTTTTCAGGGCCACTAGCTTGTTTTCACAATAATTTAATAATTAGAAAACAGACAGTATGAGTGTGCTTTTGTCAAGAACTGGTAACAAGTCGCCAAACACAAGACGTGTGTCTTCATAATCATTGGCCTACTATTAACAACAGTGTTCGAATTTCAACATTTGGAAAAAATCTTCTATTGGCACTGAAAAGGGCCGTTAACGCTTGTATGCGGTAGTTGACTGTGGCGGCAGCCAGCCAGCATGTTGAATTACTGCGCTGTCTGTCTTACTTTGAGCTGGTGTACTTGGTCACAGCCTTGGTGCCTTCACTGACAGCGTGCTTGGCCAGTTCACCGGGCAGCAGGAGACGCACAGCAGTCTGGATCTCCCGACTGGTGATGGTCGAACGCTTGTTGTAGTGTGCCAGACGGCTGGCCTCGGCCGCAATGCGCTCGAAAATGTCATTCACAAAGCTGTTCATGATAGACATCGCCTTGGACGAGATACCGGTGTCCGGGTGAACCTGCTTCAACACTTTGTAGATGTACACAGCGTAGCTCTCTTTCCTCTTGCGTTTCTTCATCTTGTCGCCCTTGGCAATGTTCTTCTGAGCCTTTCCGGCCTTCTTGTTTGCTTCACCGCTGGTCTTGGGTGGCATACTGCTTGCTTGCTGCTGCTAAACGAGGTGTGTTCAGTAGGGCTGCTGGATCGCTTCTGTCCGCTGAAATTTTGGCCGTCTATTATATGCACTTTTTGTGGATTCGACAACAGCTAATGGCATGCTAGTTTACTGCTATTCGCTTAGAGCTTGACAACTGATGGTGAATATGTTATGTTGTGCTATCATTGGTTAACAGTAGAGCCACTCTTCGCCTATATATACAGGCTATTTCGCGATTTAAATTCATTCGTTCACCACCGTTCGTCCACACTCACACAGCAACTAACCAAGCAAGATGTCAGGCAGAGGCAAAGGCGGAAACGTGAAGAGAAAGGCAAAGTCTCGCTCATCGCGAGCTGGTCTCCAGTTCCCAGTCGATCGTCGGCTTCGCAAGGGCAAGTAAGCTGAGCGTGTTGGCGCCGGTGCTCCCGTCTATCTGGCTGCAGTCATGGAGTACCTGGCTGCTGAAGTGTTGGAGTTGGCTGGCAACGCTGCCCGTGACAACAAGAAGACTCGTATCATTCCGCGTCACCTGCAGCTGGCCATCAGAAACGATGAGGAGCTCAACAAACTGCTGTCTGGTATGACAATCGCCCAGGGAGGAGTACTGCACTTCATCCAGGCTGTTCTCTTGACGAAAAAGGCTTAAGAATCGAGTTTCCCAGCCGGCTGCTCGCGGACATCTCCATCGAGTGTTGAAACACAAAGGCCCTTTTCAGGGCCAGCAGTACATTTTCCAATGTCTTCTTAAATAATATATAAATGATTTATTTATATATAATAATAAATAATGATACTTTCAAACAGTATATCATTTTGTTTTGTCATTCTATAAATTCACTTTTTTCTGCTAATAATTCAAATCAAATTTATTTGCCATAAAGTTACAAAACATTAATAATACTGAAAACCTCTCTTGTTTGTAGGACGAAATGAGAAGTTGGGATTGACTGGTCGAAAATCGCGAGATGTGGGTATTCTAAGCACCAGCAAACTCTACGCCCTCCAAGACAGAATATTCGCCTTCACACCTCAGGTCAGATCATAATAAAAAATTATACTTCAACAATGATTAAATAGTGCAAAAGCATAATAAAGCATTGGTCGACCACCGAGAAGTCATACAAAAATGGAAGTTAGTTTTAGCTCAAGAAGATGGTCATTGGAGGTTTTGGAAGTTAGCCATAGTTCATAGAAGCCAACAAAACACTGTTAAGTACAAAAACTGTTGAAAAAAAATTCTGACTGTCTCTCAAATATTTGTACATTCTATGAAATAATTATTTTTGTTGAAATAGTAGAAATATTTATCTTTTTGCAGAACAGTAATATAGAATTAATGTCGAAATAGAATGCTGATGGATCTGGCTGTTTAAAACTAGGTACTCCATATTGCTAATTTTTTTCAAGAGTTATGATGCTTGATCATTTTCAAACTGAAAATAAAGAAATTAAGCAAAAAAATCAAGTATTATTATGAATTCACTGAATGATTTCAAACAGTTTGAATTCATTTTCAAACCGAAAATAAAGAAATTAAGCAAAAAAATCAAGTATAATTATGAATTCACTGAATAAGAATTCATAAAACATAACTAAGATGTTATTTGAATGCGGCTATGTACGAATTAGAGTTATAAGCATTATATTCCTAATTCACTCAAAACTTGAGTAATTTGATCCGAGATCACAAAAGATGGATTAAATCCATGATTCTCCTTGCAATCTGAGGATGCTCAACAAATTCAACTAGAATGTTTGATGTTATTCAGTCCTGTTAATTATGTGAAAGTGAAATCAATTTTTCCAATTCGATTTTCATGGTTACTTTTTTTGTAATTTAGACATTTTAAATCGATGATGAATATATCAATTTTGTGTCATTGCTTATTGTGTCCAGCTCACGGATCAAGGTCGATACTACATTGCTTCTGACAATGACTTGATGATTGATCGTTTTAAAAGTGAAATCAACTTCCTCAAATCGAGTTGGCAGAACATGCTAGGGCGGCCACTAGTGATAATGCCTATCAAGCGTTTTTATCTAGGTACAACATGTGTTACAGATACTTTGTTTGGGTTAATTTTTTTAGCATTTTTTATTAGATATTGGCATTTTTTTATATCCTGCATTCTGATTGTACTGACACCGCTTCCTATAGTTTTCTCTTTGTGCAGTATATTCATTCATCAAGCTTGTATTATAGTAGCCTATCTATCCTCTTATTTTTACCTCTTTTATCATTCAATTGATTGGTTGGGCGGCACTATTTATTCACCCCTCTCTTAATTTTCCCCATAGCTATTTCACCTTTATAGTGTAGTATTGATTTGTAGTGTGCTAAGAACGTTATCTTAGTATGAAATAAGTAGATGGCATTGTGTATCGGGTAACACCCATGGAAGAGTAAACAATACAACTGGTGGTAACGTTCTGGTACTTGCTTCAACCATTTTCCGGTCTTTCAGCTTGGCACAAATTCACCATAATCATCAACTCTACCCATGCAAAAATCTTAGATTAATGTAGGCTGACTTTCTCAAGGAAAAGGAAGACAAACGCCATACTTTATAATGTATTGAATGTATAAAAACTGCTTTAATAATATTTTTGTATCCACTTTTCAACCGATTGTTCTATTCAAATTTAAAGATTTATTTCTGCTGTGGGTATGCTCACATTAGTTTCTGACTCGATTAATGAACCTTCAGTTTGAGGTTAGTTCCAAACCTTTGAGTTAGAAGCTTATGAATAATTATTGAAAAGAGCCGGTTCAACCTTACAACGGTAATATCAGGCGCACGTCTTTCATTCAATATTAACTATTAGAAAAAAATTAGCAGACACAACAACGAAGCTAATCGCTTCTTTCTAGAAGTTCAATTAAACTTTATAAATATGGGATCTTGGTTTTTCACTTCAATAGAAGTGTAAATAGTAAATCAGTTTGTTGCATAGTATTTTTAGTGAATTTTGTTTAAATATTTTGCTTATAATGTAGTGTTGCCTATCTAGTGTTGTTTGAATTTTTGGATTGCATGTTTACAGTTAATAATTTTTTTTATCGTAAATAAATAAATATTGAATTGCTTATGCAAAAACTGTTATCCCGCACTTGAGTTGATGCATAAAAGTGAGTATTTCCCATTAATAATTTGTTTTCAACATCAAGACTCCATTTCTAATAATTAATTTCATTGCAAGCCATTCAAAATCCCAAAAATCTTCCGATCCAAGTTTTGGGACAAACTTGGCGGAAATTGATTCAGCTTTAAAGAATGTTTTGTATCAGTGATTGAGAGTGTCTCCCATTTCCATTTATGTTTCAAGAGATGTCAATTAGTTGCAAGAACCTTTCATAATAATGCAACCTCCTATTAATATTGATAATT
Source organism: Laodelphax striatellus (assembly GCA_017141395.1). Classification (NCBI taxonomy): domain Eukaryota; kingdom Metazoa; phylum Arthropoda; class Insecta; order Hemiptera; family Delphacidae; genus Laodelphax; species Laodelphax striatellus. The sequence continues at coordinate 32,354,538 of CM029532.1, forward strand.
GATGTTTCCATAATTATATTTTCATCACAATGATTATTCAATTTTAACATGAATTCACATGAGTTGCACCGAGAATTGGTTGATTGGATTTGAAATTTGATTTGTTGTATGTTGTTGGTTGATAGTGCATGTTGATGCTCTTCCCTTCTAGACAGTTGACCTGGAGCACTACTATATGCGTAGCGATGTCTCACTGCTCGCTAACAATTTCATGATGGATCTTTCATTTCTCACCATGAACTGGAGGCACATGCTGGGTCGGCCCACCTACACCATTATCGCATCTAATAACATGCTTGGTAAAGATCTGAGTTGATATTGTATCACAAGTCTTTCACCTAAATTATAATAACCATTGAGCCAGGCTTCTTGGTAGAATTATTGGTAGAGTTAAATGGTAAAGTACTAACTATCCTGTTGAATCCCCTAATGAAAACTTACATTACAGAGTAAAGTTACTCCACTAATATTTATTATGCCAGCTACACTACCTGTAATTCTACCAATGAAAACCTGGCTCTAAGCATTAAATTAAGCATTCGTACATAAGTAAATATTCAGTATGTAACTATTTTTCAATTAAGATTATACTGATACTCATCACAATCTCTACTCTTCTCTAATAAATTCAGTTCATCCGGAGATTGAGATGGCAATTAGTTGTAGAAAATCCAGAATTTCAATAAATGTCTCTCCTCCACACGCAGACGACTGGTCTTTGTGGAGGAATTCCGTAATTATGTAATTGAGTTGAATTATTGTTCTCTTGTAAAAAAATTTAGAATGAATAAAGATTATTTGAATTTGATGTGTAGATCACTCAGTGAAATTCATAAGATATCTCATCAAAATTTCACTACTTTACAAATGATGTTTGTTGAGTTTTGGAAAGTTGATGAGTGATTTCAAGCAAGTTAAAATCTACAGGGTGGGGCAGCGCCGATTGACGAGTTTGGAAAGGTTATAAGTAATGAACCGATCAACCTAGAAAAATTTTCTTTAATGGGTTCAATTCAGTTTGAATTATAGTTGTTATTGTTAATTTTTCAAAATTATATCAGTTTAATGGCGGCCAGCAGCAATACACTGATGCAGCGTATTTTTTTTTAGTTTTAAATCGCATTTTGGCACACTGCGATTGGTAAGGTCTCGATCTCTTCTCTGATACGCTCCTTTAATTCTTCCAAGGTGTGTGGGCGATGTTTAAAACTTAAAAAATACGCTGCATCAGTGTATTGCTGCTGATGGCCGCCATTTAACTGATATAATTTTGAAAAAGTAACAATAAAAACTATATTTCAAACTGAATTGAACCCATTAGAGAAAAATGTTTCTAAGTTGAACGGTTCATTACTTTTAACCCTTCCAAACTCGTCAATCGGCTCTGCCCCACTCTGTATAATCAATGTTTGTGATGGAATATTAAGTTAACAGAAATTTATGTTTCATAAGTATTGTTTGTATAGTAAGTTTTATAAGTATGTTTGTATGTGTAATAAGTTTCAAAATATTACAGTAATAATTGTTAAATATTTTATGTAATAGAAAAGATAGTATATGAAATAGAGAATTTCGAATACAATGATCCTGTGAACAGAGTACAAACGAAACATATTATATTGTATGATGGATCCATTATATTGTATTATAATATATTCAACTGGAATCATTATATAATATTTTCGGCTCTCACTCTGTTCATAGAACCTTTTCATTCAAGATTCATACTGTACTATTTTGAATATCATAAAACTAGTTATATTTCCATAGACTTCATCAGCAGTCTCATTTCTCTCGCTATTTTCACGTATTGTAACTTTTATTACCGTCCTCAAATTCATTGTAATGCCATTTTATTTCAGATCAAGGGAAACTACCACTGGCGATGGTATCAACAATGAAAAAACTGAAAAGTGGATATATTAATGGAACCAGGTAACTTTCGTCATTAATGTAGATTTGAAGAGGTTTTATTTGATATAATCAAAAACAAACCCTATTTATCACATTTTATTAAATTTAAATAACAGAGGCCGCGAGGTGAAACATGGACCTCAACCCCTCAAACGGTTGAAGAGTGACTGGCATGGTAGGGATGGGAGTGTCTCTCTCACAAATCATTCGCTCTCACTCTGCATGCATACGGTCAGCGTAGAAAACTTTCGGCTCGCCTTCCCCTCAGCTGTTGCTGGATTCAAGACATTCTGGTCACTGACCTCTTCTCGCCTATGTTTTCTTTACAGACAATAAAACCCACCCGGACTCGAAGCTAAGGTATCGGCTGCCGAGAACGAACTGACCAAACTTCTACCCCCACCCTAACAAAATTCAGTTTTTGGTCACATGTAGTGGGAGTCGAAGGTCCATGTCTTACCTCGCGGCCTCTACCAACTAATCTATGTTGTAAAATTCCAAATTTATACATGTTTCTTGTGAGATAAGGAGTATAGGTGAGTTGTGAGATGAAGGTGAGTTAGAGGATTGCATATTGAATTTTTATTTTCACGGATGTAAATAAGAAGTGTTCTTATGTAAAGCTGTCGTACATCAAGTACCTGAAATTCTTGATAAACCAGTTCCGTCGGGTAGCGTCTGTCCTGGCTCAAGCAGGTCTTTATTCTTATTCGCTGTGCAATTCCAACTGCTCTTAAAGTATACGGGGATGCTCCACCCCAGGCCAGGATGCCATAATTTAAAATTAATTGAACATAAGAAAGTATGTCATCCTCAAATGATGGATTGAAAGAACTTCCCTCAACTGACTAAAAGCATATCTGACAACGTCCTATATTAATTTGCGAATACAGCACTTGAGGTAATCTATGTGAGGAATCCAGCTGAGCCCACGATCTATGAAGAAATCAAGATATGTATATTTCTCCACTTCTTCAAGCACCTCACTATTACAGGAATGACAGGTGGTCATTGCATGAGTGAAGCTTGAGACTCTCTTGGTCTGGCATACTATTTTTCTTGAAATATATAGGAAGAACTTGTTTTATTAACATTGAGTGTCAGTTTCTTTTGATCAAGCCACTTATAATGTTATTTGTTTCTAAATAATTTTTTTATTGATTTTCACTGCTTTTTCAAGGGTTTTTGAAAAATACTCAACATAGATATCGGTTTTATAGGTAATAATTACTTATAGTGGATTTTCAATCAAATTTGAAAATAAGAATTACCTTTGCAATTTTAAAAGCGTTTGGAGAAGAGGCTCAATCACTGCATCAATGTGTTTTTTTAGAAATTTTGAATTATGCATAAATTAATGTGCTCTACTAATGTTATTCTACTACCTATATAGAGTATTTAAAGTACTGATTTTAAATTATTCTCTTTTCCTCTGTAGAGTGACTCTTGGGAATCTCAACGATTTTCTCAGCACATCTTGCATCACAAATTTGAGCTTTCTTGGCAGTCAAGAAGATGGCCATCCTGATAGTGAGCATATAATAATATTACTAGAGTAAACTTATCAACTTATTTTTCTTGTTTCAAACGGTTTCTCAAAGAATAATCAATCCTCTAACATAAGATATTCTTTATTCTTAAGAATATTGAAGATAGCCTTTATTATATAAATTTATTACCTCTCAATCTGTTTGCGCATGGAGAGCACTTACGGAGCATGTCCTTTATTCAATCCATATGATTGAATTTGATGCTGGGCTACCTACTTGAATTAGAGAGAATACGGTTCCCTCATTTTTTCGTAAGCCATGTAATGTGAGAAAAATTTGACCGATATTTTATTCTAGTAGATGATATTAATAAATAGATAATATGAACCGAATAGATTTCAAACTATCTCCAACTAACATAAGAAATTTTATAATAGTTCTAACAATGAAATATTTTAAGAGAAGTTTATATCAATTGTTCGAGTTTTCTAAGGAAGAAGCTAGGAATTTCTCTACTTTCTTCACTAAAATATTCGTATAATTCATCTGATGGTGTATATTCTACAATAAATTGATCACTGATATTACACATTTTGTATCTTTTACAGAACTGAACCCACAGGTTGAACAATACTTGGACGAACACATGATGAAATCCTCCCCAAGGTCTTCATTTCTTGTACGAAACAATCCCATCTCACGCAATAGAATGTCAACTAGAAGAAGAATGTCAGTCAAAGGGGCTATCAAGAAGACAAGATCAATTATTCATCAGGACTCTGGTGAGTGATTATCATAAGTTTGAAAACTTGAGTAGTTAAGATTTCCACATTATGGTGTTAAATGTAGAATGTTTGATTTTGTATAAATTGTAGATTTATACAAAAATTGTATACTAAATTGTGAATTGTATAAATTTATAATTTATTTCTTCTTTGCGTTATTTCAATTCTTGATAACGTCTATTATAACAATGCATTATTATTGTAAATATCTGAGTTGAGAACCGAAAACATGTTGCATAATCAACATTCATGGGCTTTCCATAATTTTATCTAATGTGATCAAGTCTCATCCATTGCCCGGTCTATTTTCCTGTCAAAAACCATTATTCCAGTTCTCATACCATGAATTACTATTCAAAAAATGAAAAATTATTTATTTGTCAATATGAGTTTTTTTATTTAATTTGTCACGAATTATTTGTCAATATTAAGTTAACGATATTGTCATTTCTTCTTCTCAAAACTTGTCCAGCCCATTTTATCAGTTTCTATTTATTATCTTATCATATAATACATTAGGATCCATATAAAAGTCTCATTGGTCCTTTCAAGTTTCCTCCTTCATTTTCTTAATCTGTCAAATTTATATATAAATTGTACTAAAAGAATTTCATTTTCAAATATAATCGATTTCTCATTTTCAAACGCAATAAATTTTCTCCTCTCTCTTATCGTAGTCAGCTATGAGATTTGATATACATGATTTCCTTTCTATAATCACTAAATGTCTTTTTCGGAAAAAATGAGATTCTGTACAATGAGAAAAATGTCGTACCTACGTGATTTTCACACTGAGCTATCGATAAGTTCGTTTTAATATTTTTCAATCTCATTTTATTTCAAATTTCGTCTATTTCTTTTGTTACGAATTCAAAATGAATTACCATTCACCATCAATAATCACAAATTCCAATGCATTGACCCAAGAAGTTGCATAAAACAGGTTTAAGATGGAATATGTAAATAAAATGAAAACTTTATTTTTCGTACTATTAGATTATCATGTAGGGTAGCATGACAGAATCATATTACTTTACTTTTGGCTTTAAACCAAAAGCAATTACATAGTGTTATTGAATTATCTAATCTATTAACTGAATCGTTATTATTATTTTAATCTTTTAATTGGATAAAAAAATCATCATCTTCAATGTATATGATATATTTCTAAATTGGGTAAGCAACAGTTTTGGGGCGTAAGCCTGTTGGACCTACAATTAAGTATCATCAGAGGTAATCCAAATCTATTAATTGAATAGATAATCAAATCTAGACTATTTGGTATCATTTGTACATTACTGAATGAATAAACAAGTGAATATTTGTTTGAAGGGGAGAGTGGCGTTGATGAGAGACGGTCGTCCACTGTGACGGGTCCGCAATTAACGAGCCAGCCGGGAGAACTGTCTCCGGCCAGCACCCAGGTGCACCGCAGCCCTTCGCCAGAAGATCTTATTCCTCTCTGGAAGCATGGAAGTTCAGTTTCCCGTTTCAGGTAAAATCATAATAATTCATCCAACAGATTTATCAATAGCCTTCGAGTATAACTTGCTATTACAATAGTCTATAAAACACTAGTTGGATTCATTTTTTATCACTCATTAGTTTTCTGGCTGATTAGATGAATATTGAATACCATTATTCAAATGTGTGCATTATTTATTAAATAAATAAATGAATAACTGGCCTGCTTATCAAAGTAATGTAATAAAGTACCTGTATGTGGTGAGATGATATCTCAGTATTTATATTTTACTCCAATTCCTATGTCCTTACTTGGTCGATTTTTGTGCTGCTGCACAGCATTTGTGCTAAACATGCTTGAGTCGCACACAAGCTCGACCAAATGTGGACTAAGGGATTGTATCATTCGACATTGTACGATTCTAGTTACGATACCATCTATGATAATAATAATGCATATGTGATGAGAATCCTAGTACTGAATTTATATCTCTTTACATAGCAGATTAACTGAACTTGTTTCGTAACATGATTCGAAGTAAAAATTATTAAAAATGAGTAGTTGAGTAATCGAGAAAATTTATCATTATAAATTTATTTTCTTTATGAAGATAGTGAATTGCCACTATTACTTGTTTTACATTATTTCAACGTATCGTGTTCGAATATTGAATGATTAATCAAAACTTGAAAAACAAACGATAAATCACATTTCAGGTATCATATTAGAAACGTAGATTGTGATGAGATATTGCAATAATTATTATTCAATAGCTAAAAAATTGATTATGATACTTTGTCTCTAAGTATCTTTCTATCTACAGTTTGTAGAGTATCGTTAATAGTATTTTTATAGTAATTACTACAGAGAGTATATAGTCACAGTGTGGACATTGCATGTCAAACTTTTGATTGGTTAGCTCCGACAAAACCGCCATACTTTTGCCAATTCCCATAAGATTTGCATTGGAATGAAAATCAAATCATACGTTATGATAAGTGATTCATTTCTAACCTACATTTTGTCTTTGCCAATGTTACTTTTCATCATTTATGCTTTTAAGCAATACCAAGAGTAGAGAGACTATTTTTAATGTTAGAAAAGTTATTTTTCATGTTGTTTCTCTTAAAATAATTTTTGACAAATGATTGAATGGGTTCATGTTTGCCTGTAATCCCATATAAAAATTCAAAAATTTGGCAAAAGTATGGCAGCGGCGGGAAAAATATTAATCTCCACATACTGTTATGGAGTGCTTCACACAAATGGCCACACTGTTACTATACACTCTCTGTAGTAATTACCAAATAACTAACCCTCTAAATAGATGTTATGTTATTGACAAAAGTTTTAAAATATTAATAGCGATGCAATTGAGTATCGCCAGATTTTTGGAGATGGAAAACATGTTGAATAATAATATGATGTGATAAAAATTAAAAAACTGATATACATAACTATCCATAATGATATAAATATTTATACAAAGTAAGATGTCTTTTATGTTTTTCAACTTCTACTTTGTCATTCTTTTATAGATTCTTGAGAGTTATTCTATTCTCTTAAGTTATGTCTTATTTGTATAGCAAAAATTATCAAAAGAGTGAATGACAAGAATTAAGTTTCAATTCTTTAATCCCAACTCATCTTAGATTTAAAATAGATTAGCAGATAAATAAATAATATACAAATAAATAGATTAGCTGATTCACATATTCATATTTGTGAAAACTTTCACAGTTGAAGCATATTATTCAATAATATACTGACCAACCATCTATTTCCATAGGATTCCTGTGATTTTGGTGGGGGGCAAACAAGAAAGGTTTGTTCGAAAATTGCCAATCGTGATTTGTTGTAAATAGATCAATACTAATCGGATTCATAAGGCTAGGCGTACACCGGTTAGTCAAGACAAGACGAGATTAGTCACGTTTAGTCACAGTAATTCACATAGTTGCTTATGAAGCAACACACACCGATTAGTCATTGCATCGGTGTGTGCTGCTTCATAAACAACTATGTGAATTACTGTGACTAAACGTGACTAATCTCTTCTTGTCTTGTCTTGACTAACCGGTGTACGCCTAGCCTTAGATATGCAGACTCCAAGTCCCAGTAGTTCTGTGCTAGAATCACTTATAGCATTCATCATTATTATTATTATCATATTAGTTGATTTGCTCATCGCTTATGTAGATAGCTTTGAGTTCGTTCCTTAAACATGGTTCATAGTGCTCTGAATTTAAATTTTCATTCCTCGCAGTACATTTTTCCGCATGACCTTCAAGTTTTGGTTATGTTGAATTTTATTATCTGTAATCATCAAATGTTGTTAACAAACTAATACATATTTGTAATTTCATCAACCATTATATGAAATAATCTATTGGTGTTTATCTGTTCAATGCTTGTTAGTTGGTTTTTCATCTTCATATTAAATTTATTGACAATAGTCTACACTACAGAGACTATAGTCAAGTTTGGTCATCAAATGTCACATTTTTTATTGCTTAGCTTGGAATCACTCATCTATTGAAAAAATTCGTCATAGTTTTGCCAATTCCCATGATACGGTTTTAGTGACACCCTTCTAACCTACAATTCGCCAATGCCAGTGTTGGTTTTTTTCAACATTTTAAGCTTTCAAAGCAATAGCAAGAGTAGAGAGACTGCATTTTGTCAAGTGAATTTGATATAAAAATTGATGGATTTTCAAATAATATTGTGCAAAGCACTTATTTTGATGAGAAGAGCTTCACAGAACTAGTTATGTCCAACATCTTATGGCAAAAACTATGAACTGCAAGTTATGATGGTTTTCCAAACGTCGAGTAAGTGATATTTAATCAGATAACGTCGCATCATTCCTTGCATTCGTTCTCAACATTCGAGACGGATGATTCTCGATCACTTGAATGCTACACTAACTGCTTTACGTATCATATCTTCCCAAGAAATAATCTATAACAACACATTCATGTACATCGAACATTTCTATCAACTGAAAACATCTTAATTCATCTATAATATTATCATTTTAATATGATAATGCCAATAATATGATATGTCAATGTCAATATGAATGACAATTTTAATATGATATTTGATAATTTCTATACATGTTCTATACTTTGAACAATGAAAATTTGTTGATAGGAGTGGTACTGAGCTTCAGTATGCAGATACCGAAGTGGAAGAATTGCTCACCATGCTTCGAGAGTCTGATCATCTGGAAGAGCAAGGTGACATTTTGCAGTATCTTGTTGATTCTCAAGGACTCAATTACAAAACTGGTGAGAATGAAATTTTTCTACTAGTTTCTTTACGTTTAGAAGTTAAAGTCGACACAAAAAATAACATATTCATAGAAACTATAGACCTGATTCATAAAAATAAAATATATTAGGATACTCGCGAGACATGAAATATATCCTTCTAAAAATGTATGTTCCATATCACTTTTTTAATTTTTTCTAGACTTCTTTTTTTTAATTGTTAGTTCTCATCTATTGCATGAAATCATAAAAGTCTTGAAATAAATAATGCAGTGCAGCTCCTCTTATTTATGAACAAAACTCATCTATTTTTTCGTTTCCAAATGCTTCTTGATTGAATGAATGCTTTGATATCCATTTTTGTGCATTTCCTTTAACTTTACTTTGTAAATATAACTTCAAAATAGTTAACTGTGTGCTAGTATTGAAATTCAGCAGCTGCTGAGTTGCATTGTGAATTTGTTGATAGAATCTCCATCTCGATCCCTTGATAATAGTTCTTATACTTTATTTTAGGTTTATCGGAAGATGGCAAATCAGTTTCTGTCAAGGATTTACTGAAAGTTTTATACGAAAAGGCGTGTCAGCAAAAGTTGTGGGGTCTAGTGCGACATACAGCTGGTATGCTTGGAAAAAGAGTCGAAGACCTTGCCAAAGCTGTCACTGACTTACTTGTTCGTCAGAAACAGGTAAAAACTTTCTACTTTCCCTTTTTATTCTAAATCTAGTCAGTAATTTTCTCCTTGTTATGTTGGTCTCTTTTCCTATTTTCTATTGCTGTCAATGGCTCTCTTATGGAGAAATCGTTCAAAACTCCATAAAGAATCCACATTTCACAATTCCTCGACTCAATTTCTGTTTTCTGCTATTCAATAAACTAGTTATCACTTCCTTGGATACTGGTAAAAGCCTCGCTATACTGGATCGTCTCACTCATGTAGCTCACAGAATATCGTGCTCTCTGATCATGCAATCGCTACTTGAAATTTTCCTCAATTTTTTCTAAGATGTTCATGAACTGGTTAATCAAGACAATTTTCAAATTTTATTGTGTGAGTCATTTCACCTCAATTTAATTGTAAATGAAGTAAGCAAAACTAATCTTGTGGCCATAAGTCAAAAATAAGCAAATACCGTACAACAAAGGTTGAAAATTGAATTTTTCTTCCTGAGAGTTGATGGAAAATCTTTCAAATCTTTCCCTATTGAATGTTTTCTGAAATGTCTAAATGCCCGTTGAAAACATATTTTTTTTTCATATGAATCCTAGTTTCTATTTTGTGATTCATTTCTTCTGGATTTTATTGTTTATATGGTGTATAACTTTTTAATAATCCTCTTTATATATTTATATTAGTAATGCTCTTTTATAGTTCGCCATGATTTCTTACTGTATATGAAAATGTGTTACTATAGACTTCGGACAATGCTTAAATCTCTATCAAGCATTATAGTTTATTCTATAATTTATTTCGATAGGTGAATAGTTGGCTTGAATATTTTTGCATTGATGAATTTTCCACATATCTCAGTAAACCGATTGCAATATTGTATGGTGTTGTTGACTGTTTCAGGTGACTGTAGGCATGCCTCCATTGAATGAGCACACCATCACCGCACCGCTTCCCGAGAATGAATTGAGGCAACTTATTCATCAAGCGTACGGAGATGACGAGAGTACGTCCATGTTAACACAGGTTGGCGGTTTTCCACTATTAAGTTCAATTTTAAAAACTGTTCAACTATTGGGAATGAAGTATCCTCTTGTATTCAAACTATGATTGGGCTTATGACTTCCTTTTCTCGGTGCACTATCAATGTCAATTCAAATTTTGGTATCCAATCGTCGGTAGCCACTTTGCTGGTTTCCAATTTCCAATCTACTTATTCTATGAATGAAAGCTACTATCATGAAAATAATTGGTAGAACATTTACTTGATTGACATTACAGTGTAGAAATACAAAAATTGTTGAACCAATGCAAATAAATTTACCTTAATATCTTATTTCACTCGTCAGAAGTATTTTTTCGCGCTGTATTACTTATCAGTTGAATCGCTATTTGGAATAAAGAACAATTAATAATTTTTTGTTGTAATAGTGATGCACACATGAGCTCTAGGCTTATGCATGGGTTATGGTAGGGGTGGTGACGAGAGATGACGACTACTTTTAAGCAATTCATTCACTCTTTAATCATACTTATTTTAATCATCGACTCCTTCTCATAATTCACTAACATTTCATTCCAGTTGTACGGTTAATTTTTTGTGCTAATGAATCAATTGTCATATTTGTGATTTTAGGAACTTCTCGTGTACTTGGCCATGTTCATTCGAACAGAGCCACAGCTGTTCCTTGAAATGTTACGGCTCCGAGTGGGATTGATAATCCAGGTAATTAAATTCCGTTGTTCATTTGTTAATCATATTTAGTATTCAATCCAATTTTATATGATTGTTTTTAAAGATTACTGACTGGAATCTTTTAAAAGCAGATATTCCTTGCAGTTTAATAGCGTTTATGATGTGATAAAACTATAGAGACTGATTATACGTTCTCCGTGGATAAAACCAGTTTCATCCAGTCTAGTTTGATTCCTTCTTGAGGGATGAGATGTTTTCTAAAACTATTGAACCTTTAATCTTGATTGAGGGTTAATTGATTAAACTTGATTAATTATTATTGTCACATAATTTCCCATTAGTTATCGACTTGGAAGATTCTTATTTGATTTTATACATGTTTTATACATTCGGTATCTATGTTTAAGGTGATGGCAACAGAATTGTCACGAACCCTTATATGTTCGGGTGAAGAAGCCACAGAACACCTCCTCAACCTTTCGCCTTTTGAAATGAAAAATCTACTCCACCATATCATGAGCGGAAAAGAGTTTGCGATCAGTAGTGGTAAGATTAAAATTTTATTCTTCTTTCAAGCTTCTCTGTAATTTATACAAACTTTATAGATTTTTATTCTTTCTAAGTAATTTTGTAGAGTAATATCAACAATGAAGTGCTTCAATAAGTTAAGTAATACATTTTCATGAGAAATCATAGATCTAATATTGAAATCATGTTTAGTATTTAAGTTGTATATTTTTAATTATGAATGGTATAAATGGTCTTCTTTCTGAGGATGATGCCCACATGAGCTTTAGGCTTGGGGGTGATTATGAGAGATGACGACTGTTTTTTAGGCAGTCGGGACCGACGGCTTTTTGTCTCTTGGTAGATTACTTGATGAGAGCTTAAGTCTCTGAATTCACTTGGAACGATTTTCCTGTTGTAAAAATGGAATTTATTGCTTCTAGTTGGGATGAATTTACTTTTTAAAATCAAGTTGGTTCACGCTAACTAGGAGCAATGGCTCAATTTTTACGGTAAGAATCGTGCTAGTAGAAATCGCAAGTGAAGGCGGTGACTTAGACCCTCATTTCTATCAGAAGTAACACTCTTTGTAAAAGCGACATTCCAGTATTAAATCTACCATAATCTATGGTCTAATCTACAATAATAGTTTTTCAAATTAGGTCTTCACTACAAACTACGTAGTGTTTTCTATAATTATTGCTGATTACTGATTTTGGAACTTTTACATCTCTCCTGATTTTGGAAGTTTCGAACTCTGCCAATATACTGCACCATTTCTTATTTAAATTCATTCAAAATTCTTCAACTTTTCACCTTGACAGATAAGAAAGACAGTTGAAACTTTTCTTTTGTAATATTATTCTAGTTTCCTCTATAATTTTTGTTTTTTTCTTTTTCAACAGTTGGTCATGGTAATTTTTCTGTTATAAGCTGCAAATCGGGGCGTGTGAGCAAGGTGAGAAAATTGCATTTTATTATCCGTTATTTTTTCTGAATTTTTATGAGTATTTTCTCGAATCTACTGTATTATTTCAACCTACGTTAAAATATATGCAAGGCAAGGGCAAATAATCTAATCATAGAGAAAACTTATGCAAGACAGTTCATGATAAAGAACTACGCATAGAAGATCTTACGCATAGATAGTTCATGTCCAAGAATAATAAGATAAGTTTTTGTACGGTAGATGATGGCCATATCTCTGAGGACTCAGATACTATGTGTGAGCGACCGGTTGAGTATGTGTGTGTTTGAACTGTGAGACCTCTAGCGCCCCTAGCTTGACCTTACAGAACTACGTGGTCTAGCGTTTTGAACGTATAGTGAAAATCGGCATAACGTTCCCCATCCCATGAGTTATCAACTTGCGTTTGTTTCTTCTATGATCTAACCATCCTAGGAAAGCGAGGAATTTACAAACTTCAAGTAAAGAATGAAGTTTGGATTATTCGCGAATGCACAATACTATGAATGTAACCAGCGGCCTATTTCTTGATAATTCAGAAGTCCTGTAATACTGTAATGAATGAAGTTTAGATTTTTTGCGAATGCACAATACTATGAATATGACCAGCGGCCTATTTGTTGATAATTCAGAGTCCTATAATACTGCAATGGGAAAAGACGGGCGACTGTAGACTTTCAATCTTATATACTAAATTATATGCCGTGTTATCAATTTCTTAGGTGTGTCCGTCTTTTCCTTTTCCACCTTAAACTGGTTGAAGATCTTGATTCTTTAATCACATTTGTTAGTGAAATTCACTCTTAATGAAACACAATATTTTCAAAAACTTTCTGTGTGCATTTGTTACAAATATATTAATCTATGTTCTCATTTTATTGGAAACTCGAAATTTTGGATTATTTGACGTTCATGACTATCAGGGTTTCATGAAGCGAGTACGAGAGCTTAATCAGAGATATTGAAAACGGCTACATACTGTAAGCAACTTGAAATTAAAAATTATCATCTTGTGTTTTTAGGGAATTTATGAAAGACACTCCTCCCATTATGAGTATTCCTTATCAATCATTCCGCAAGAGACTCAGGTATAAATTCTTTTATTCCAGTGATTTTATTGGATTCAGCATGCATGACAGTTCGGTGCCGGTCTTCAACTGATGAAGGTGGTGGTGGTCATCAGTATAATTATTTTTTCATCTCCAATTTTTTTATTCTTCTATTTTCAATTTTTCCTATTCTCTCTCTGCTTCTAACTATTGTAAAAAGTTTGCTTTGTTCGTACCGACTTGAGCAAATTTATGAAATAAGTCATATATCTGTAGCTTCAATGCCTGAAAACGCCATATGTATAGTCTAGGCTGAAGCAAGTTCAAATGAAGGGTGCAGTATGATGAACAGTTTTCATTGCTTCTCATCAATTAAGAAAATCTATAGAGGAGCGTCCTATATGAAAGAAACTGTGTTTTATAAAACATTTCATTACAACTGCTTTGGTTTTGAATTGTTGAAGAAATTCTTCTCTCCGTCTTGGTCACCTTAATAATAGCCTATTTTGAAAAAAAAAACAAAGTTTTGGTCAAACCACTTGAAAATAAGTACGGTATTTATTAGACTGTGATGAAACATTAAAGTACCATGGTTTCATCACATCACAAACAACAAATTTCTTAATAGCCCAAATGTTCCTCTATATTCTGCACTTTATCTGTTACATTCTGCACTATATCCTATAGTCTGCTCTGGATGACTGAATTTGCTGTTCACGAAACAGCAGAATGCTTTATATATGATTGATGCTAATTTTCCTTTTGGTATTCAATTATTGTATGATTCACCCCAACTAGAATGTATCTAGAACGCCTTGGCAAACTTGATATCACTCTCTTTGCTTTCTGCCTTTTGTTCACTTGTCTCTTCACTGTACATCAAGGCAGCATGTCTCCATCGTTGAATGTAAATAAGGTGCTGTGGCTGCATTTTACACTCTTATTATTGTAAAAGTATGGCATCATGCAACGCTACGTTCTTAATCGTTTATTCGAAAATTTACCTTATGTAGGCTTAGGCTATACTTCGTCCAACTTTCTCATGCAAATGAAGAAAACATTATTAATTAATTACTTTAAGGTGCATTTTTATTGATTACTCGCTCAGTGAAGAATGATATTTTATTAATGAGAAAATTAGAAAACTGTAAGTTTTGTTGTAGAATTAAAATTCAAGGTGAATAGGTTTTGGGTACTGTAACAAACATTGGATTTTGTACATGTCTCATTAATGAGACATACCGGCTCAATAGTGTAGAAGTTTCATTAGTCACATAGATAATTGCTTATATTATTGAACATGGATAATGATAAACGTCATGAAGATAATTTCAGATATCACATTATACATACGATAATTATATGATGTCCTTGATCTCTCTGAGAATATTTCTAGGTGATGCACTTTTCGTAGAACAGAGAAGTGTCGCTAAGAGAAGTTACAATAATGCTTTTTTACCGAGATAAAGATGAAAAAATAGCAGATTCTCCATCAGATTTACAGTTTTATATACGAGGTTTGTCAGTAAATTAAGTTCCACGGGCTGCCGCAGGCGCTAGGATTGTTTCTATGCGCGGCCAGGCAACAGAGGCAGGTTGTTTGGTTCTCCCACTCCAATCCCTCACGAAGCCAACGTCGCTGCGACGTTTAGTTTGTCTTAGCAGCCGTCAGCGATGGAGCTTCCTCTTGCGTCTCCCGCCAGCTGCGAGTTGCGGTCTGTTATTCGTTTCCTGGCCGCTAAGAAGAAATCGGTGAAGGAAATTCACGAAGAACTTTGTCAAGTGTATAGAGAAGAGTGTATGAGCTCCGGGATGGTGCGCAGATGGGTCAGGGGCTTTGAGGAAGCACCCATCTTAGCCAAGAGCAAAGAAGTTCAAACAAATCCTGTCTGCCGGGAAAATCATGGCTAGCGTTTTTTGGGATCGAAAGGGCGTATTGTTGTGCGAGTTTATGCCTCGCGGGACAACAATCAATGCTAACCGGTACTGTGAGACCTTAAAAAAATCTTACGTGCAATTCAGAACAAGAGAAGAGGAATGCTGTCAAAATGAGTGCGTTTTCACCATGAGAACGCCCGACCGCACACCGCCAATCGAACCACAGCCCTCATCGAAAGATTTGGATGGGAAATGGTGTCTCACCCACCCTACAGCCCAGAATTAGCGCCAAGTGACTTCCATCACTTCCCCAAGTTGAAGAAAAACCAATGCCAGACTGATAATAATAATAATTCCGTGTAACCTGGCTGGCTCAGGTCTGGTGTCAGAGTTTTCAGGTCACTCCTGATCAGTTCAGGGTCTCTGACGTGACTCAACGACTGTTTTTTAGGCAGCCGAGACCAACGGCTTAGCGTGTCCTCCGAAACACGAGGAGTGGCTCGAGCTAAAATCTTACGGTCTTACCTGGGTTTGAATCCGACTGATGAACAGGTAGAAAACGAGCTGTTAGTTTTTTACACGGACAGGCGGCAGAGTTCTATGACTCTGGTTTAAAGAAGCGGGTGTCTCGAATGCAGAAGTGCATAGAACGCAACGGCGATTATGTAGAAAAATAGAAGAAAGACTGAACTTTCCAAAAATGTACTTTTCTTTGCAATTAAACCAGTTTTTTGATATGAAAAAAATTCGTGGAACTTATTTTACTGACACGCCTCGTATTTTTGGTGGTTTGTTTATTAGAGAATCTACAAAAAAAATTAAGTAAAATTGGCTCAGAAATCCAGTAAAAACTGCACTCTTTATTGGTATGTTTGGTGTAATGTGCTAAATATCGTGATTTTTAGCATAAGAAGTACAACTTGATTATTTAATGAATCGGTATTTTGAATTGTTAGATCTTGTAGATAATTCTGGAGATAAAATGTTCAAACACCCAATAGTCTAAAATGCACCCAAACGTTGGAAATCAGGATTGAATGGAGTCAAAACTGATAAAAATAGCGGAATTGAAAAATTATCAAGTTCTCACTTCTTTCAAAGGTTTGGGTGAATTTAAGACTATTCGATGTCTGGACATTTTATCTTTAGAGTAAAGTTCCTTACAAGTTCTACGAATTTGGCTTGTCAACCAAATAATCAATTTAAACCTATTCTTATTTAAAAAATCACGATATCTAGTAATTAGCAAAATATCTCAATAATCAGTACTGCTACAAACTTGAAAGTAATTTTATCAGATTTCATAGTCGATTTCAGTTAAAATTTACCATTTTATACCGAAATACAATACCAATTCAATAGATTTTCAAACTTGTAAATTTGTAAAAAAAAATTACAATCTCTCGCCCTCTTCATCGCAGTAACGAAGCATCGAAGGGAAAGTTTTGTGAGGGAGTTTCTCTTCATTCTGATGACTAACAACTACAACGCCTAGAAGTATTCTCAGATATTTACGGGACACTGTTCAGTTCCATAGACATGATTGAGTTCAATTGATCTAACGATTTAATCTGGAAAACAGGATACATTTTTTTATTTTAAAATGTGGAATGTGATTATATTTATCTCTCTCTCTTGCGTACGTTTTATCCGAATTTTATGTACGTATTTCATTTTTATTCTAGAGAATATAAATGTGAATAGGCTCAAATATAAATATTTCATGTATTTTTCCAATATATATTTTATCATAATAATTTTGTGATAGTTTTTAAACCAGGAGAGATTTTATGTGATTGATTGAATATTATTATAGAAAAGTCAGATTGGAGGCTTCCTGGGAACAGATTCGCTTGATGGCAGTATAACTAGTAGTACCGGCGGCGGAGGAGGAGGCGGGGGTGAGGAGGACAGACAGGGCCAGTGGCTGCGCAGACGTCGCCTTGATGGAGCACTCAACCGGGTGCCTCGAGATTTCTACCCCAGAGTGTGGTCTGTCCTCGAGCGGGTATCTATTCATCTTTATTCATTCCAATCCTAGTTCATTTGTTGAATTCAATGTATTTTCATTTTAGGGTAACTAATCGTTTGTGAATTAGATTAGATTATTTACTTTATTCATGTACATTACAAAATATATTTGCTTAAATTCTAGATTATGACAAAAAAGTACAGAAATTTCAGTATTCAATGAATTGATCGAAGCAAAGGTCTTCACCAACTTATTTGATTATATAGAGATAAGATTCAATATCCTAAAAGTTATATGATTGAGCTGTATCTACAATAAACGGCGGAGTTTGAACATTGAAATGTTCATTCTTAGAGAAGGCTATACTATGATATACTTCCCATAAACACTCAACCGTAAACGTGGATAAGAAGGGACCTGCATTTCCAAACTACCGGGAAGTTAGTTTCGAAGCACATAACCTGAAATTATTATCGTGAAAAATATTTAAAAATTATTGTAAAAGCCTTGTATTATGCAGTTATCATATTCTTCTCGTTGAAGCATGAATCTATACGACCTGATAGATTCATGATCTGTATGACTTGCTGTTATGGCTTTTTGACAATAAAATTTTATTCAATTATTTATTTATACTAAACCCGTTTGTACATGATTAAATTTGTCATCCAATTCAATGAAACAAAATCACCTTGATTGGACCGATGGACTTGTAGCTATCCGTACATAGATATCCATTCATGGTGTTATAGTTTGCTGAATTATCACAGTATATGGGTAGCATACAAGTCAGCTATTCAATTGAAGGTTTCTTCATTTATTCTATCAGATGGAAATTTTAATTATGTATGAATGACACTAGTTTATTTGAATTTTAAACCAGATAAAATCAAAAGCGAAGAAAGAAACAAGATTATTTTTATGGAAAAATCCTAGGGCCGTTCATAATGAACTGTTTGAAAATATTTTAATAAAAATTCAGTTGAAGTTGTTGCATTTACTAATTTAGTTATCATACCTCGAACAAAAATTATTTCATAATTATGTAAATTTGTTAATAATTGATTCAAATTTTATTTAATTTGAGATTCGGTTGTTTCTTCTGAACATTCGAGTTTGATTACATTTTGTTTTTAATTTATGTTTGTTATGGATGCAATGTTGACCAAATTGTAATTGCATTTTTGCAGCAGAATGAATTATCACCTCTTATGCATCTTTTGTGTACTCCACTAGTCAATCAATGTTCTAAAATAACTTGCTCATGTAGCTATCAATAAACTGATTAAACTAAGAGTAATTTACAATTAATTGATTCAAAATAGCTTGAAATACCTAATTATTATAATTTTATTTTTTTCATGTTTATTAAAGAACTTTGTGCTTCTTAATCGGAAACAGTTTTGGGCTGTCAAAGGCTGCTGTTTTTATACCTGTATGTTTGCTTGTAAATAACGAACTCATAAAATTTGTGTCATGCTTTTATTTGTCCTAGAAAGTTGTCTCTTATAACGTTTCTCTTCTTTTCCAACTACATCTTATTATATTGCATGCAAATCTAACATAATTTTATCATCATAAAATGGTATTATTGGATTGACGTCAGATTCGTTCATTGGTTCTCGTTAAGACGTTTGTAGGTGATTGTAGAAGTAGAACCCCAGTTCAGGTTAAATTGGTTCCATTAGATCACATCACTCTAGGGCGGTTAAATTCAATTCGATTCTCGCGCAACTTACTTCTTATCCTATTATCATATGTTTTATGCTTTTTTATTGTATTATTTGTAAATAATTGAATATTTTTGATAATTGCAGTGTCAAGGATTGGCAATTGAAGGTCGCCTACTGCCTCAGAATCTGACCCAAGAGATGACTTCAGGAGAGTTGAAGTTTGCTCTGGCTGTTGAGACGGTACTCAATGCAATACCTCAGCCAGAGTACAGGCAGCTCATAGTAGAGGCGTTGATGGTTCTTACGCTTGTGTCTGAATACAATGTTGTCGATTCTTTGGGTGATGTGATAGCCGTTGAACAGCTCGTACATTCAGCAAATCAAATATTTCTAGAAGATCAAGTAAGTTCTATCAAATCCTACAATGTTGCAAGTTGATTAAATTTTTGTAAACCCCTTCACTTGATAAAAACTACTTCTTATGCGAGATAATAAACTTCTTCATGTATTGGAGACGAACACAATAAAAATAAGCATTGCTGTCGTGTGCCTTTTTGGATATATCACTGCTACAGTTGAGTTGATGACAAACAATCTGTAATAAAGTCATGAACTTTATTTGTGTTTTTGCATTATTCAGTGTTTGTATACAGTTTTATAGTACATAACCAGTTCGTTTATGGTACAATCATTGATTGTTCGTTTTTTGCAAGTGTAACATCTCACAAAGTCTTGAAAGAAGTATGGAGTTTGGGAATAGTTCAATTTTAATAGGACCTCACAATACAATTCTAATGATTCTGTGCTCTCGCACATTTCAAAGCACAAACACTAGTTATTATATACACTCGATGCTCATACTCAACGTATGCATTATTCATATCAATTTCATTTTTTATAAATTATTTATTGAAGTTGATGATTGAATGGTTTTGAAGGTTAATACCAGAAATAATACAACGCATCATATTTTCTTCTCTCAATGTCTTTCTTCTTTCAATTGCTTCCTCAATTTATCTACTGTAACTGTATATTTGGTTGTTTATGTTTGATCTAAAATACTTGAGCAAGAATTAGTTTTTAATCAAACTGAGACGAACAAACTGCAATGAAATTATTTTATATTGTTTCAGATGAGAGTGAATGGAGACGCGACTCTGTGTTGTGCCAAGACAAATCAGGAACGTGATCTAACCTCGACAGGAGGCTTATTATGCGGTGGAGCTGGTTATATCTGTCAACATTTCTATGACAGCGCTCCCAGCGGAAGTTACGGAACAATGACTTATATAATGCGCGCATTTGCTACAGTTCTGAGTTGTCTTCCACAGGATGGCGAAATTGAGTGCAACATTCATTAGTAGTGTAGGTTCAATCTGGTTTTTTTTCTTGAAAGCGAATAGTACCGTACCTAGGACGAAGTGAATTAGATGAAACTTTTACGCTGAGCTATCTTTTTTAAGAAATTCTCCATTTTTATCTAACACCTACAATAAGTGGGGATCTTATCAATAGATGAAATGAGATATGATGAGAAATGTATACCCGGTAGACGAGGAGTAGGCTACGCCTCAATGGACCGTGGTAGGCGGCTACTCCGAATTAGAGTTCATTTGTAAGTCGGAGCAAACCTCCGATTCAATTCACAAAAATCGAAATGATACATGAAATTAGAATACTCTCTATAGGTACTAGCTTCATTAATTCAATTTAATTAAGAAACAGTAATATCGTCCATCGATCGATAATAATATTGACTTGTGTTCAAATTGTAAATTGAGTGGTTCCATTCCATAAGGTTGTAAGTGCCAAAAAGCAAATTTTTCAGGAAGAGCAAAAAACGTAGAGACCTGTTAAACAATATTATCATGCACTATAAACTTACATAAGCATGTATAGGGATAAAATGAGTAACAAGTAGTTGTTTTTACACATTTATTACAATTATTATTCAAGAAAAAGGAAAATAGAGTAGAACTTGCTCCATAACGTTGTATGTGCCATAAATGTTTCAAAACATTAATCCACATTTGGAGTGGATTCTATTATATGAAATATCATATAAAATATTATATATTGCATAAAACCAGATGCTAGAAAATGTGTTAAGCTGTAAAAAAACACTGCAAAAAATTTACTAAATTAGAACTAAATATTTTATTTACTTGAAAAAAAACTCTGATTTTCAAAAAAAACTTGAGAAAAAAAATTACTTGGATTCTACACGAGCAAATTCTCGTAGAACTCCTTAGCTGATGGCTTCAGAAACGGTAACATTGCTCTCAAATCGGACTTCTTAGCATCTGTGAGCTCCTTTGAATTATCAATAACACTGAGGCTGTAGTTTTCGAAAGTATCTTTTGTAACTCCTTTCTTCAAAACATTGGTGTGGATCCATGGAGTTGTTTCAGCATAGCCCAGCTTCGTTCCTATCAATCCAAATGATTCTGAAGATATCTTCATTTGACAGGCTTGAGATATTTTCAAATTTGATGGTGCAAGAGTTTCTTGAGCCAATGATTTCATATCCATGAAAGATGGGGATTCCACAAGAATGAAGGGGTTCTCTTGTTTTACTGATACAATCAGCTTTGCAAGGTCTCTTGGTACTTGGGGTGTCGATTTTCGTTTCTTCTTCTCAATGAGTGCAAAGTCCCTATCACACGACAAAAAAGTATGGCCACATACAGGAAATTTATGCACAATTTCATCAAAATAGCCTTTTGCAACAAGCATCAGAAACATGCACAACACATATTGATTTTTATTTTGTTCTGCGCAGTTGTCTGACCACAGAACTAGTTTCTTCGGTAAAGGTTTCACTATATCTCCAATAATGTGGGTTGTAAGAATGTTATATAAACAGCTTGCAACTTCAACCGATCCTCGTCCGCCACAAGTTTCTGGCCATATAGTCATAATTCCAACATTTTTGTTTTCTACATGGACTCCAAAATTCCACACTCCATATTGTCTACTATAGAACATCTGAGAATGGGTGAGTTGAGGAAGAAACAGCTGTTGTTGCATGTCAAATGACACTACTAATGTATCTTTCATCCTTCTGCTTCTCTCAGAGTCTTCTTTCATGTTAGGCTGACCTTTCTCTGCACGACGATGATGGAGTTCTTGTTCAGTCATAGCCTTTTGCTTTTCTTCTTCAGTTTCAGCTGCATCTATCAATATTTTCAGTCTGTCACAAGTTCCACATGTATCTGATCGCGATTGTCCGAAGCTCAGGTTGAAATTTTCATGGAAAACTTTTAGTACCATTGACGGGATACAGGGCAAGGATTGACATCCACTAACTCATTTCTCTCTAGAAATTCTCGGTACATAGCAGCAACTGTCAAGTCCGGAGATAAGAATTTCTTGTTGGGATTATCCCGGCGACTATAGTGACTTTCAACTGTTGGATATGATGATACCGTAAACCGGGGTTACTTTGCACGACTTTCTTGAGTTTGTTTGAAAAAATACTGTAATTTCAATGATTATGGTCCTGATGAGGGAAGACCTCATCATCACTCATATAAAAAGGTTACATAAAACATATTCTGTGATCAAAAAAGCAATTTTCTGCGTTTATTATATATTTATACTTTTTTTTATTTTGGAGCAAAGTAGGAGATAGGATGGGGTACTCTGCTCCATGCCTGTAAACAAATGTTAAAAGCTAGGAAAAAATGTTTGGAGCAATGAAAACACATAGAAAGGTATGAAATTGCACATATATATTGATAGAAAAAATAGATTGATGGACAGATAGATTGGCAGACTATTTAAATTGTATGAAATGGATCAAATATGAATATATTGGTACCGGTACCCCTTCTTTAGGAAATCCAGATTCTGTCCAGCTCTGGTACAGAATAAAAACCTCGTTTTGAAATAAGTTTTGGTTCATTAATATGTCCCACTACATCCTGCCAGTCATAGCTATGTATGTCTTGTTTTTCTGGCCACTTCCATGATTTTAGTGATTTTTGAAGTGCACTTATTTCAACTGTTTTATCGGTGAACTTCAATATTTTACCAGGAAAGTACTCACCCTCATACTCAAACACTACAAACTCCCCTTCTTCTTTTTTCACTTCTTCCAGATTCAAAGCTTCAGCAATTGTTTTCTGACCTGTAGCTATTTCAAGAATATTCTGATCTGCCTCCATATCTTGTTGAAATTCATCAGCTTCTT
The DNA here is from genome assembly GCA_017141395.1 of Laodelphax striatellus. Taxonomy (NCBI): domain Eukaryota; kingdom Metazoa; phylum Arthropoda; class Insecta; order Hemiptera; family Delphacidae; genus Laodelphax; species Laodelphax striatellus. The sequence continues at coordinate 32,378,078 of CM029532.1, forward strand.
GGAGCAAACCATCCTCTTCATCAGAATCACCTGTACCTGGGGTGAATTTTGATTTTTTGAAAAAAGTTGGTAGCTTGGACACCATTTGCCTCTTCTTCTGGCTCCTGTTTGTTGTACTGTGTGGAGAATTTCCACTTATTTCACCTTCAGAAGGTGCCATAACATCTGTTACTATTGCTGCACTGACACTTTTTCCTGGAATGACTTCAAGTTTCTTCTTCTTTGTGAATTTTGGTTTTGTCAATTCACTCCTCTTTGTAGAAAGAGTATCCAGAAAAGCTCCACCAATCTCTTCAAGGTTTTTAGTACTGTCATCTCCCTTATTTGCCCCTGGTAGTCTCTTTAGCAGAGGTTTAATGTCAATAGGAACTATACCACAAGCATGGAAGCCTGAAACTAGATTCTTGCCTTCATTCAAGTGGATGTCATCCATTAGCTTTTTCAGCAACATAGGAAAACAGCTTTTGTCCAATGAGTTACTGCGACCTCCTTCAGATGTCTCCTTCCATTCAGAGATTATATTCCTCCAAGCTGCCTTCATTGGCCTAAAGAAGGCCACATCAAGGGGCTGCGTCAAATGTGTGCTGTTTGTAGGCAAACAGACAAATGCTACATTATTCTCTTCACATAATTGCAGGACTTTAACAGAGAAGTGTGATGATAAATTATCACACACCACAAACTTTTTCCCATTCTGCTTTTTTAGTCTTCTCAACAATATGGTTTCAAACCAATCTTTGAAGCATGTTGCATCAAACCAACCACTCTGGCTTACATTATACCTGCAACCTTGTGGCCCATTTTCAGTCCAAGTATTCTAGAGGTTTTGAGCTTTGTAGACTACATATGGAGGAAGGACTTCTCCAATAGCATTGCCACAAATCATGAGTGAAATGCTACTCTTGGAAGTATTACATATCCTTTCTGGATATTTCATTCCCCTCTTACATAAAACCTTTTTCTGGCCAGGGTTATCTGTTAAATTTGTCTCGTCGAAGTTCCAGCAGTTCTCATTTGGGACACCTTCACAAGTTTCGCCCAAGTTCTTTATATCAATTGCCTAATAGTAAAACCTTGTAACTCCATATCAGTAAATTTTTCAGGAGACACAAAAAACTTTCCCCTAAACTTCCTTCAAGTCTATCATGTCAAAATCTTATATAGGCTATATTGCTAATTGGTATCAATTCAGTTGTAATTGACCCAAAAAATAATTTATTTTCAAAGACACACATTAATTAATGGAGTTACGAGACCCCTGTCTCTATTGTTTCGGATTTACCTGGTTTGTTCATCTGGAGTTACTGGTTTTTATTCTTATAAATTCGTGATTAGATTAGAAACTTGGAGTTACAAGAAATGCAGCACAATTAACTCTTTGAAAAACAGTAAACAATAGAGAAGATTTTTTATGGAATTGAAATAAATGTGAAGAGACATTAAAATAAAAGGTTTATTAAATATAAAAAATGTTATGGATAATATTCATCAAATTTATTTGACAGTTGGCAGAGCATCATAGAATGAATGGTAGTCTTTGGGTATTGTCAATTTGAGCTCTTGCAGATGATTAAATTTCTCTTGATTAATAGGCAATTTTGTTTTATACAGCTTTGGGATTTGAATTTCATCAACATCCTTATGTTGTGTTAGACTTTTTGTTTTATGGAGAGGAAGTGGTTTATATTCTTCTTCAAATGACAGCTTGTAATGAATTGTTCCTTCAGTGTAGTTCAAGCACTTTATGTCGGTCACTTTGGCATCACCAGCCATATTTCCTGGTCGAATTGATTTATATTTATCCAATTTGCTGTAATCCTTGAAAAACTAATGGTTGATGTATTTCACAAAGTACGGGTTATTTTTCCGTGCATTTTGACAGGCAGCAATGTAGTCAGCTGGAACATTTATGTCGATATTTTTTAGTTTCCGTTCGATTGTAGCATGCATTGAGTCACACTCCATTTGAGTGTGACTCAATTAATCAATGATCACTTTTACAATTTTTTCTATCTTTTGGCTTATTACTCTCCATTAAATTCACAACATAGATTCTTCTCTGCTCCCATGTCAAATCCTTCCAGAACTTGTGGAATATAATCTCCCTGATATCATCAGTGAATTTTTCACAATTTATCTTATCACTTATTTGACTCACTTTACAATTGCAATGTGGTTTGAGTTTTTTAGCAGGTCTTATTTTATTGTAAATCCATCCTCCTTCAGGTAATTTCTGAACCCCCAAGTACTCCTCACCCATTTCCCTCTTTCTCTTATTTTGTTCTTTCATCCACTTACTCAGTAATGGTTTCTTGTTGCGTGTCCTGTTGATTTCTTCACTGCTAGTAGAACTGCTATCAAGTGTTACTGCAACAGCTTCTCCTCCTTCTTCAGTAGGTGCTCCATCATCCCCATCATTAAGGTTTCTCCCAAAACAATGATCTAGCAAAACATTTTTGAAATTAAATAACATTACAGTTAAAACTGTAACGTTAAACATTAACGTTACAGGCTGCAGCTGAGAGCAATAATCAATCTGCATAGAAATGAAATTTTATAGTAATTCATCCTTACATCTTGTTCACTGGGAAGCATGTCACAACCTAGGCCTGATGTTTCATTCAAAATGCTGTCATTTTCCTCAAGAAGAATTCTTCCATTAGCGAGAGCTAGAATTTTTGCTCCTCTGTTCGCCTGCAATAAAAGAAGATAGTAATTTATAATTCATAATTTATTTATTCATTAAAAATACAAAGGAATGAAAAACAGGCTTTTGCCCAGAACATCTTCGATTCCAATTTTGATGAAAATGTCCAAAGTAATGTTCCAAATTAAAATTCACACACAATCTAGTAGTAAGTTACATTATTATTCTCATGTTACAGACTAAATTTATTAGTCTTTATTAATTCTTGACTCAAAAAGTCTATAATTATCTAGCTATAATGCAGTGAATGCTGAAAACTAAATACGTTAACTCCAATGTGTAAAACCGTGTATGTCTTCCGGGCTGAACAATAGAACATTGTAAGTCCACATTGATTTAAAATACAGATTTAGTGGTCAAATTAGAAAAAGTCTTCACAAGAAAACCGACTTCTATCTAACAAACTCTTACATACTGTAACAAATTTTTGAATATACAAAGAATTCTAGCCCAATTAACCTGATAAAATAAAATATTATAGAACACTCAATATTCCAATGTAAAAAGCCTTGTATGTCTTTCAAGCTGAAAAACAAAATCTGGTAAGTCTACACACAAGTTTACAGATGACAAATTCGATTATCTAGGATAGTTTTCAAATGAAAATGATATTATTACTCACCGGTATAATAATTCTTTGTTGGTCCATGTTATTTATTTATAAAATATCCACCAACATACAGCTCGGAAGACGAAAATAAGCCACAATGTTTTTCATAACCTATAAACTCAATGCTTTTCTGAAGACTTACAAGCCTCAACTGACGCCGGAAACATGTGTTAGACATACAAGTTTTAAGAATCGCCTACAGAGTGCGCTACAATGCAGCTAGACATACCAGCCTTGGATTATTCGATTCGGCTTGAAAATACGATCATTTTGAAACCAAAACGTCATTTTCGGAAAAATTCAGACTTACGAGGTTTTAGAAGTAAGCCATCGATATACTCCTTCAGAACCCCTTCATCTATATTAGCTCTTGCCCTTTTGATATTTGTTGCCAGTCTTGCTGAAAGTTTATTATGACGTTTCAGAAAACTCATAGCCCATTCCACTCCTGGAGTATTGTTTTTGAATTTGGGAACGATACGCCCTACTCGAGATAAATAGTTCTTGACAGCCATTCTCAAGTCAAAGATGCCTAGGGGGAATCCAAATTCACTGAATGTCATAATACACTTCACAAAATTGTTTTCTTCTTCTTCATTGAATGTAAATGGATGACCATGTTTTTTTTCTCAGCACCTTCGTCTGGGGATGTTGAAGTGTTCTGCTGCCTGACGTTGAGTCATCTCTTTGGCCCGTACAGCATTCAGACACTCCTCCAGCTTTTCTGCAGTGTAGTCCACATATTTCCTCGACCCTCTGGTTGTCTTTTATAATCTCGAGGCATGTCTGAAACAAACAAAAAGCTAAATTTAGTTGAAGGAGCAGAAAAAAAAAGAATTTTAGTCAATAGTGTTGATTTTAAATCAATCACAACTAGAAAAAGCTTTGGGACCCATTAGTTCTGATCAAATTCACGTGCTGCGCTGACATTGAACTGCTGGAAGAACTTATACAATGTTAACAAGCATCAAAGATCAAGATTAGTTAAGAAGGCACTGGAATTGGGGCTACTATGCTCCAAAAATAAGTGGTGCATAGTAGCCCCAATTATTGTTCAAACTAACCTCAATTCACAAAAGTGAGTTTAATTATTGAAAACATGTTCTAAACTGACTTTTTTAATGCTGTTTAGAATGGAAAAACTTCAATTAAACCAGTGGTGATACACTTACCTTTGTATCTGTTGGGTAGAACTTTTTAAAACTAAAAGTAGCAGTAATAGTATATTCATTCAAAATACCGGCTCACAAATTTTCTCAAGTTGGAAAATGAAGGAATGGTTGGAGAATGTTGGCAATGCACAAAATTCATCCAAACAATGTTACCAACTATATCTAGTCCTGTCCCATCTGTGGCAAAAAATGATTTGAAGTCTTCTCGATTGGATTTGAATATGGAGGAATAGAAAAGTAAGCCTAAGAATGACCTTAGCTCACACAAATCTACTTCATGCCAATTATATGGGTCATTGCCTGGTTTTTCCTGATTTATTTTCTGATTAGTCCACCTCAATATTATTTCCAAAATATCATCACTCATAAACAAATTCCATATAGCAACTGGATCCGGATTGTCTCCAATTTGTGCTAGGGGTCGAACAGCCGGAAGACGGATAATATTATGTTGACGCACTCGGGACCACTGCAAAATTGGATTTGATGACCAACGGAAGCGGTTGCGGCCAAATAGATTTCTGCTCCTGTCATCTTCATTTATTGCAGTTTCACTGTCACTTTCAGTTTCTTCACTACTTGACACATTTTGAAGGGGATTTTCCGCTGGCAGTTCATTCTCACTTTCACTCTGCTCAGAGTCTGTATTTTGGTCACAATCAGCACTGATGTTTGAATTTTCATCACAGGATAAATCTCCATCACTCCCTAAATCATCTTCATGCCAATCCTCGACAGTTTTTTCAAAATCTAAGTCTAAAATATTTACGGAAGATGAAGTCCCGGGAACCGGATTCATAACGCAAAGACACAGGTGCGGTCACTGTGACCGCACTGAGAAAACAAAACAGAACTAACTTTCAATTGGCACGTCTAGATTCCAACTGACAATGTAAACATCGTTTGGAGTGGAAGAGAAACAACTACACAGACTGCCAACCTTCTGTGACAGCACTCAGTATAGCCAACAGAAAAACGGAAACATGCCTGCGACCGTACCTGTGTAGTTAAGGGTAATTAATTTTTATAATAGGTCCAGGTTATAGGTTAGGTTATTTCGTGGTGCACAAAAATAAAACACTAAAATACAACAGAAATTTCTACTTACTTGTTGCCTTTGGTGGAACAACCAGTTCATAAATTCTTTTCGTCCTCTCACTCATCTCTAGAGATGAAACTCAGAAATTCACTGAAAGTATAGCAGGAGCCAATTAACTTGTCATAAATCAGCTGATCCAGTAATAATTAAACAGTGATTTCGACACAATAATCAAAAGGCTTGAAAGTCTAAAGAACCTTTAAAGTCTTTAAAAGACCTTTTTAAAGAAGACCTTTCAAAGAATAACTTTTTAAAAGACCTTTTCAATAATCTGCGAGATTCAGCATTTGTAGGTTAAGTATTGTGATATTGCTCTTTGAAACAGCTGATTTCTGACAAGTTGAATTGGATCCTGCTATAGCATTGTAGCATAATTGAAAACGTCTTGAGGCATGCAAAACACAATCATGATGCTTCGAAAATCGTATTATTTTAGGTTATGGTAGCTGGCAATAAAGTCTTAAGTGACTTGTATCGACGTGATACAAGATACGTGATCCGTCAATACAATAGGCGTAATTATGTGAACATAAGACCTTTGTATCAAAATTGCTTGTTTAATATAGCCGGTATTTTTGTCGTAAATGACGATATGCCAATTGGACCGTTTTTTAAAAGAATAAAATATTTTTTCCTTAGTTAGGACCATCGACCATGATACCAGTCACGTTTTCTCAGGATTGATTGATGATAGAGATATGACAGTTGTACCATCTGAAAGATAATTTTTCTCCCTATAAGGTAGTGTAGATAAGTCATTTTGACCAAAAATGGAGTTAATACCTTTGTACCGCCGGCCAAAGAATGGTACTTACAACGTTTTGTTGTGTCGAACTCAATTTCTGAAAAAATGGCACTTTTACAACGTTTTGGAATGGAACCACTCAATTCATAATTTCTTGATAATGAATTGATGCAGGTGTAGAACTGTAGCTGTTATTCCGATCTAGTCATACATGAATTTTGTGATTCAAATAGATTCGTTGCATAGTTTTTTCATATATGCCATTTCATTGTGCAGATTCATCGTCTTTGTATTTTAGTATTAGATTATTCTGTTAAAATGCTCAAATATAGTTTTACCAAAAATTTCTGTGTGCTTTTCTGATGATTGGTGGACATTTCTAAAGCTCTCGGATGACACACTTCCTGGGATGTCAATCCCGGGCCTGATCAGATAGTCTTACCAGTGTGTTTCTTCGAAGTATTTCAATCAATTGCCATGTAATATAAAGTTTTTTCTTTGCTAGGGATGATGCCCACATAAGCTCTAAGCTTGTGCGTGGGTAATGGGAAGGATGATGATGAGAGATGAATTGACCTACAGCTTCAGGTGGTTCCGAACCACCGGGAAGCGCTTTTAAAGCTCATAATTTCTTGTATTTAGAGGAGCCGGTCACCGTTACAGCGGTAGTGGTAGGCGCCGTATGTTATATAATCTTACCGATTAGACTTGCCTGCTAACACTGGGACAACCGCTTATTATTTATCCCAGTACTTCAGAATTGTCCAATATTAATCATAATAATTTATTCAAAGAAATTCCTAATTAATAATGCTATAAAATACTCTGAAAACTTCCGCTACTGCGACTTTTGACAACAGAATAATAACTTTTTTTTATAGTATGGAAATTCGATGAACGCTGCTGTACAATTTTTTTGCCCGAGCGGGAATCGAAACCTGCACCCCTTGATTGCCGTCAAGTGCCCGAACCTCTAGACCACCAGACATCTTCTGTATAGCAGCATTCTTCTTGACTAAACCAATTCTGCCAGATATGAAGATAGAAGGAGATGGGATATTGCAACTATTCAATTGCTTTTTAAATCGTAATAATTTATTGAACGAAATTCCTAATTAATAGTGCTATAAAATACTCTGAAGACTTCCGCTACTGCGAATATTGACAACAGAATAATAAGGAAATTCTATGAACGCTGCTGTACAAAAAACCATTTGCCCGTGCTGCTGAGCTGGCCTTCGGCGTCTGGCAGCTGGACGTCGTGCAGCGACTACCTCCTCTGCAGCTACTACTACTTCTTCAGCAGCCACCGGCAACATCCAGTCGATGTCTAGAACATTCTGTTGCAGGATGTCGGGTTGTTGGAGGCCCATGTCTAAAATGTTGTCGGCACAATGTCCCATTGACTTTTCATCTAGTCTGTTCAGGGAAAGAAGAGATCATGTAAATAAACCTGTGCGTGCGAGAGTCTAGCTAGGAGCAGCTAGACCGATTCACAGTACAACTAATGAAATAATATTATTACTATCTGCAGTACATGATTCCAGTCTGACCTTGAATGAACGTATTGTGAACTGGAATTGGACAGAGAATTTATCAAAAACAGATGCGAGTCATCGCTTCTATAATTATGCAAACAGCTTGTTTTGGCAGTCTCGACTCCGTGAACAGAGTATAGCTTGATTTTTTATCTAGTCCAGTTGACCATAGCAGTTGTCATACACGTAAAATACCTTTAAATATGCAAACCTACACAGTAAAAAGGTGGGAAAGAAGTTAGAAAAATGAATACATTTGTTGGTAGAGATTACTCACTACTTTCAGAATGAGTACTAAGCCTACTTGCTGAACAGAGTTTTTGGAAGAATTTTTTCGACCATAAAAACAAAATCTTGATTTAAAATATTATGTTCAGCTTCTGATTAATTTATTTTTCTAATCTCATTGAGACTTGCATCGTCTGATAAATTTAGTAAAATACACTGAGCTAAATATATCCATCTGAAGGTAGCAGATGTAAAAAAACCTTATCAATATTATTAAAAGCTGGAACATTGAGTTGATATTACCGTATAGCGTATAAAATACGATTGCCATAAAACATCCTTAACTTACTGCATTTAAAAGTTTGCAAGTCTACAGAATTTTCTTATCTGAAATTTATGTTTAATATTTTTTTTTTTCTGAGGATGATGCCCACATGAGCTCTAGGCTTGTGCGTGGGTAATGAGTGGGGTGATGATGAGATATGACGACTACTTTTTAGGCAGTCAGGACCGACGGCTTAACGTCTCCTCCGAAAGACGGGAGTGGCCGTATTTGTCAAAAATCCTTCCGTCAACCAGGCTCGAACCCTGGCCCAATGGATTTTATCTGACTGCTGATAACTAATCAGTCTGACGCCTTAGCCGCCTCGGCTACGAACCACTCCAAGTCATATAAGTCATTGCACAATACCATAGCCTCCTCTAATACATTATACTCCTCCTCTAATACATAGCCTCCTCTAATGTATTAGAGGAGGCTATGACTGAATAATCTGGGTGTAAAATTTGAGAGCAGTAGACATTTGAAATATTAAATGACTGTCCAGTGTCGGACGCAAAAAGATTGTAAGTCTTTTATTGAACCCAAATCATTCACATTTTTTGCAATCACTGTGCACTCAAAATAGAATCCATTTTGAGTGTACAATGACTGCTATGAATCGACTCTGATAGCGCAGTGCGCAGGTTTGTAAATATATGTAAGGAAAATGCCAAATGATAACACAAGAAACAATTCAAGTATTTAATGAATTTTAGCAAGGCAATAGAAATTGATGATTAACAGTGAATATGCGACTTCTACTGTAGCTATAAAAATTAGTGCTTGCTGCACAATGGTACAAAATAGAAAATTCAAGTAAATAAATCAAAAGATTAAAGCAATAGGAATTGATGATTAACAACGAATATGCTAATTCTGCTGTAGCTATATAAAAATTAGTGCTTGCTGCACAATGGTACAAAATAGAAAATTCAAGTAAATAAATCAAAAGAGTAAAGCAATATGAATTGATGATTAACAATGAATATGCTTATTTTGATGTAGCTATATAAAAATAAGTGCTTGCTGCCCAATGGTACAAAATAGAACATTCAAGTACATAAATCAAAAGAGTAAAGCAATAGGAATTGATGATTAACAACGAATATGCTAATTTTGCTGTAGCTATATAAAAATTAGTGCTTGCTGCACAATGGTACAAAATAGAAAATTCAAGTACATAAATCAAAAGAGTAAAGCAATAGGAATTGATGATTAACAACGAATATGCTAATTTTGCTGTAGCTATATAAAATTAGTGCTTGCTGCACAATGGTACAAAATAGAAAATTCAAGTACATAAATTAAAAGAGTAAAGCAATAGGAATTGATGATTAACAACGAATATGCTACTTGTATAAAATTAGTGCTTATTGCACCATGGTACAAACTAGAAAATTCAAGTGGATAATTCAAAGTAACAAAGCGATGGGCATTGATGATTAACAACAAATATGAATGTAATGTGAGTAAGAACTAGGCCTTAAAAGAGTACTTAGCTGTGAAAGCAAAACCGCAACTGAGTGGCCCACAAGAAGTAAGCCTGCGTTGATCAGGCCGCTGTGACAGGAATATCGAGTAGTGATGAGGCCATCAAGAACGCATAACCAAAGAATGCGCGCAGCGAGCGATGAAAGGCAACCATAGGCCACCAAGGATGACCAGGGATGACAGGCTGGGTACCTCCAAATGTTTGAACAAGTAGTTGAAGATCACTTCCGAAGGTGATTAAAGATTGATGTAGATAAAATGTGTTGATGTATGATTAAATAGGCTTCACTTATCGAAGTAAGCAGAATGCTCAAAGTTCAAAACAAGACTAACAGCCTTCGCCAGCTGTGAAAATGCAAAACACAGAGGTTCTCACATGTATGAATCAAAGATTGACTGAAACATAGCGACTTCAATTTCAATGAGAGATGAGATGCGATGTGAGCTAGCAACGAAGTTTAACGTAAATGCAAGAATATAAAGGAGTTCGGAGCACGAATCCAAATGAAGGATTGATGAGAGTTTGAAGCTGACTGGAATCGACGCGTGGACAGCACGACACGATTAAAATGTTTATAACTGAAGAAATAACGGAGCGAATTTTGATATTTATGTATGAAACGATGTAGAAAAATCAGTAGCTGAAGATGATAAACGAAGAAATGCACAACGGAGAGCCATTATGTACTTTGAACGAAAATTGAAAGCTCACATGATGAAATTTGACTTCACTGGAAGGAGCCGCAGTAGGAAGTGAGTAGGAAGACGCCTTCAACCACGAGACAATGAACAAGACGGAAGTGCAATCGAAAAGCTTCTAGAACATTCGATAGCAGATATTAAATCAAATGAAATAATACCACAAAACTAGCAACACACTAGTTAAAATAACAAGAAAAATATGAACAATCATCAAGAAAATATTAGAATAAATCCAGATGATAAAAATAACCTAAACACAACAACAATAAATGAAGCACACAGACCGCGACGAACGGAGGCAGTGGAACAGGCGGCAGTTTGAAAATAATCGATATTGGCGAACAATCGATAATTCTGCAATTGGCAGACGACAATGTGAAAGTAAACAAATGACGGTAAATGAAATCTAACATAAGCTGGGCCCCGTTGGAAAATCAAGGGTTTTTCAACAAAGGAAAGGAAAATATGTTAGATGAGATTATCGTCATTTGTCTCTTCCAAAGGCAATGGAGCAATGCTGGTGATAGCACGTTTAAAAATACCTGAATCAGTCAAAACCATGACCACTCTAACCTTACCATCGACACCGATCACAACTTCTGTGATGCGGCCAAACCTCCACACAGCTGGTGGTGCACCAGGGTCCTTCAGTAAGACGAGAATGCCAACCTTGATGTTGTCTGATGTAGATGTCCACTTATGCTTTTTCTGCAATGATATTAAATATTCTTGGGACCACCGTTCCCACAATTGTCTGTTCATATCTGAAATTTTGCGCCAACGTTTGATATGATTAATATGTTTTGTATTCAACTGCTTAACCGGAAGCGCGTTAAGAGGTCTACCGATGAGAAAATGCCTGGGCGAAAGGTACGCTAAGTCATGAGGATCCTCAGAAAGAGGAACAATCGGCCTTGAATTAAAGATAGCTCCAATTTGAGCACTGAAGGTATACATTTCTTCAAAATTGAGTGTTTGTTTAAAGGTCACAACTTTAAAGATATTTTTGAAACTTTTAATTGAGCGCTCCCACAACCCGCCAAAGTGTGGTGCGCGGGGTGGAATGAAACTCCACTGGATACGCCAGGAAGCTGCAGATTTCTGAAGAGAATCCTGAGTTTGCGAATCAGTAAGAAATTTATAAAGGTCTTGAAGCTCATTGTTGGCTCCAACAAATGCAGTACCATTGTCTGAGTGAACTGAGTTAGGGATGCCTCTGATGGAGACAAATCTAGTAAGAGCTGCCAGAAACGATTTTGTGGAAAGTTCGGTTACCACTTCTAGGTGAACAGCCCTAGTTGACATGCAAATAAATAAGGCTATATGAGCCTTAGAAAATGTGCGCGATTTAGGACCGCCTAAACGCAGATTGAATGGACCCATATAATCAACGCCTACGTTGGAAAATGGTGAACTAACATTTACCCGAACCGCGGGAAGCTGACCCATGATCTGTTCGGCATTAGACTGGGTAAATCGAAAACACTTAATGCATTTACACAATACACTTTTTACGAAACGTCGTGTGGAAGGGATCCAGAAACGCTGACGTATGGAAGCCATAGTGGCCTGGACACCAGCATGACATAGACTTTGATGAGTATTGATTACCACCCAGATAGCACCCAACCTTACGACAACCTTTTCATTATAATTTTCATGCATTTACGGCGTAAACCTTTTGACTGAACCTTATGAAAACCTTACAAAAACCTTTTCATTATCCTTTTCATACCTTTACGGCATAAACCTTTTCACTTAACCTTGTGAAAATCTTATGAAAACCTTTTCATTATCCTTTTCATACCTTTACGGCATAAACCTTTTTACTTGACTTTTTGAAAACCTTACAAAAACCTTTTTATTATCCTTTTCATACCATTACAGCATAAACCTTTTGACTCGACTATTTTAAAACCTTACAAAAACCTTTTATTATCCTTTTCATACCTTTACGGCATAAACCTTTTAAATTACCTTGTGAAAACAATGTTGTGAATGGTGAAACCAATGGTTTTCATCAGAACCTTATGAAAAGGTTTTGACAAGGTTCAACTTACTTCCACTGTTCATACTGAACAGTTAACTCTGTTCCTGAGCCAGCCACATAACAGGGAATTATTATTATTACTGTTCATACTGAACTGTCCAGTTTGTTGTAAAAGATTTGTTGTGAAAACGTTTTTGCTTTAGAAATGGTGAAACCTTTTTAAAAGCTTGTCAGTGAAAAGGGTGCAACCTTGTGAAAAGGTTTTGTAAGGTTTTGTCAATGGTCCTACTTGACATTTTCTGAGGTTTTCTAACCTTTTCATGAGAGGTTTTGAAAACCTTAACATATAAACATTATGGAAACCTTTTCATGTAAACATTACAAAAACCTTGTCATGTAAAGATTATGTAAACAATGTCATGTAAAGGTTAGATATAAACCATGTCATGTAATCATCATGGAAACCTTGCATGAGAAGGTTTTGACAAGGTTCAACTTACTTCCACTGTTCATACTGAACAGTTAACTGTTCCTGAGCCAGCCACATAACAGGGAATTATTATTATTACTGTTCATACTGAACTGTCCAGTTTATTGTAAAAGGTTTGTTGTGAAAACGTTTTTGCTTTAGAAATGGTGAAACCTTTTAAAAGCTTGTCAGTGAAAAGGTGCAACCTTGTGAAAAGGTTTTTGTAAGGTTTTGTCAATGGTCCTACTTGACATTTTCTGAGGTTTTTCTAACCTTTACATGAGAGGTTATGAAACCCTTTTCGTGTAGGGGCTATGAAAACCTTGTTATGTGAAGGGTTTGAAAACCTTTAAATGTAAACATTATGGAAACCTTTTTATGTAAACATTTCAAAACCTTGTCATGTAAAGGTTATATGAACTATGTAATGTAAATGTTATATATAAACCATGTCATGTAAGCATCATGAAAACCTTGTTATGTAAAGGTTACAAAAACCTTGTCATGCAAAGGTTCCAATAACCTTCTTTAGTAAAGGTTTCAATAACCTTGTCATTTAAATCTCATGGAGTAAAACCTTACAATAACCTTTATTGTCCTTTTCATACCTTTACGGCTTAAACCTTTTGAAATACCTTGTGAAACCATGATGTGGATGGTGAAACCAAATGGTTTTCATCAGAACCGTATGAAAGGTTTTGACAAGGTTTAACTCACTTTCACTGTTCATACTGAACAATCAACTGTTCCTGAGCCAGCCACCTGACATGTCATTATTATTATTATTACTGTTCATACTGAATTGTAAAAGGTTTGTTGTGAAAACCTTTTTGCTTTTGAAATGTTGAAACCTTTTCAAAAGCTTGTCAGTGAAAAAGGTGCAACCTTGTGAAAAGGTTTTGTAAGATTTTGTCAATGGTCCTACTTGACATTTTCTGGGGTTTTTCTAACCTTTCCATGAGAGTTTATGAAACCCTTTTCATGTAGAGGTTATGAAAACCTTGTCATGTAAAGGTTCCAATAATCTTCTTGAGTAAAGTTTTCAATAACCCTGTCATTTAAATCTATGGAGTAAAACCTTCACAAAACCTTTTGCCATGAATGGTAGAACCATGTCAGTGACAGAGTGCATTTATCACTTTCATGCATTTTGACATAACCTTAGAAGGGTTGAATAAAGTAGGTGAAAGAAGGGGTGGACCCGGTGGTGATTTTCTTTGGGAGGGGGAATGAAAGAATATTCACTATATTGATGTATGTTGCAAAGTATGTTGCTTAGATTCTAGGTCATGATAGTTATTACAATGAACGTCATTTGAAAATAGTAATTACAGCATCATATTCACTGAACAAAACATGAGATAAGGGAGATTTGAAATGAAATATATAGGTATAAGTTCTAAGTATAGATTGTTGAATTGACTTGAGTTCTAGTTTATGATATACCCTTTTATTTAAACTGAAATGAACGTCATTGAAAATAAAAGTAACTGCAATATGGTTTGTATCTACATGAAATGGCGGAGTTTGAGCATTTAATGGTGGGAGGAATAATGAAAGATGTATAGGAGGGTGGGGCATTGTCGAAGATGATAATAATCAGGGTTCCCATGAAAAGATTGAAAATTATTATCAAATTAGTATTTTTATGGTCTTCCAACAAGCCATAAATGTCCAAATCAAAATGTGATTTATATTTTTAAACATTCATTGTTTTCTGAATTATTGGAAAATAGTATGTAAATTCATCAATGAAATGTAAATTAAAAAAACTTCTATCTTCATACTAAGTATTATTATTCTCAATATAAGATATCTTCGAGATAGTATATTACTGCTTCAACTTAAATCTCAATCAAGGATCAAGAACTAATAATAATAGAGAATTTAATCAATTTAAATCATTCATGAATACCAGGGTACACATAAGATAATTTAGGGCCTCGAATCCAGGATTTTTGCAGGTGGGTCTTAACTCCATATATATCAGCTGGTGCCCAATTTCCTGAAGCCTCATGAGCGCGGTTTGGGGGAGGTTTTCCCCCGAATTTAACACAACCCCCATGAAAAATTGCGTGAAAAAATAAGTTTTCATCACAATATTTGTTTCTAAAGCCTTTGAAAGGTGATGCAATACTTCCTTCACGGTTCATAGATGGAGTCAGTCTCCCCGAAATTTCTTTTGAATATATATATTGTTAAAGGTATATAAAATGGTACAGGAATGTCATCCTTTCAACTACAAGCCTAGCTGTTGGAAATCTTAATGCAGAAAATTTATTCTTTTTGAAACTTTGCCTGCTAAAAATAGTACACTAATAATTCATCAATATCAGATAAATGTTTCCCTTGAAAATATATTCTGCCAAAGGTTTAATATTGAGCCATAGCTCAAGACACAAAAAAAGAAAATTTTATACTTCAGGAAGATATAACATAAAATTGGGGCATGTCATCCGGTGGATCTTCTTTCTCATGTGGATCTCTGAGACCGTCAAATGAATGTAGGGAGTGTCAACAATTCAAAGCCGTAGGTGAATCTCACCACCCAACTATTGTCATTAATAGTCCAGTGCCCATTGAAGCCTGTACAACGGCTCGGTCGCCGAGGAGTGTTTAATAGTGATAACAGTAATGCTGAGCTGTGGACGGCGCGCAAGATTTGGTTAATACTATAGAGCAGTGGTGCACCCAGGATTTCCTTCTGGAAGGAATTTTACTGGATCGTGTTTGAAGACATGTGAAATCGAAATAATAACTGGTGTGCTTCGTTCTGGAGTTGATATTTTCATTGTAAGGTACACCATTTGATTTGAGGTATCTTGCTCAACAGCTCAAACATGCCTTCTAAAAATAAGTTTTCAAGATTTCCAATCAGTAGCTCAGCTGGCGTATCCATGATGTCAGCTGACCAGTCCAAAAATTTTCAAGATAATATCCAAACAATGATTAACTATTCGCAAGTCAAATCCAAAATGTACTTATTTATTCAAGAAACTATTGTACCGACATGGATACTAACAGTGAACAGCGTCAATATAAATGAAGGAAAGAAAACGATTGATATTCCTTTTGAACTTATAGGTGAGAATAATTAATTACCGAATAATTTATAGAATTCAAATTTATTTATAGTCCCAATTATTGATCGGTCTGAATTTCAGGGTCACAGCACCCAAAATATTCTTAATCACAAAGTTACTATATCACTGTCTTCTTGAACATGAAAAAAACTGGACCAACTATCAGTTGGAGTGCCGGTACACATTAATTATTAAAACCCTTCGATATTCAAAGTTTAGATGCCTTGTTCCTTCCTTTGTCTGATGATCAGTAGAAGTTGGTAACTGTCATAGAGCTATTCTCAAGCTAAGGTATAGCGGGTCCATAATAGTTAAAACCTCTATCCATAAATGTTGGGAACATAGACAAACATGACATTATTACACATAGTTGAAAAAGGAAAATTTCGAATCCATAAGTTCTAATCGGGTGGGCGAACGATGGTCCAGCAATATACATTAATGGAAACTATCATTCCAGGGATGGCAGAACGGGCCTGCAAGAAGAGTATCCTTTTAACACCTATGGATCTACAAATGTGCTAACATTATTACGCCAAAGTTCTTGTCATATGTCCAATGAGAGGTTTCCAACATCAAATTTCAGGACTGTCAACAGTATAATTAGTAAAACTTTTGATTATGTTGATATTAAGTCTTATTTAAGGAGATGAACGTTCAGAGCCAGGGCTTTGTTTTTAAGTATAAATGGTTTTTTCAGTTAATAATAAATAATACTATGCTAGGGGTTCAGGGCTCCCTGTGTCAGCCTCAGTTCATAAGTTTTTCTAGAATGACTTATTCTCACTAAACCAGGGTTCTGTTATATCATCATTTATGTTTGATGCTTCTAGCGCTGGCCTAGTCTGCTGACAGTATAAATGAACCACAAATATTATACGATCAAACTTGAACAATTCTATACCCCTCGCGTACAATTACAACCGCTATCTATTGTTACTAAAACTAACTATGAACATTGTCAGGGTATAAACAGTTTTCAATTTCCAGTCAACATATAACTTATATCACCTCTAGATTTTTGATTCTTTATCAATCAACAATGCAATTTGTGGTTGATGATAAAACGGCTCCGCAGGGCCCGCGTGACCCAAGTATGAATTTTGGATGAAAAGTCGACGGAAAAGCCCAGAAAACGAATTTTTCAACTTTGAAATACTTTTTGGTTAAAACTTAAACAATTTCACATGTTCATCAATTTGACCGCCGATGGCTGCCGTCAAACCTTACATGCGTTATCTTGGACCGGCGCGGTCGCCCCGAAATTTTCCACATGTTGTTGGAGCTGATCCGAAAGCTCATGCTTGAGGTCGAAAATTCTTGGATTCTAGTATCCCAGGACATTATCAGAAACATCATCAGTGTAAAAAAAGAAATGACCACCCGTATTGGGAACTCATGCAAGTTCTGCCGTAAAATGTACGGCCTATTACTGGGCTAGTGTTTCTTTGAATAATGATTGCTGATTGCCCAATAGGAACTGTGTACGGTATTATACTCATTTCACCAGCTCATCTTCAGAGAACAATGGAACTCTCGCCCTAGGCCCCAGAGGTTGCAAAGATATAAAGGCAGTCATTCTATTCTTGGGACCTATCTCTACTAATGTCTGAATCCGTTACGGTCTCAGAAGTAGGTAGTTAAAGTTAAATACAATTATCAAACTGAAGTCATGTTTTTTGTAGGTCTGTTTCTTCTTTTGATCTTGTTTGATCTTTTGAATCAAATGGTTCAAGATGCTTAAATATTCATAGGTAAGAGTATTTAGTGAGGATATTTAGGATGGCGTAAGGACTTAAACATCAATGTAAGGATAAAATAAAGATTTCATTTATTACTATGACCACAATTCAAAATATGAAGTAGGTAAACTCATAAAAACCTCTTGAATTTGATGAGACTTCTACAGGATCTTCATGGACCATGGCATACAAACGAATAATTATTAGTTGCTTGGTTATCCGTTATCACCAACAATTTGGGCATCACAAGGGAATTATCCTTTGTGTATCACTAATTGTTATCGGTAGGAATACTGAGAAATAAAAGTTTTTTCTCACGAACTCCTACTGTTCACTCAATAAAAATTTACTGTTCACGTACGTCATTGTCAGTCAACGACTCCGAGGATTACTGAAATGAAATAAATAAATTTTTGATATTAACTCAACTCCCACAACCACTATTTTATTAACCCTTAGCCAAGGAATTGCAGGACATGGGAAAAATTATTTATCTACTCTGGCTCTTATTATCCCGAAGCGTAATCCGCTTTGCACAGTCTCCCTGATCAGAAATAGAGACTATATCAAGTGTATTCTACTGAACACATGCTCACTGAACTCTGAATTAAATATCAACCAGTTGTAGAATCAGAATCAGTGTCTGGGTCTAAAAAGTCTAGACTGTGAACGACTGTAATTACCATGATTAATTATTGATCATCATGTCAATACATAAGTATTTCGAAATTTACGAATATTTCTACTATAAGATAAATTGCAGAACTGTTGGTCAATCTGAACAGTATTGTAGTGTGTAACTCTAAACATTTAAGTCAGAGTAATAGAATTCTTCTTCTTCAATACAGCTCATATATACTTTAAGCATATATATATATTCTTCTAATCATACACCTGACTTGAACTTATATTTTATTTAATTCTTCAAAATATTCCATATTTTCGACAAGTCCTCCAGTGCTATTCCTATCATAGTGAGCTCCCCCTTTCAGATTTTCCAATGACGCAGTCTGGTGTCTAAGACTTCTGATGGTAGCATTTCCCCACAGGTTATTACTATATCAGCTGTTGAAAGACTGCAGGAGTACCAGTTTCAGGGGGAGGAGTTTTTCCCTCATCACCCCCGCGCCTTGAGTAGTTCTGTCAAGATGGTTTCTACCCAAGACCATTGTTACGAAAAGGCTGTTGACAAAAGGTTTAACTTCCTTCACGGTTCATTGAACTTCCTCCGATGTCCAGTTTGGTAGTAAGGTGGCATTGGAATATATATCCACTCCTTTAGGATGTTTTATATTCAATGGTAGTAGAAATGTCATCTTTCAACTACTGGCCCTAGCTTTGTTGACAAAGCAAGAAGATAGATAATACATTCTTCTAGGAAACTTTGCCTGCTAGAAAAACTGTTTCGATTTCTTTGAAACAATACACAAAACGTCTTCTACCTGTTTTCTCTCTGCCAAAGGACTTGTATAGCCATAGCTTGTACCTTCAATGGGCTTCAGTGCTGGACTATTTATTCTTGACTGCTTTTCTACATATCACTCTTCTCTTCTTCTTTTCATCTTCCACGTTACTTTCTCATCCTGCTTCTCTCTGCCGGCTGGCTCTTTATTCGTTTTCAGCAATTCTCCCATTTCTGTCTTCCTCCTCTCTCCCCCAACCATCTCCTTCTTCTCATCATGGTTTATAATCGATTCTTCCCAATGTACAGTGTTACAATGACTTTCCTTTTCTTGCTTGAATTTCAACTTTAATAATTTGATCGCATGTTCCGTTTCTGAAATCAGTTCATATTGGTTTTTTATTTTGGAAATCCACAATTAGACAAATACTGTAATTATCTGTAATTATCTTTCCATTAGGTTATATAATTATTGTAGTCCTTCTTCAATAATTGATCCGACTTGCATTTTTGCACAATTTTTTTTGGAAGGCAAGCTGGCTTTCCCCATTCTATTAGGGCCTATGCAATGCAGGCTATCACTAATAAATGACAAAAACATCAGGAGCTTACTAACGTATGCCACACTTGTTATTTTATTAGTTAAGATAGTTCAAAATAAATATAATCGTTTTAGGACAAATCCAATGACGTACTCATATTCATTAGGAAAACTTGATGATTTCCCATTGAAAACCTGGCTAAAAACGGAAAAACCATCACCTCAGTGGCGCGAAATTCAAAAACTTCGAGAATCAAAAATCTGCCTCACCTTTTTATTTGAGGTTTTACCTGAACATTTGAATTTATACGTAATCTTATTACAATTAATCTTTTCTATCATATATCTGCATAGCAATCGATTGGCATGAAAATTAAAAATTTACCAAAACTCTATCTATAACAGCATTTATCTTGTTACACAATGCATTTATTAGGAAACTTTTTGGGCCGAAATTGATTGTCTCGTCCTTATGTATCTTACTTACGGATTTTTTGCAACCCCAAAATTTAACATAGGTGAGAAAAGTTTTTATTTTGCGAAAGATTGACAAAAAGAATCTTGCATATAGCGGCCGAGTATTTGCTTAACTGATTTTATACAATACAAAATCTCAATGATTGATCTGCCCAGCTCATTATGTACAATATTCTAGTGTGAGGCTACATGCTGCAATCCATTTAATGACAAATAGAAAATATAAATTTTACATAGTTAACAGGGAGATAACTATTGTTGCTTAGTGGGCATTTTCAATTGAATTCGATTTGAATTCAATTGTAAAGAGTAGTCATGTTTGGTTACATGATTATGAATATTTGAGAAAACATGACTATGAATTTACTGTGAATAGTGAATTGTATCTTTCCTATAAAAGCATCACTTCAATTTGAGAAAGAATCTGACAACGTCCTATCATTTCTTAAAGTCAAGAATTGGAATGATTTCATGAATACAATTCACCATTATCATTCAAGCTCAGTAGGGCTAGTAGTAGTAGTAGTAGTAGTAGAGTTAATGTTTTATTTTCAAATTCATTTCAACAACATAATACATAACATTCAAACATCACAAGCTTGGCCTTCGCCGTCAGCACGACTTGAGTTTTTTATTTTTTAATCATTATTTTTCAAACATAAACGAATTGAATATATATATTATAAGTTCTAGACTAAACATTGCATAGAGAAAATTTGAAAGACAACATAAATACAACAATCTTCAGAATAATAGGCACTAATATAATGTATGACAACAAAGTGACGTGTTGATTTTCATTGGAGAGTGAATTTCTCTCAGTTTAAAAAAATAATTTTGTGATGTTTTGAAATTTTAAACTTCTGAGAGTAAATTTCTAATGACTATATTACAAACATCCTGAGAATAATGAAAATTATTTTCTTCAATAGTTGAAATTCTCAATTAACAACAAACGATAATGCCACGCTCTCCTACAAAACTCCACCAGCCCATACCAATTTCTCCTGTTTACAAATTGAATAAATTCATTTATTACCCAGCCACTTTCGTCTCTATTCTCCCAAGATCGAATACCGAGCAACAAAATGTTCCACCCTTCCTCCATCCACGGTCTATCATTCAAATTCAACATTTACTCTCTCTCACTTTCATTATTCACCTGATATCTAACAATGGAAATTCGCCACTCAGATAACCGTCATCCTCCAAGTTCACACTCCTAAGCTCCTTATAAATTGTGTGGTATATGGCTGTATTTGCTGCAATTTTAAATTCTTCCATGTTTTTCAACTTCAACTCAGCTTCCAAGTTTTATTGAATTCATGCTTCTAATCATCCAAATTTTCCAAGCTTAAAAAATAAACATTGTCTGTGAAACATTTTCACAGAAGTCTGTGAAATTAGTATGTTGGTAGCTAAAAAGTGTAGTATTTATTTCGATTTTTTGGGGGAGGGGGGCTTTGGAGGTTCGCTATCCATTCATTGGGGAATGAGTCATAGGTTTTGGGGGATTGCGCAAACAGCCTTTGGGGAGATGGGCACCCTGTGTGTAAGCTTCGATTTATACAATTGTATAGCCTATTATTAAAAACTTCAGAACTTCAATATAAAACTATATAGAACTCAAGCTCTATGGATAAACCTCATGCCTTAACTAAACTTTATGTCTACAAACAGCAATCTAATTTCAGTGTAATCAATTTTACAGGTGTGAAATTGGTGTATCATTCTGGAACAAGTCTGTGTGCTCAGACTTGGAATTGAATACTTGGAATTTGAACATAATTATTTATGTTATTTTGGACTTATTTTTACGGTACTTTTGTCGAGAAATTCAAATATGTTATCGAAAATTCACTATTAGTGTTTTTTAACGATGTTAATAGCTACCTACCGAGCAGGTAATTGGAGGGTTCTGGGTTCAGCAGAGCTAGAATAGGAAAAATAGCGCCTTGTAAACAATACATGGACGTAAAGCCTAGAACAATGAAGTGCCAGACTGGCTGCCAGGCTATTTTATTTAGCTCTATGAATAGTCGTGTTCCATTCGTTCCAGTCATGTTCCCTTATCTTCAAAAGGGAGGGGTCTACTACTCTTCGCGCGCTTTTTTGGAATACGGTACTGCAGTATCCCAGTGTGTCTTCTTCGCATTCCACATTTCCACTTTCAACATTTCAGCTCAGTTCACTCAGTTGGTCAGTGTTAGTGCATACGGATACAGTGTTTATACTTCAGTCATTTAATAGTTTCGAAGACACACGAATATTGAAACTTCTTAATGTGGGTACAAAACAATTTACTTTTTAATGTTATAAAGTGAGATAACCCATTAATATTAGTCTATAGGATTTATAAGATGATTTATTGGTCTTATCACGGAATACCTATTAATTCTTGAGTAATGAACTTACAAACTACTAACTCATATAATATTATAGAGGACCCATTACAGATTTTATTCAAATTTCCAGTTCTTATTACGTAGAACTGAGTAATTCATAACTAGTATATAAAAATCACAAATATCACAAGAATCTGTTATAGATTTTGGTGAAGCGTTTTCATACATAATTACCATAAATGTACTGATCCACTCTCCTTTTCAGGCCCTTACTGAAGAAGTTCACGTTGATCTATGTATTGTTTAGTTAAGTTTTGTTTTCTCAAGAATATTGACTGATTTAGTGCGGCTTTCTTTCACAGGTGAAGGTTTTAACAAATGTTGGAAAAAGGCTTCACTGCCAACCTCATGAAGACAACTGTTCCTGGACTTGGATGAGGTTGGAGACGAGTATTCTCTCAGCGGGAGATCTGGGAGAGAGGGACAGGCAAGAAGGCCTTGAGTGGAACAGCAGCATATCAGCTGATACTAGGTACGTTATTACCTTGGCTTAATCATCACAATTTTTTTTTCATCGTATGGCTTTTTATCGGTGGGAGACCCTTACGGTTAGGTTCCACTCGCCAAATTGCGGTCTTGAGATGTTTGTTTCTTAACCACATGATTACTTAGCAACCGCTCTCACCGAGTGACCACTGATATTACTGATATCATCACAATAGTATTATCATAATATTATGTAACAGTGAAACCCGAACTTCTCCATGCAAGTCATTTTTAAATAAAATTCGATAATGCATTAGATTAATGATCAACAGTTCGTTAAGTAGGGATGAAACATATTACAGAAGAAAATGTAGAGAATGAATATTTATCCTTTAATTATTAACATCAATTTTTCTTAACTTAAAATGTAGTACTCATACTAATAATTAAAAACTTACAAATCTAATGAGAGTCACTGTAAGCTGGAATCGAATTACATGTAGCTTGTACCAGAACAGAGGTTAGAGGCTCTCTATGGGCAGGATCTATTTATTTTTAAAAAGAAATGCCAATTGTGAGGAAATAGAAAATGAATATAAAATACACATGCCTATTAAACTGATTTTATAACTGCTTGCCCAAGATATGAAAGCAATCTTTGTCAGTCACGGTTTTCCAAACAAGACAGTTGAAAGCACTTGGCTTTGCATGAGCAGCAGCCGTGTTATTTTTCATAATCTATTATATTAAAACTTTTGGTGCATTCCTTTCTACTGTACTTCCACCACTGCGAGATGTGATGTGGAATCTAGAGGAAACTTACACTGATACAAATCTGTTGCAATTCATTCATTCGTATGGATTTCTAGTAATGCTTACATAACAGTCTTTTATATATCAGACCTTTTGTAAGCATCTTTTTTGCTGTGAGTTCGCAGAACGTACAGCACCAGGAAGAAGGATAGGGGTTCACCATTTGTACACCTAGTTGTTGTTTGGCTCCTTCAATGTACCTTTCAGTTTGTTTATTTTCTTGTATAGATTATGTACAGTTGCTATGGGAATTGAATCAAAAATCTAAGTAAAGAAAATTTTCAAACACAAATTAGTTATGATACTGTATTATCAAACGATATACAGTACTGGGCAAGCAAGCGGCGCTTTGCGCTGCACAGGGTAAACTCGTTATTACATTAATTATCTATTCCTATCATTGAAACTTACAATCCAACAAAAATTGAGCTCCAAAAAATTACTTCACCTCATTATGTTCTATTAACAACAATTATTACGCAATAATACACAAATTGAATATAGACAGAACATTTTTTGCAATTTTTCATAGTACCGGTAGCCTACTGGGGATTTAAAAATTTTGAAGACTTATTACGATATCAGTAATATTTTAGTCCATTACGATATCAAATAGATTTGTATTTCTTCTATTCAATCCTGCCATCTGTTGAATTTTTCAGATGTCTGTCAGCGGAAACTCAAAGGAATGGCAAGTAAGCCTCTCATTAGAGGAGCAGTTAGTGACTGGCTAATGCAGGGGAAGTTTAGATGAGCGCGGAGGTAAGAAATTCCCCAAAATGGTTTATTATTATTTGATTTGAAAATTATGATGGGAATTGGACATTAATTAGTAACTAGGACACATCAGGTCGCATAAAGCTGCAGCTATTGAAATACATAAAATAGTTTCCAATCCTCCGCCTCCACCGCCTCCTTTCTCTCACTTTTTCACTCTTCTTCTCCATCTTCTTCTTGTTCTTTTTCTCCTCCTTGTTGTCGTAATTCTTCTTTCCTTCTTCTCCTTCTTCACTTTCTCCTATTTCATCTCCTTTTCTCCTTCTTCACCTTCACCTCCTTCTTTTCAATATTTTTCTCATTCTTCTACTTCTTCTTCTTGTTCTTCTCCTCCTTTTCCATGTTCTTCTTCTTGTCCTTCTTTTCAATCTTCTCCTTCTTCCTTTTCTTCTTTTCCTTCTTCTCCCCCTTCTTCTTCTTCTCCTTTTTCTTCTTCTCCTCCATTTCCTTATTCTCCAAAATTTTTCTTCTCATTCTTCTTATCCTCTTTCTCCATTTTCTCCTCCTTTTCTTCTCCATTTTCTTTCTTTCATTTTTTCTCTTTCTTCTTCTTCTCCTTCTCTTCTCCATTTTATCCTCCTTCTTCTTCTCCTTTTTCTTCTTCTCCTGATTTTTCTTCTTTTTCTTCTTCCGCCTTTTCTTTTCTCCTCATTTTTCTTCTCCTTTGTCTTCTCATTTTTCCTTCTTCTTTTCCTTCTCATTGTTCTCGTTCTTCTTCTTCTTCTCCATCTTCTCCTCCTTCTTCTTCTCCTTTCCCTTCTTCTTCTTCTCCTTTTCCTCTTTTTCTGCTTCGCACCTCCTCCTTTTTCTTCTGCTTTTTCCTTTTCTACGGAATGTCGTTCCTCTACTCCTTCTTCTTCTTGATCTTCTTCTTCTCCTCGTCTTTCTACTTCTCCATCTTCTCCTACTCTTTCTTCTCCTTCACCTTTTTCTTCTTTTCCTTCATCTTCTTATCCTTTTTCTTTTCTTCCTTTTTCTTCTTCTCCTTCTCATTCTCCATATCGTTATTCTACTCCTTCTTCTACTTTTTCTCCTTCTCCTCCGTCTTCTTCTTCTCCTCCTTCTTCATCTCCTTCTTTTCCATTTTCTTCTCCTTCTTCTCCTTCTTTTCCTTCATCTTCTCCTATCCTCCCCCTCACCACTTCTTTCTTTCTCAACTCCTCTTTCTTGTTCTTCTTCTTCTTCTTCTTCTCCCTCTTTTCCATCTACTTCTCATTCTTCTTTTTGTTCTTAATCTTCTCATTCTTCTCCTTCTCGTTCTCGCTCGCTATCTTTCTCTTTTTTCTCTCTGCTCAAATGCCCTTACCGGTGCAATGAACAATGAAAAATAAATTTCTGTTTCAAAACAGCTGATCATTAAATCATAAGTTGAAATGTAAAAATTTTCATCTCACCTACTCCTATGTTTAAAACATCAATTAATTATAACATTAGTTAAAGCAATGGAAAAAATTGAAACTTTGATCGCTCATTTCTCATCTCCACGATAACTTTTTTCAAAATGTAAGACCTTATCAAACATCTACGGAATGAGATCTTTGAAATGAGATGTGAACGAACAAATTCGGTTGAGAAACCACGGAGGAGTTCTGATTACAAAAAACATGTTCGCCTATTAATAATATAGATCTTTAATCTTACCTACTCAGGAATGATTCTAAAATTCCAAACCTGAACTCAGTATAAGTGAGTATAAATATTTTTTAAATAAAATTTGTTACAAACTGGAATATTTCAACTTCCTGTTTAGTAGCGTAGACTATCATTTAGCACTAGAAATTCACATTGAATTGAAAACTCTCACTTTGAACTTTTCTCATAACTTTCCAATTCAAATTAATGTATTTAAAATCAGTTTCAGTTTCTACACCATATTTGGAAAACTCAGAGATCCAAAGTCTCTGTGGTGTTTATTAAAGTGGTGCAACCAAAGTGGTATCTCCAAAATGGGGTTTTAAATATTTTTATTAGTATTGTACAGTTCCAATTACTAGGTATGACTATTGCACAGTTCTTATTTTAATTGTCATGAGCCCATTAACATATTGGTGTGACATTTTCAAGTTTACTTATTCAAAATTGTGAATAACGAAGTATGTTGTGATATGAGAGCCTACTGTATTACAAAGATTTCGATGATTTCTCAATTATGTCAATTAACTAATCAATGAATTTTCCCATCAATAATCGATTAGAAATGAATTTGGAAAATCAATAATGGAAAAAATTCATTCAACTCATCAGAGATTCATGTGTGTTTTTACAGAGAGCAGAGAAAACCAAAAAATATGAGTGTGGACCGTCTACCTGATTGTTCTCATTCAATCTAGTTTTTTAATTATTCGTTTGGTTTTAATCTTAGTTTTCTAGTTGAATTATTGTTTTTCATTTCCGAGTTATCTAGAATTTGTAAAATGTACTTATATCAATAATAAGTAATATTTATTCACTGTAGTGTATGTAATAAAGTTTTCTCCTGCATTGTCATTTAATTATTAAATAATGATAATTATAATAAGATACAATAATTGACTTAGATATTTAGTATTTTTTGTCTATCTGTGTAAAATTAATTGCTCAGACAAAACTGAATTGAATAAATAAATTTTTAAACTGAAGTGCATTTTTAACTTATTGAAAATTAATTTGCTTGTTAGCCTAGTAGTAGAACCTTTTATGATCAGGCTTTCACAGCCTTCATTTCTCAATGTTATGCCAACCTTTTCATGACATTGCTGAATCTACTTTCTTATATAATGGTTGTGGAAAACCTTTACACAGAAAGGGTATTGTAACCTTCACATGACAAGGTTTTCATAATCTTTACATGGCAAGGATATTGAAACCTTTACTCAAAAAGGTTATGGAAACCGTTTCCTGACAATGTTTTCATTACCATTACCTGACAAGGTTCCCATTACCTTTACATGACAAGGTTTTTATAAGGCTTACATGACATGGTTTTCATAACCTTTACATGACAAGGTTTTCATCACCTTCATATGAAAAGTTTAATGTAAACCATTACATGACAAGGTTTCCATTACCTTTACATGACAAGGTTTTCATTACATTTACATGGCAAGGTTTTCATAATGCTTTACATGATATGGTTTTCATAATCTTTACTTGACAAGGTTTTTATAATGCTTACATGACATGGTTTTCATAACCTTTACATGACAAGGTTAAGGTTTTCATAATGTTTACATGACAAGGTTTACAAACCCTTTACATGACAAGGTTTTCATAAACTTCACATGACAAGGTTAAGGTTTTCATAATGTTTACACGACAAGGTTTTCAAACCCTTTATATGACAAGGGTTTCATAATGTTTATGACAAGGTTTACAAACCCTTTACATGACAAGGTTTTCATAACCTTTACATGAAAAGGTTTTCAAAACCTTCATGAGAAGGTTAGAAAAACCTCAGATTTTGTCAAGTAGGACCATTTTCAAAACCTTACAAAAACATTTTCACAAGGTTGCACCCTTTTCACTGACAAGCTTTTGAAAAGGTTTTACCATTTTCAGCGAAAAGGTTTTGTAAGGTTTTGTAAAGCTTAAATTGCTATCTGGGCAAAGCCTTAGTAAACTTGTGCTTCTGCGGCAACAGGATTTGGTGTTGGAAATCAAACGGTACATCAGCATGTACTAATCTACCACCTACTCTGAGTAAACCATCCTTGTGAATGAATGGAGAAAGAGATTGAATTTTACTACAATAATCCAGATCCTCCTTGGAACGCAGACAATGCAATTCAGATCCAAACGATTCCTCTTGTACAGCTTTAATCACGTGAATCTCGGCCTCCTGAATTTCAGGAACCGATAATTCCCCTGAAAGATGATCACCAATTCGTCGAGCGTTATGAACAAAACGCAAACAGTAAGCTACAACACACCCGCAGGGGGGCAGAATTTATTCTGTCTGGGGTGTGGCAATCCTCCGGGTTCCTGATGCAAGTGGTAGATGTAGGCTGGTTGGCAACTAACACCGTTGCGTCCCAGCTTAAGTAGGGTGTTCAAGTAGGAACACCACAAGCATCAACTGCGCAGTAAGCCAACATATGGTGGAACAGCATATGCCGGCGGCTGCATGGTCAGGGGTGCCTGACATGAGTATCGCGAACTCTGGATGCCAGGCGACCTCCAGTTTCAAGAAGCCTTCCCTGGGTGAACGCGGAGCTCTGCCCACGCTGACTGAATAAGTCTCCAGCTACTCGTGGGAACAGGTTTCAGAGTTATTGCTGACTCAAACCTGCCGGGAAACGGTACATGCATAGGAAGGCACTACAACTGAGGATTCTGCAATGAAATCTGAGGAGTGTGCAGACCCATCCCTGATAGAAGTTGAACAGCTTTGGAAGGGTGGGTCCATAGCTGAAATCAGCAGCACATTTGCTGCTGGAATGTCCAGCACTCTTGCAAATGAGGAGGAGACTTCTTGGAAAGGCAACCCTCCTACCAGAGAAGGCAAGAGAACTGGACTTCAAGGCCCTGAGTAAATTCTGCTCTGGCCTTGGATTATGGAACATGGCATAAGCCAAAGAGGGGATGCCACAAAAGATCGAATAGCGGTCGCGGTGGCTAAGGGTTACAAAGCCCAACCCAATAATAAAAAAATAAAAAAAATAAAAAGCTACAACACGAATCAATATTACAGGATTGGAAATACGAATAAACAAATTTGAAAATATTGAATCCTTGACATTATTAATCAACGCAATATTAGCAACATTGGTGACAACGAAATGAGATGAAAAGGAATCCCAATGTTCAGTGGGTTTGGATAGCCATGTAGGACCATGCCACCACAACTCATTTTTACAAAGATCGGTGGGAACTGAACCCCGTGACACAATATCAGCAGGATTATTTTTTGATTTTACATGATTCCATGTAAACTGAGAGGTTGTCTCTTGAATTTCTGCTACGCGGACAGAAACAAAAACATCTTTACGATCAGGAAGGTCGCGAAGCCAATTACATACTATGGTTGAATCAGACCATAAAAACACTTGAGAAGCTTTGATAGCGCGATTGATAAGGCGTGCTAAGAGCAGAGCTGCCTGTAACTCAAGTTTAGGAATTGATAAGACCTTTAACAGTGCTAAACGCGATTTAGAACAAAGCAATCTGCTCTGAATTTTATTTGCAATGGAATGCACATAAATGCCAAGATTACTAGACAAAAGGTTCAACCATCGCCTATGCTATTTCTGTCCACAAGCCGTTGGAGTGGGGGGACTGCATCAATGACGTACGCTGAATCACAACTTCAGTCCAAATGCCCCAGTCCAGCACGTGCTAAGTGCAAATTATGATTGCTATTCATCGGTTTACGATTGCAATTCATCGGTTTTATCAAGAAGAAGAAGAAATAGCCCTAAAATATGTTGCAGGATATTTTCATATTATAAAGATACTTTTTTCATTTTTATTTTTATTCATAAAGAGACTGATGCCCATTTCAAAGAATCTATGTACTTCAACAGTGATTGGATTGAATCTCTTAGTTTAGGGAGTTTAACATGTCCTACTGATGAATTTTCGAGAATAATACATCAAGCAAATGATATATCCATGAGGATTCATGGGAATACAGTTTCAAACAACAGTAGGGTGATTGAAAGCTATTTAAAAATTCTAAAGAAAACATTCCCCCAAGTGAATGACAGACTTAATTACATGAATGAGAAACAAAGAATGGAAAGAGAAGAACAAAGAAACAAGAGGAAAAAAATTCAGTTTTCAAATTCATCAAAGCTTTAAATATAAATATGTAGACTTTTTTCAGATGTAGTTGTGTACCTAAATGATGAACACATTATTATTTCATGTAGGTTTAGATATCATGTTACTATCTTTTGTGCTACCGAAATCGAGTACCAGTGATCGAAATAGAAGTCAAATATAATTTTACAAGTTATAAGAGTGAAATAATTCCTGTGAGACAGTTCCTGTGCAACACAAAATTGAAGTGTCTTCCGATTATAAGTTAATATACCATCTTATTATTACGGTAGTTCAATAATAATTGTATTTATTGGACTTATTTCACTGTGGATTAATTAATCATGAAATCATTATTTAATCATTCATATTATGATTAATCATCAATGCTTACTTCTTCGTTCTTTGTGAGTACCGTATATGATTAGGCTACTTTGAGTAAATTATGACCATGTATAGCAGCAAATCGATAGTTTGCCTTTGGTGGTTTCGCCTACGTTCCGCCGACAATATCAGGAGAACGGCTGGTCGTAGAGAAAAAATGTTCAAATGAAAAATTAAATTCATCTTTTTATCTACAACTTTCCCGCTTACAAAACTTGCCTACCTTAGAAATGTAAAAATTCCTCGCTTACTAACTTTTTCATGTCACGTTTTCAGATGTGTAAAAATCTGTTTACTTTTTCTTCTCATATAAGTTGAATATACTTGAAATCGGTATATTTAATTACACCATTAGAATCAGTGATTCATTCGCTTCAAGTACTGTGAATTTGAAAATTCTAACTCAATTCCAAGAGGGTTAAACGACGATTTATTCAAAGCAGAGTTGAGTGAACGGTATACGAAGTCAAGTTACTGTCCAGATTTTGTGATTCATGTGACGTCACGCTGGCGTTCCCCCTCCACTTTGTGTCTTATACCAACGATGGCTTAACCTGTTGTCTAGTAATCTTGCATAAATGCAACATCCATAGGCAGAGGAACTTGCATCCGAAAATCCATGTAACTCAATAGCCGCATGAGGCTCATTTGTGAGTACACAGCGCGGGATAGAAATTTGTGTTATATCTGGCAATTGTCTGAAAATGCTCAGCCAATCGACCAGCAACTCAAAAGGGAGCTTATCATCCCAACCTAACTTGAGCAACCATAATTGTTGAAGTAATATTTTGGGAAGCACGACTACGGGGCTGACAAGACCCAGAGGATCGTAAATGCTTGCAATCACCGAAAGCAACTCGCGTTTAGTAAAGGAAGTTTTATGTAAATCTTTACTTACACTAGAATCAATGGATAGTTTGTCTAATTGAGAATGCCAGAATAGGCCTAATGCCTTAGTGAGTCCGCTGTCACTGTCTGACACGGGCGTGATGACTGATGTTTCAACTAAATGCGATGGAATTGATTCGATTAATTCTGGGGCACACGACCTAAATTTTCTTAATTCAAAACCGCCTTTATTCAAAGTCGAAATTAATTCCTGTGCCAAATAAATGGCTTGCTCAAGGGTAGAACCACCTGAAATACAGTCGTCAACATAGAAGTCTCTATGAATGGATTGGTAAACTGCTGAATCAGGATCACTTTCCAATTCAGCAAGCTTGTTCAGCGTGCGCGTGGCCAAAAACGAGGCAGGGCCTGTACCATACGTAATAGTGTTCAAACAAAATTGTTGCAAGGGCAACGACGGATCTTCACGCCAAAAAATTCTGTGAAAGTTTCTATCTTTAGGATTTAGAAGCACTTGTCGATACATTTTAGCTATATCGGCTGTGAAAGCAAATTTATGTATGCGAAAGCGCAACACAATGTCAAATAAATCTGGCTGTACCATTGGGCCTTTGAAAAGTAAATCATTAAGTGAGACTCCTGTATTGGTTTTAGCACTGGCATCGAAAACTACGCGGAGTTTGGTGGTGGTGGAATCCGGCTTAAAGACCGCATGGTGAGGTATGTAAAAAACTGGTTCATTACTATCAGGAGGATCAACAGGACTCATGTGTCCCAATTCTTGATACTCACGCATAAATTCGGTGTACTGCGTTTTCAAGTCGTTATGCTTGGACAATTTGACTTCCAATGAATTGAAACGTTTTTTCGCTTGAAACTCTGATTGACCGAGCTCAGAAAAATTATCTTTACGCGGCAATGATACCATGAATCGACTGTCATCACATCTAACAGTGTTTTCATTGTAATGATTTTCGACTTTAACTGCTTCAGGGGTTGGAGGAGAGATTGGAGACAGTTCTTCAATCTTCCAAAATTTTTCTAATTGATCGGAGATTTCCATACTAGAGATGAAATTTGAATGTACATGATTAGAACGCGGCACGGGACGCGACAGTTCAAGCGCGCCAAAGACAATCCAACCTAGTAAGGTGTTTTGTAATATGGGTAATGATGGATCAAAAGTGAGTTGACCACAAGTCATGATCGCGGCGAATACGGATGCACCGAGCAGGATATCTATTTCTTTAGATTGATGAAAATGCGGATCAGCTAAATTGAGGTTAGCAGGAATGTTAAACCTTGACATGTCTAAATCAAATGGTGGCAAATTAAGTGATATTTTATTTACAACAAGACAATCAATGGTAGTAGACCAAATTTGATCTGATGATTTGACTGTAACTGAGTGTACAACAGTGGATCTGGTAGTATTACTAGAAACAGTATGAATGAAATTATTTTTGAGAATTGGAGGAAGAGCCAAGCAGCTGGCTAATCTCTCGGAAATAAGACAAGAGTCACTACCTGTGTCCAGCAGCGCACAACATAAAATAGCTTGACCCTGAGCATTGACAACCCTGACTTCAGCAGTCGGCATTACAACAATTGATTTAGAATGATTGAATTCCGCTGACAAACTACAAGCAGCATTAATTACAGCATGATTTGCAGCATTAGTAGAACCTGGCAATGAAACTTGGGAAGAACTGGGCGTTGCTTCCAATGCACTACTACAAATAGACGATTCAGCAGAAGACTGAATAAATTTCTGGCTACTAAACTCTTCACCAGCATTTGATGTTGATACAGAATTGATATGAGCTTTGGAATTTGAGCCCCTTTTCAATGCAGGAGACGGATTGCGCAATTGAATACTATTATTAGTAGCAACATTCTTACCAAAGTGTGCACCATGCAGCGTTGTATGATGTGCCTTACCACAGGTTTTACAAGCACCTGAACAGCTATGATGATTTCTATCGAAAGGCTTCATGCAATTATAGCACAATTGCTTTGCCCTGACAGCCTCCAACCTGGCTGAAGGTTCAAGCTGACGAAACGAAGGACAATTGAACACATTGTGAGTTGCATCCTTGCAATACAATCATGAAGTTGTTCTCTGAAAATTAAAATCTTTATTATTTCCTTGAGGCTGACTAAACGGCTTAGCAACATGATTAGAAGATTTAGAAAAATGATTTGAAGAAGAATTTTGTGAATTCTGAGCACTACTTGTGCAATTGAAGGATACGGCTTGCGCAACCTTATGCTGATTTTCCATAAAACTCCACAAATGTGCAAGTGAAGTATTTTCTTTAAGAGAATTAAATCTCTCCCACTCTCTAAGTGTGGAAGCATCAAATCGAGAAATGATGATGTACATATACAATAAATCCTTTACCTCTATGCCCAGATCAAGTGACTCTAGGGCTTGAATGTTCAATTTTTCATGATCAACAAAGGCTCGCCATGAAGCGGCTGACTTTGCGTTAAGATTAGGGGGTGATAAGATAGCAGCGACATGAGTGTCCGCAATCTGCATAGGGTTATCATAGCGCTCTGTAAGCAGAGTCCATGCAAGTTGGAAATCGCCAGATGGAACATTGGCCACTCTATTTAAGGCTTCACCAGAGAGCACTTGTTTTAAGTACTGATATTTTACCTTATCCTCAACTGAAGTATTTTCAACTACAATACTTGAAAAGGCAGAACGAAAATTAAGCCAATTCTGGAAGTCCCCGTTGAATTTTGGGAGCGGAATTTCTGGAAGGCAAAAGCCCTGAAGTTGAGAAGTGGGTGCTACTTGTGGACTAGACTGTGGAGTGTTGCCAGCCTCAAATGTACCTAAAGCAGCATTTGCCTCACTTAAGAATGAAAGGAATCCATCCATCATTTCAAAATGCAATGTATCATCTAACAAATTTGATGTAGTAAATCTTCATGAACTTTCTCATATTTTACTTTTAAACTATCAACTTCGTTTTTTATAGTTAACAACTTATAATAACTAGCCTGATTGTTAACAATGAAATTATTGTATTTTGTTGACAGCCAATTGAGCTGTTTTTGTATATTGTCTCTTTGCATAATTAACACTGAAGGCTCAGGGGTAGAAGACCCCGAGTTATGGTTATCCTCTTGTAAAGGCATACTAAAAAACAAAGTTTGACTATTAAATTTACAAAATAAGTCATACGACCTGAAATTGTTCCTGGGCACTTAAGTTACAGCACAATGAAAGTTTAATTTTTGACTCCAACAGGCGTAGAATCTGTGAGTATGCTTGGCAGGACTAGTTTGCTGGAGAAGCTTGACGGTGAGTAGCTTGCGTCCGCCTTGTGAGTGCATCAGCCCGGTGAGTATCAGGTCGCAGACTGGATTGGCGCTGACACGTCGCAGCGTGCCTTGTGGTAGCAGCCAGCATCATGAAAATTGAAAGAACAGAGTGCATTAACCTTAGGTAGAGACTACTACAAACTAACACAATAAAACAGGAAAAATACAAGATGTATCATTTGGCATTGAGTTTTTAACAAAATGTTGCTATTTTTTAAGCTGAATTGAATTCCATTTTCCAAGGATTACTGATCCCATCCGGCCCGGAGGACCAAACTATGAATAATCTGGGTGTAAAATTTGAGAGCAGTAGACATTTGCAATATTAAATGACTGTCCAATGTCGGACGCAAAAAGATTGTAAGTCTTTTATTGAACCCAAATCAATCACATTTTTTGCAATCACTGTGCACTCAAAATAGAATCCATTTTGAGTGTACAATGACTGCTATGAATCGACTCTGATAGCGCAGTGCGCAGGTTTGTAAATATATGTAAGGAAAATGCCAAATGATAACACAAGAAACAATTCAAGTATTTAATGAATTTTAGCAAGGCAATAGAAGTTGATGATTAACAGTGAATATGCGACTTCTACTGTAGCTATAAAAATTAGTGCTTGCTGCACAATGGTACAAAATAGAAAATTCAAGTAAATAAATCAAAAGAGTAAAGCAATAGGAATTGATGATTAACAACGAATATGCTAATTTTGCTGTAGCTATATAAAAATTAGTGCTTGCTGCACAATGGTACAAAATAGAAAATTCAAGTACATAAATCAAAAGAGTAAAGCAATAGGAATTGATGATTAACAACGAATATGCTAATTTTACAGTAGCTATATAAAAATTAGTGCTTGCTGCACAATGGTACAAAATAGAAAATTCAAGTACATAAATCAAAGAGTAAAGCAATAGGAATTGATGATTAACAACGAATATGCTAATTTTGCTGTAGCTATATAAAAATTAGTGCTTGCTGCACAATGGTACAAAATAGAAAATTCAAGTACATAAATCAAAAGAGTAAAGCAATAGGAATTGATGATTAACAACGAATATGCTAATTTTGCTGTAGCTATATAAAAATTAGTGCTTGCTGCACAATGGTACAAAATAGAAAATTCAAGTACATAAATCAAAAGAGTAAAGCAATAGGAATTGATGATTAGCAGCGAATATGCTACTTGTATAAAATTAGTGCTTATTGCACCATGGTACAAACTAGAAAATTCAAGTGGATAATTCAAAGTAGCAAAGCGATGGGCATTGATGATTAACAACGAATATGAATGTAATGTGAGTAAGAACTAGGCCTTAAAAGAGTACTTAGCTGTGAAAGCAAAACCGCAACTGAGTGGCCCACAAGAAGTAAGCCTGCGTTGATCAGGCCGCTGTGACAGGAATATCGAGTAGTGATGAGGCCATCAAGAATGCATAACCAAAGAATGCGTGCAGCGAGCGATGAAAGGCAACCATAGGCCACCAAGGATGACCAGGGATGACAGGCTGGGTACCTCCAAATGTTTGAACAAGTAGTTGAAGATCACTTCCGAAGGTGATTAAAGATTGATGTAGATAAAATGTGTTGATGTATGATTAAATAGGCTTCACTAATTGAAGTAAGCAGAATGCTCAAAGTTCAAAACAAGACTAACAGCCTTCGCCAGCTGTGAAAATGCAAAACACAGAGGTTCTCACATGTATGAATCAAAGATTGACTGAAACCTAGCGACTTCAATTTCAATGAGAGATGAGATGCGATGTGAGCTAGCAACAAAGTTTAACGTAAATGCAAGAATATAAAAGAGTTCGGAGCACGAATCCAAATGAAGGATTGATGAGAGTTTGAAGCTGACTGGAATCGACGCGTGGACAGCACGACACGATTAAAATGTTTATAACTGAAGAAATAACGGAGCAAATTTTGATATTTATGTATGAAACGATGTAGAAAAATCCGTAGCTGAAGATGATAAACGAAGAAATGCACAACGGAGAGCCATTATGTACTTTGAACGAAAATTGAAAGCTCACATGATGAAATTTGACTTTACTGGAAAAGGAGCTGCAGTAGGAAGTGAATAAAAAGACGCCTTCAACCACGAGACAATGAACAAGACGGAAGTGCAATCGAAAAGCTTCTAGAACATTCGATAGCAGATATTAAATCAAATGAAATAATACCACAAAACTAGCAACACACTAGTTAAAATAACAAGAAAAATATGAACAATCATAAGAAAATAATAGAATAAATCCAGATGATAAAAATAACCTAAACACAACAACAATAAGATGAAGCACACAGACCGCGATGAACGGAGGCAGTGGAACAGGCGGCAGTTTGAAAATAATCGATATTGGCGAACAATCGATAATTCTGCAATTGGCAGACGACAATGTGAAAAGTAAACAAATGACGGTAAATGAAATCTAACAATGACAATACTGGAGTTCTCAACAGTATTACATGCGCTATTAGGATCTGTTCAAGAGTCATTATTATAGTTGGGGTAGTATAGTTGCTCATGCAAGATTGTCTATCTATCGTTGAAATGAACAGTCTTCTCTATACAATCGAATTTAATTTACGATTACAAACTGTAAAACATAAATACATGTACAGTGATATAATACATTACTAGAAACCAAGGCCGTACCCAGGTAAAAATTTCGGGGGGGGGGGGGGGGTTGAAGCACCGGGGGGGCAGGGGGAATACCCCCAGGAAGGCGGGGGGTCCGGGGGCACCCCCCCTTGGAAAATTTTGAAAATTTAAGTGTGAAATTACGCATTTTAAGACCGTTTTAAACTCTTGAT
Organism: Laodelphax striatellus; assembly: GCA_017141395.1. Lineage (NCBI taxonomy): Eukaryota > Metazoa > Arthropoda > Insecta > Hemiptera > Delphacidae > Laodelphax > Laodelphax striatellus. The sequence continues at coordinate 32,415,951 of CM029532.1, forward strand.
TAACCAGAGTTTACAGGCAAAAATCTATGGTTTGACTTGAAAATCTTTACATTCCATACCCCCAGGAAGACGGGGGGTCCGGGGGCTCTCCCCGGGGAAATTTTGAAAATTTAAGTGTGAAATTACGCATTTTAAGCTCTTGATTAACCAGAGTTTATAGGCAAAAATCTATGGTCTGACTTGAACATTTTTACATTGAATAGTCCATTTTTAAGCCATTAGAATGTTTTTGCATTAACATATCGTATGATACCCTTTGATCCTTTTTTAATGCTTAAAGCTATTACCATTTAATTTCAAGTATGAAAATACTTTCCCTTGTGAATTGGTTAGCTCTGAAAATGAATAGATAAATACAAAATGCAAATAGACTTGAATAATTTCATCACGTAATATTTAAAAAAACTTCAAACCCTATAAAACTAAATCTGCTCTTCTATTCTTCTATCCTAGCCTAATGCTGGTAGGCTCGGGGCGGGATAGTAGTGGTGAGATCTTCAGAGAGAGAGAGATAGAGGGTGAGGGAGTTATGAGAGTGTGAGAAAGAGACACGTTAGCATTAGCAATACATCTTAATTTTACGTGTTCAATTTTAATTTTGTGAAAATTTGTGTTTTAATTTCAAAATAGGCTATTTCTTTCTGGAAATTTCGGGGGGGAGGTTTCAACCCCCTGACCACCCCCCCTGGGTACGGCCTTGCTAGAAACGTGTAGCCGCTTCGGTTCAGAAAGTCGATAGCTGTGAGTTATCTTTACAGTCGATCTTTCAATACCAAATCGATTGTCACGTGCATGTCGCTGGCCCGGCTATGAACGAATTTCAACAAACTAATAATACCAATATTTAGTACCTATTAAGTACTAATTAGTACCTTCCATAAAAAATTCGTACCTCGAAGTAATCGCGAGTTATAGACTCTTCTAAAAAGAGGCATGTCAGCCCGGCTATGTTTCAATTCAATCAAACTAACCACGCAAATACTTAGTACCTAATTCGTACTAATTAGTACCTTCAATTAAAAATTCGTACCTCGGAAGGTGGCGGAGATACACCATGAAAATGGTTGAGGTCAATGACCTCTCAGCCCGGCTATTTTCGAATTCAATGAAACTAATAATGCCAATAAATAGTACCTATTTAGTACTATTTAGTACCTTCATTAAGAAACTCATGACTCAAAAGGTAAACCAGGAATTGGATCATGTTATTTGGGAGCATGTCACTGGCCCGGCTATGAACGATTTTCACAAAACCAACTATGCCAATATTTAGTACCTATTAAGTACTATTTAGTACCTTCAACAAAAAATTCCTACCTTAGAAGGTGTATGAGAAATAATTTTTTTTATTTTTTGGGCATGTCACTGGCCCGGCTATGAATGATTTTCAGATAACAATCTATGACAATTTCAAGTAGATATCAAGTACTAATCAGATTCTTCAACAAAAAATTCGTACCTCAAAAGGTTAATGAGATATAAGGTAATCAATATTTGATGACATGTTACTGGTAATGATTCACACAAAACTAACTATGCCAATATTTAGTACCTATTGAGTAATACTCAGTCCCATCAACAAAAAATTCGTACCTCAAAAGGTGGATGAGAAATTGAGTAATCAATATTTCTAGGGCATGTCACTGGCCCGGCTATGAATGATTTTCAGATAACAATCTATGACAATTTCAAGTAGATATCAAGTACTAATCAGATTCTTCAACAAAAAATTCGTACCTCAAAAGGTTAATGAGATATAAGGTAATCAATATTTGATGACATGTTACTGGTAATGATTCACACAAAACTAACTATGCCAATATTTAGTACCTATTGAGTAATACGCAGTCCCATCAACAAAAAATTCGTACCTCAAAAGGTGGCTGAGAAATTGAGTAATAAATATTTCTAGGGCATGTCACTGGCCCGGCTATGAATGATTTTCAGATAACAATCTATGACAATTTCAAGTAGATATCAAGTACTAATCAGATTCTTCAACAAAAAATTCGTACCTCAAAAGGTTAATGAGATATAAGGTAATCAATATTTGATGACATGTTACTGGTAATGATTCACACAAAACTAACTATGCCAATATTTAGTACCTATTGAGTAATACTCAGTCCCATCAACAAAAAATTCGTACCTCAAAAGGTGGATGAGAAATTGAGTAATCAATATTTCTAGGGCATGTCACTGGCCCGGCTATGAATGATTTTCACAGAACTATGTATGACAATTCCAAGTAGATATCAAGTACTATTCAGATTCTTCAACAAAAAATTCGTACCTCAAAAGGTTAATGAGATAGAAGGTAATCAATATTTGATGACATGTTACTGGTAATGATTCACACAAAACTAACTATGCCAATATTTAGTACCTATTGAGTAATACTCAGTCCCATCAACAAAAAATTCATACCTCAAAAGGTGGATGAGAAATTGAGTAATCAATATTTCTAGGGCATGTCACTGGCCCGGCTATGAATTATTTTCACAGAACTATGTATGACAATCCCAAGTAGATATCAAGCACTAATCAGATTCTTCAACAAAAATTCGTACCTCAAAGGTTAATGAGATATAAGGTAATCAATATTTGATGACATGTTACTGGTAATGATTCACACAAAACTAACTATGCCAATATTTAGTACCTATTGAGTAATACTCAGTCCCATCAACAAAAAATTCGTACCTCAAAAGGTGGATGAGAAATTGAGTAATCAATATTTCTAGGGCATGTCACTGGCCCGGCTATGAATGATTTTCAGATAACAATCTATGACAATTTCAAGTAGATATCAAGTACTAATCAGATTCTTCAACAAAAAATTCGTACCTCAAAAGGTTAATGAGATATAAGGTAATCAATATTTGATGACATGTTACTGGTAATGATTCACACAAAACTAACTATGCCAATATTTAGTACCTATTGAGTAATACTCAGTCCCATCAACAAAAAATTCGTACCTCAAAAGGTGGATGAGAAATTGAGTAATCAATATTTCTAGGGCATGTCACTGGCCCGGCTATGAATGATTTTCAGAGAACTATGTATGACAATTCCAAGTAGATATCAAGCACTAATCAGATTCTTCAACAAAAAATTCGTACCTCAAAAGGTTAATGAGATATAAGGTAATCAATATTTGATGACATGTTACTGGTAATGATTCAACAAGAAAACTCTGACATGGAAGAAGAGGCAAGTGATGAAGGTGATGACTCTACCAACGCACCCCATATGGAAGGTAAGGATGAAACAAAGTGGCTGAAAAATTTAACACTTTTCTCAGAAATATTGTAGAATTTTTCCATAATGAAATAAAAACACAGATGTTGTCTTCTTCTACTAACTTTTATTTATACAAAACATGTTTCGATGCTCATGGCATCATCATCAGTTGGATGTTGAGTCAAAACTGAAATTTGGTAACAGATGTATTCTAATTCCAGATGGTGGTGGGGGAATGTGTTGCAGGGTAGCCACTTATAAAATATAAAATATTGAACCATGAATTATACTATGAAGATATAAATACTATGAGAAATACTATAAAATATAAAAATACAATACTATATATACTATATAAAATAAAATACTATAAGATGATCTTAATTTTATAAAGTTACAGAAGATAAAAGTAAATATAAGTTGAACAGTAATATTGTTCTAGGTAATAGAACTGTTATATAAGTATAAGTGGTTAGCTATGATGCTATGACAAAAGTAATTGGAAATTATTTGATTATACAAAACTCTGAAAGTATAGTAAAATTTGATTAATATGATTAGAAAACACAAGTAGCCTACATTGATAATAAGTGGTTAGCTATGATGTTATGACAAAAGCACTTGGAAATTATTTGATTATACAAAACTCTGAAAGTATAGTAAAAATTGATTAATATGATTAGAGAATACAAGTAGCCTACATTGATAATAGACCCCATAAAATAAGCTTAAACAAAAACACTACATTGTAATAAATTAGAATAAATATGTTCCTGTTAATATGATGGAGGTAAAATTTATCCAGCCAGGTGGGGAGAGTAGCTGAGCCTAATTAATACTAAAGAAACTGATGAGCTATTCTGAACTTAATAAATATTTAAAAATAAAAACTATAAGCTGATAATTTCGGTATCCTTAAGTAGCCTAATGGTAATATGCCTAATGATGTGAGCCTAAACGAAATAGTTCACCACATTGCAATTATCAAAATTTATTTGTTCATTGAGGCTTTCTACTGTTGGGTCTTTTTCTATTCTCCTTATTTCTAGTGCTTCCAGTACATCCAGTAGTTGTCCTTTTGCTGCAAAGTGTAGGTATTCCATGTTGAAATTACTATCTAGGTTGTGATTCTCCTCTACAAGGTGGTTTACAAAGTTCGAGTCTGTTTTTCCTTTCTTTAATGAGTTTATGTGTTCTCTCTTCCCGGCTATGAATGATTTTCAGAGAACTATGTATGACAATTCCAAGTAGATATCAAGCACTAATCAGATTCTTCAACAAAAAATTCGTACCTCAAAAGGTTAATGAGATATAAGGTAATCAATATTTGATGACATGTTACTGGTAATGATTCAACAAGAAAACTCTGACATGGAAGAAGAGGCAAGTGATGAAGGTGATGACTCTACCAACGCACCCCATATGGAAGGTAAGGATGAAACAAAGTGGCTGAAAAATGTTCCAGCAATGAGAGGAAGAACTCGCCAGCATAATATTGTATTTAGAGCTCCAGGCCCTAAAGGAGAAGCTCATAACAAAAACAGTAATAGGGAATGCTTGAACCTTTTTCTAGACGAAACTGTCATTGGTTGTATAACAAAATGTACAAATATTAGGATAGAGTCAATTAGGGCGCGCTATGCAAGGGAACGTGATGCTAAACTAACTGATGAGTTAGAAATAACAGGATACCTGGGCATCTTGTATCTAATTGGTACATTGAAATCTGGAAGACAATATATCTTACAGATTTTTTATTCTAAAAATGGAACAGGAATAGAAGCTGTTTTCCTAACAATGGGAAAACAAAGATTCAAATTTTTGACAAGAAATATTTGGTTTGATGACATGGGAACTAGGTCAGAAAGAATCAAAGAAGACAAATTAGCACCTATCAGGGAACTGTTCGAAAAAATAGTAGGTAACTTTCAAAAACATTTCATTCCCAGTGCCAAATTGACCCTAGATGAGCAACTTATAGCTTTCAGAGGCAAGTGTGGATTTCGTCAGTTCATTCCTAGCAAACCAGCTAAATATGGTATAAAAATATTTGCACTCGTTGATGTACACTTCCCCTACACTTTCAATTTGGAAGTATATTGTGGCATGCAGCCTGAAGGTCAGTTCAGAGTCAGCAATGAACGCAAGGAGGTAGTGATGAGAATGACGACACCAATCCATGGCTCCAATAGGAATGTGACCATGGATAATTGGTTTTCTTCTGTAGATGTAGCTAAAGAGTTATTTGCTAAAAAAACAACTATGGTTGGAACAGTTCGCAGAGACAAGAGGAAAGTTCCAGTTCAACTTCGTACTGCCAAAGGAAAGCCAATTCCTTCTTCAATTTTTGGATTCAATCGCCCATGTACTTTAGTATCTTATGTTCCAAAAAAAAGGAAAGTTGTGCTTGCTATGTCAACTATGCACAATGATAGTGCAATAGATACAGCTACTGGTGACCTTCAAAAGCCAGAAATTATCACCTACTACAATCGCACAAAAAATGGTGTTGATCTAGTTGATAAGATGTGTGCACTGTATAATGTAGCAAGGAATTCTAGACGCTGGCCACTAACAATATTTTTTGATCTGATGAATGTGAGTGCCATCAATGCGTTATGTGTGTATACTGCAAATCGGAATTATCAAAAAATAGTGCGACGAGAATTCCTCACAACAATGGCTTTAGATATGATGAAGCCACTTGCACAAAGAAGAATGGACACCAGTGAGATACCACGTGAACTACGACTTCGACTCAGCCACTTCTTGGGGACTGATGCAAATCCTCCAACTGTCAATCAAAATGCTGCACCAAATCAACCAAACTGTCAATCAAATGCTGCTCTTGGTCGTTGCTTTCTTTGTGGAAGATCTCGGAACAAGTCTACCAGGAACTCCTGTGACAAATGCCATAAATGGACTTGCCCTGCTCATGCCAAGAAAATGTTTGTTTGTCAAACATGTGCAGAAGATCAATAACTTTGTACATATGTTATCTTTTTCTTTTTATCTGATTTGAGTAATCTCATTCTAAATTTCTATTTTTATGAATCAATATGATCTATGAATGAATATTTTAAAACTTAATAGTGGGTTTTATGTGTCTTGAACATCCCTTTACTTGTATTTTTTCAGCCTTTCTTATGTAACCTATATTGTAATTATTATTCATTACAATTTCTTGGTGTCGTCATTCTCATCACTACCTCCTTGCGTTAATTGCTGACTCTGAACTGACCTTCAGGCTGCATGCCACAATATACTTCCAAATTGAAAGTGTAGGGGAAGTGTACATCAACGAGTGCAAATATTTTTATACCATATTTAGCTGGTTTGCTAGGAATGAACTGACGAAATCCACACTTGCCTCTGAAAGCTATAAGTTGCTCATCTAGGGTCAATTTGGCACTGGGAATGAAATGTTTTTGAAAGTTACCTACTATTTTTTCGAACAGTTCCCTGATAGGTGCTAATTTGTCTTCTTTGATTCTTTCTGACCTAGTTCCCATGTCATCAAACCAAATATTTCTTGTCAAAAATTTGAATCTTTGTTTTCCCATTGTTAGGAAAACAGCTTCTATTCCTGTTCCATTTTTAGAATAAAAAATCTGTAAGATATATTGTCTTCCAGATTTCAATGTACCAATTAGATACAAGATGCCCAGGTATCCTGTTATTTCTAACTCATCAGTTAGTTTAGCATCACGTTCCCTTGCATAGCGCGCCCTAATTGACTCTATCCTAATATTTGTACATTTTGTTATACAACCAATGACAGTTTCGTCTAGAAAAAGGTTCAAGCATTCCCTATTACTGTTTTTGTTATGAGCTTCTCCTTTAGGGCCTGGAGCTCTAAATACAATATTATGCTGGCGAGTTCTTCCTCTCATTGCTGGAACATTTTTCAGCCACTTTGTTTCATCCTTACCTTCCATATGGGGTGCGTTGGTAGAGTCATCACCTTCATCACTTGCCTCTTCTTCCATGTCAGAGTTTTCTTGTTGAATCATTACCAGTAACATGTCATCAAATATTGATTACCTTATATCTCATTAACCTTTTGAGGTACGAATTTTTTGTTGAAGAATCTGATTAGTGCTTGATATCTACTTGAAATTGTCATACATAGTTCTGTGAAAATCATTCATAGCCGGGCCAGTGACATGCCCTAGAAATATTGATTACTCAATTTCTCATCCACCTTTTGAGGTACGAATTTTTTGTTGATGGGACTGAGTATTACTCAATAGGTACTAAATATTGGCATAGTTAGTTTCGTGTGAATCATTACCAGTAACATGTCATCAAATATTGATTACCTTATATCTCATTAACGTTTTGAGGTACGAATTTTTTGTTGAAGAATCTGATTAGTACTTGATATCTACTTGAAATTGTCATAGATTGTTATCTGAAAATCATTCATAGCCGGGCCAGTGACATGCCCTAGAAATATTGATTACTCAATTTCTCATCCACCTTTTGAGGTACGAATTTTTTGTTGATGGGACTGAGTATTACTCAATAGGTACTAAATATTGGCATAGTTAGTTTTGTGTGAATCATTACCAGTAACATGTCATCAAATATTGATTACCTTATATCTCATTAACCTTTTGAGGTACGAATTTTTTGTTGAAGAATCTGATTAGTACTTGATATCTACTTGGAATTGTCATACATAGTTCTCTGAAAATCATTCATAGCCGGGCCAGTGACATGCCCTAGAAATATTGATTACTCAATTTCTCATCCACCTTTTGAGGTACGAATTTTTTGTTGATGGGACTGAGTATTACTCAATAGGTACTAAATATTGGCATAGTTAGTTTTGTGTGAATCATTACCAGTAACATGTCATCAAATATTGATTACCTTATATCTCATTAACCTTTTGAGGTACGAATTTTTTGTTGAAGAATCTGATTAGTACTTGATATCTACTTGAAATTGTCATAGATTGTTATCTGAAAATCATTCATAGCCGGGCCAGTGACATGCCCAAAAAATAAAAAAAATTATTTCTCATACACCTTCTAAGGTAGGAATTTTTTGTTGAAGGTACTAAATAGTACTTAATAGGTACTAAATATTGGCATAGTTGGTTTTGTGAAAATCGTTCATAGCCGGGCCAGTGACATGCTCCCAAATAACATGATCCAATTCCTGGTTTACCTTTTGAGTCATGAGTTTTTTAATGAAGGTACTAAATAGTACTAAATAGGTACTATTTATTGGCATTATTAGTTTCATTGAATTCGAAAATAGCCGGGCTGAGAGGTCATTGACCTCAACCATTTTCAGGGTGTATCTCCGCCACCTTTCGAGGTACGAATTTTTAATTGAAGGTACTAATTAGTACTTAATAGGTACTAAATATTGGTATTATTAGTTTGTTGAAATTCGTTCATAGCCGGGCCAGCGACATGCACGTTCGATTGTCGAAAGAGGTTATCGTTATCAGTATCAGACAGATAACCTCTAAAAACTAGATTCTCTTCACTGTTGTGGCATTTGTGGAAAAGTGTGATACAGTAGTAATTATTATTGCTGTGTTGTAGCCTAAATGATTGATTGGTTGTTCTTTCTTGAGTTAAACATCATAAATTTTGTACCTACTAAAGTGCCTGTTTCAACTGTTTTGTAAAATTTGATACAATCCATGGTTTTGGAATTGACATTTGTTGTATTGAAACCACATGTCGTAAAAGTACCATCAATCTCGAAGGTAACTTCATTCATTAGAGTTCAATTAATACCGGTAGATAACTAAATCCCTGCTGCATCTTATCTATTATTCTTTTGATAATTAAGAAGACTTCAGTATTAAAGTGTGTTAGGCCTAGGCCTAGAAGGCATTTGCTTGATACCTTCGCTAAAGTTTAGTAGCCTATTAAGTAAGTTGTCTTATAAAATTTTCAAATAGCCCAAAAGGGCCAACTTATTTAAAATATTAGAATAGGTGTAATGAATTGTGCTAGCGCGCTTTATTTTTGTCTCTAGTTTCATTAAAAAAAAAATGAGTCGATATCTTCAAAAATAGCCGAGAAAAAATTGTGCCAATACACTGCACTTTAGCCCAACTTTTCCCCGCCAACAGTTATAGGCCTACAAAAACCAAGTTTAAAACAATATTAAACCAGTGCTTTCCAAAGGGGTCCCCCCCCCAAATTGTCGAAATTTAATTTTAATAGTAAATGGTTGTTTCTCCTAATAGAATAATGTTCGGATTTTAGCTATCGCAAGACCTTAAAAGTAGTCTAAAACAGTGTTATGTACCTGTCAAATATTACAATTTCTCGACCCCCCTTATGTCTGGGGATGTTCCATACCCCCGGTGTTGCCCCCCCCCCCCAAACTCAATTTCTGGCTACGCCACTGTCAAGCTAACAAAATGAAATACATTATAGAGTAAAACATTTTTTGTTCATTAGTTTGTGAGATATGGACGCTTAAAGTTGAAATTTTGGAACAGATACAGTAATCTCAAAATTGGTTGCAAATACAATCATGAAATTTTGAGCATACATGCTTGAAGGTATCACATGACATAATTAGTTTCACAAAATATCAAATTTTGAGAAAAATAACGATTTTCCCATTTGAATTGAAAATTGGGTTATTTTTTGAAGAAATTATTTTCGAAAATATTTTTTCCAAATTTTTTATTTTGAGAAACTAATGTGATAGACAATACTTTCAAGTATGTATGCTGGAAATTTTATTATTGTATTTGCAATCAATTTTTTAAGATGACCTGTTCCAAAAATTTCAAGTTTAGGCGCCCATATCTCACAAACTAATGAACAAAAAAAAACTCTCCTTTAAAATGTATTTCATTTTGGTAGCTTGATAGTATCCAAATTGTAAAACTTTGAAAAATATCACCATAAAATTTTTTTTCAAGCTGAGCCTTAATAACTCCCTTTGGGACATATTATAAGAGTGGTATTATTTTTCTGCGCATGCGTCAATGACGTCGGACCAATAACAATGCTGTGATTGATAATACGGACCTAAATGTTCTACTCACACTTGGATACTTGAATCGCAGCTACTCAGCGACTCTGATAACAAACGTGTGTTTTCAAATGATGAAGCTCAGACGATCCTGCTTCCGTATTGTCTGAACGTCATAATTTAAAGACACATGTTTGTTATGCCAGTCGCTGAGTATCCAAGTGTGAGTAGTGCACAATACGCCGCGTAATTTACCAACCTTCGTTGAACCGGAGATTATAATCATAAGATGCAAAATATTCTGACCGTTAATTTTTCTTTTAGCGCAGGAAATTGTTCCATGTGCATTGGTTTATTGCAATATTAACATTTCATTTTTAATTTATGTTTGAGAAAGATCAGCTTGATTTTCCGACGCTTGGTACACGTTTTACACCGTGTGTGCACTGGGCTTTTTTTGAAGATTGTCAGATTATATTATTTGATGGAGGTTGTTGAAACGCTGCAATGTTCTTAGCGCACAAGTTGTACAATTATTGATAAGTGAACGGCGTAAACGTTTCATGGTTCATCTAATGTAGCAAGTCAATAGCAACTAGAAATTTAAGGTCCACTAACTGGGCATGTGAAGTAAAATTCAACCACTTTTTCAGGAAATCAAAAATATAATAATTAGAAATGGATTTCTCGTTATAAGATCAAAGGAAAAAATCCTCTCTCCTGATGATCTTCAAATGTTCTATGGAGAGCATAAGAACAAATTCTTTTATAACAGACTCATCTCTTTCATGAGCAGGTAAGAAAAAATTTATTCATGGATTAAGCTTTAGATAGCATTGATATCACGGAAAAACCATCATTGTTAACGGATTGAGGGCGCATACTCTAGAAGTACCAAACTGTAAAATTGTTTTTTCCAATGATTAGCCCAGATGATGTTCCATTGTTTGACAGTAGACTCGTCGTATAACATGAATATTGACTACCATTATCACTATTTTATAAAGCTTAAATAGAATAAAACGTTACACTTGATAATTATGTTTATTCACACTCATCTTCATCAATATCTTGCAATTGGTCATTTTCAAGTCATAAACTTACATTATCAATAAATTTATGAGACGATGAAAAATGTCTTGTGATAAACATAAAGTTTCATGCGTAAACTTGTAAAGTTCATTTTCCAATCGTGAAATATCTTCTGCATTCTTTATAATTATTTGGGTAATTGCAACTGGGGTTTTTTGTACGATTCGATTCAAATTCATTAACTTTAGGTTAATATAGTTATATAAATATGAAAGTGCTATATTGATCAGAAACAGTATTATACAAGGAATATTACACACGCTATACGGCTTGATCTAAGACCGTCAGCCAGATAATTAACATGAATGCGTCACATTGGTATGTTTCCATAATATTTCGAACGTTTTCAGTGGTCCGATAGAAGCTTATGTTTTGGCAAGAGAGAACGCCATACATAAATGGAGGGAACTAATGGGTCCGACAAGAGTGTTTGAAGCGCAGTTCTCTGCACCCGACACCATTCGAGGCAAGTTCGGTTTAACGGATACGAGGAATGCAACTCATGGCTCAGGTGGGTAGAGTACATCCTAGGGTAATGACCACATGAATTCAACTATAACTTTTTAGGACCGGCGGCTTAACGTCTCCTTCGAAAGATGGAAGTGGCCGAAGAAAAATATCTTAGAGAGAGCGCCCTCTGAGGTGGAGAGGTGGTGGCGTGGCATATGGCGTATAGAGTGGCACTTGCCATTTCAGTTAGCGTTTGCCACGCCACCTCCACTTCGAAACGCCACTTGGAAACCACCTGCTACTCCGTCAACACGCCACCTCAGTGGGCGCTCTCGCTAACAGTCAACTTGGATCGAATCAGGAACCTTTGGGTTATCTGACCAGTGATAAAGCAACTCAGCTACGACCGCTCCAAACATTATCCTATTCAATTTCAATTGAAAACAATTATACACATGCGCTGCCAATTGTTGAGAGATTCCTCTCAACATAAAATTGTTGAGTTTTCTTTCAGAAACATGTATTTGAGGTCTGGGTTGTATGCTAACACACTGTTACAAAAATTCAAATCTTGGTTCCTCTCTGACTCAGCCATTCATTCTGATCTCAAAACAAGATGCGCCCTAGATATAGCACTACAATCAATTGTATCATAAATTGTTATGAAAAATTATGAAAATTGTGCTATACAGTATACTGTAAGCTTACTATACTGATTACTGTACGTTACGGTACTCGGAAATTCCGTACCGAATTTCTTTAATGAGCACAACCTATATTTTTCAGATTCTACAGAGTCCGCACGGAGAGAAATGTCCATATTATTTCCGGATTTTGACCCTATCCAATGGCTGAAAACGAATGAGAATCATTTCAGAGGTGATGGAGAAAAATTGTCAGAAAACATATCCTCCTTCCTTTAGGTAATAAAGTTAGTGATGAATGTTTAAAATTTTTTGATTACTTTGTTGGGTAATAATTAGCTTGTGTACACGATTATCAAAAACTAACTAGTGTGTACCGTTCCCTAGTTAATTTTTGTTTATTAATATTATACAGAACTCCATATACTCCCTATACTACCAATATTCTAGGGCATTGTTCCTGGGTAAAAACCATATCTAAATTGTCCGGAAGTCCTTAGTTACTCACACAGTTGCACACTCGCACAGACTTCTGGACAATTTAAAGATGATATTTAGATATGTTTTCTACCCAGTTACAATGCCCTAAAGTATTGGTAGGGAGTTCTGAAACACCCTGTATATATATTAATTGTGGGCACTAAAATTAGCTCATGGGAATCTTTTTATCGTATTAAGTGTATCTCATTTATAAAAATTTCCTCGAAAAATGAATATACCATTTGAAATAAAATCTCCATTGTCAAAATTACATTTTCATGGTCAGCAAAATATATTGTTAAGAGAATGATGTGCTGCAAGTCCCCTATCTTCTTCCCACACTATGAGTTCGTCTAAAAATTCATGGTTTTAATTAATTAAAGAAGTATTTTATTTCACTGTTGAAATATTCTAAAAAATAACAACTTCATTCTAGATGTGAAAACAACCATATTTTGGACTACAATATTAGACATAATTCGGGATGGAAACAGTTTTGTGCTGTACCGTTGTGCCTGTTATTCTAAAAAATGATTACATCCTATTCTATCACTGATTATTCCTGTGAAAACATGGTTTCATGTGAATCATTCTATAATTTTTCCCCACCTACTATCTAAAGTTGCTTTTTACTCCCTCGCATCGAATACTGAAGTACTACTTTATACCACATTGGACTAACCCATTCACTTTTCTCCTTATAGAGTAATTACTATTAGTAAGGAGTAAACAGTTTTTCTCTCCCGAATCATATTGCTGTGATTGGTGTCTGCATCAATGAATGATTAATGAATGATATCTACAAGGGTGGTTAAAATTATGGAAACGGCTTGATATTTCTTATACGAAGGTAATTTGACGGTGGGTGACATTGGGGATAGTACTTAAATTGAAAATACTTCTTTACTTTGACTTCAAAAATCTGATCCGCCATCTTGGATAATCAGGCATATTTACTCTAAATCAGTTAATTGGCAAGAGACAATATCGTTTTCTTCAAACAAAAACCTCAATTATTTTTCATATATATTTTTTTATTAAAACAAATAACATAAACCTTTGATTTTCAAACAAAATACACAATAGCTGGCACAAATAATATACATTATTATGAAGTAATAATATGGACATGTGGACATGAATATAATGGAAGTGATGAAAATTGATTTTTGATCAATTGGTTAATGAAAGTGTGGAATTATAATAAGTGAAAAGTTATTCTAATACGATGAAATAATTAGCTTTGATTATATTCTAATATTTGAGATCAATAATTACTATTAGTGGTAGCCATGTAGAAATAATTTATTGTTAATACGTGAACGACCAAGAACCCATCCTCCCAATGCAACGACCTGCAAAGAAAAAATGCAATTTATATACATATATAATATTATAATTTCAAATACTTAATACTTTTTTCATACATTCACAGTCTACAGATATTCGAGTGATTTAGTTTTGAATTGAAGGACTTCAGTAATCTGGAGTAGTAGTTAATAAACTGTTTAGCCCAGCAAAATTTCAATCAACAGTAGGGTTCACCTTGCATGAAACGAGGTAATCTGTTTCTTTTCTTTATGTTGTATGTGATGTACCAGTACAGAGTTTGTTTCTGATTTCATTCTCTGATATTGTTCTCCGAAAGCGCTTACTCCGATATATTGCTTGAGCACTGACTTATTTGGATTTGTAGTGGAAGAAGAAGAAGAACGGAAGAATGACGATTGTTGAGATTCCTTTGTTGCGATTCTTGGTGTAATGCAAACGGACTGGTGGTAGATATCAAGCCACTGGTTTGGAAATAACTGATACTAAGATTTAAAAATCACCTAGCTTATAATATACAAACTTTGTGCGCTTTGCTCACAAGCTGAATGACCTCTCCTTCTTCTTTCAAGTGAACAACCCTATTTGCCAGAAATCCCCTCCTCCTATCAATGCAAGAACTACTCCACCCAAGTAGAAATATCTTACTTGGTAAACCATGTTGTGCATTTCACATAATCTAATGTACTTTCTATTCTAGTCTCCTGTTCATCATCATCATCATCATCATCATGACCCCTAAAACCCCCCCCCCCCCCTCCCAAAAAAATCATAAGTGCTTCTACAAGGTTAAAACCTCCCCATAGCCAAGAAAAAATAGAGTGAAATTTTAGTTTCCAGGGGCTTTTCAAACTCTAAAATTTTCTGGAGTCACAGGCCCTACGGGCCTGTACTTCCTTCTCTGCAAGCATGTTCTGCCTTCCCCTCCCATACCGGAATTTTAAAAATGACCCCCCCCCTCCAAACTCAATCCTGTATCCGCCCCTGTCATCATCAACCTTGTTCCAATTAATTTTTTAAAATGCTGTTCCGTAAACCTTTCAAAAATGCGCAATTCATCTTGCTGTGCCAAAAATGGAGTTAGGTCAATCTTTCATTTCACTAACCTTGAGGTATTAATCAAAGTTTCAACAGTCAGTGCACCAGTTTACTGAGAGACATTTCTCATGTTACAGATACTACTGTGCTAACGCTATGCCTATCTGTGAAGAAGACGCCTTCAACTACAGATTCTGTGAGTGTGCTGCTCTATAATCTTCAGAAGTCATCTCAATTATTACTGGTAAGTTGAATTTCATTCTCACACTCTTTACTAACAAACATATGCAATGATTATGTGCTGATTATAAAATAATTTATTCTTAAACGAATCTTTTTATTGATGTTCATTGTTCGACTTTATTGCATATTGTTGCAGGCTCTGCCACGGCTGTTATTGGTGCATAAAGTACACAACGTACTTGATTTGTCAAGACTTAATTTGACTCATGATGACTTAATTTGTCATCTGCAAATTACCTATAGATTGTCTACTACCGTTGATTGGCAAGTTTTCTCTCCATTAATCCATCTCACTTAGTACAGATTTTACTATATCTATAGCGTTAATTCTGCAATTCACTCGATTGAAGTTAAAACCAAATGCCAAGCGTTGGATAATATTTAATGAAAATGTAGGCGAGTCTATGCAAAAGTCCGAGATTTCTTTGAATTTTCCGATCTAAACAGAATTTGCAATTCTATAATCGAGTAACTAAGTCATGTTCAACTTTCATTTAATTAATTTAACTGTTATAATGTTGTATAAAAATATTAACACTTGAATAAAATACATTTTTGTAAAGATTCTGTTTTTTACTAGTATATTGAGCTGCTGCTCATGTGTATTGTTCTAGTTGTTGAAATAATAGAATTTTTGAAGATTGTACGGCTAGCACAAGGAAATTTTTGGTACAAAATCAGTTAGACTTTTTATGTATTCAAATAACATATTAAAAAATCAGAACTACAATACATTTTGCAAGCATCAATATTTAAAAATGATAAGGAAAGACATCATGAAGAAGTCAAAATTAGCCAAATGTGAAAAAAGTGCAAACGCTAGCCATTTCTTACGGGTTTTGGCGGTATTAGGGAAGGTTATCGAGGTCAAAACCTTATATTTGACATCTCAGGACTATCACAAACATTATAAAAAACACTATTCCATTCTAGTTACAATGTACTATTCTTATGGGCTAGTTGTCCCCCAGTTTTAATTAACTGTTCTTTTTTAACGTGAATTTATTCATTGAAAGCTAATGAAGACAAAGTCACAATAAAATAGAATAGAAGCATGGAATCACACAAGAGAAATATGAGGAGTTCAATTTCGTATTATTATAGCCTGATTTCATAAAATATTATGACTTGCAACATAGTCAAGGTATCAACCCTGAACTTGGCACTTCCCATCAACAATCATTGCTTCTTCAAACCTTAATTGGCACTATAATATGGAGTGAAAGAGCTTCAACATTTTCTTGTCATTCAAGTTTTCTCTTCAACACTATTCAAAAAGACACATTTACAGTACTCGAATTTTGTCAATCTTACAATGTATTATTCCCAGTACTTTCATCAAACTAAAACGATTTTTTACAGAATAATCTCCTAATATGTAATCCTTTCCAGGGCTCAGTAACACTATAGGTTCGTTAATTGTTTTGGGAATTTAGAAAATATAGCACCCGCAAAGAAAAATCTGAGCGCGTGTGCGAGTTGCTTTACTTCTACAACTAAAAGTACAATTATGAATATCATTTCTATTTCCAACAAAATTTATAAAATAAAAAACACTTCTATCAAGTAACTGGAAAGCGCACACGTTTTTCTATAAGTTTTCTCTCTACTAAGTTATTTAAAGAAGTCACGTAAAAAGTCAATATATAATTACTATACTTACTTCAGTCAAGAGAGTAAATGTTAGGTCGTAATGAATTGAAGTTTAATGATGTCATATCAATTTCTGAAAATGATCAAAAGCATCACACTAAATCACTACGTGCAAAATTGAAAAGAAATTTAAATGATAAAAATGTGATAAAACAAACAAAAAATAAGGTGATGCAACCTATTAAAACTGATAAATCAAGCGAACAACTCGAGCAGGCAATTGAACACTAAACAAAAACAGTATTTTGAAAATATCTATTGCATGCATTAATCAACAGTGGTTAGTTACAAAGCCCAACTAATGACAACAGGACTTAATAACCATTAACATGGGGTTGGAATTCTTTAAAAATAATATTGCTTTGTATAATAATAAATTGTATAATTTATTGATTAATTAATAGTTATCAATTGAATGATTGATGACTTCACAAGAAAATAAATACGAAATTGGAGAAAAAGTGAGAGCATACTCTTGTGAAAACTACATTACGCCCTATAACAGGATCCTTTTAACTTGTCAGAAGTCAACTGTTTCGGTAATAATTAAACAGTGATTTCGACACAATAATCAAAAGGCTTAAAAGTCTTAAAGACCTTTAAAGTCTCTAAAAGACCTTTTTAAAGAAGACCTTTCAAAGAATAACTTTTTAAAAGACCTTTTCAATAATCTGCGAGATTCAGCATTTGTAATGCATATTGCTCCTCGAAACACATGTTTTCTGACAAGTTAAAAGGATCCTGCTATAGTTACTGTATTATCACTGTAGTATACATGCACCTATATTTTATGTTGGTTCTGAACCACGAAAACGTTATATGATGAGCGCGATGCTGTTGGTGCTGGCCATGTTACAGCCAGACACTTATCACTTATCTAGGGCTCTGTAAGAACCAGGTGCACGTAGCCTCCATTTTGGTTCTCCATCGAAAAGCTCGAGTTATAGTTACTGTATATAAATGCGAGTGTATAGATTTGGTATGTGAATTGACTTCAATCATCAGATGTTTGACTGTTGACTTATAAATGAATTCGAATATAGCTCATAATTCCAAGAACCAAAATGGTTGCGTACCGTATACCAAATATTTATAGTTCCTTAAATCTGTGTGATCAGATATCAGCGCGACAGCTGCGCCAACCACTTATTGGTATGTCAAGCTGATGAGATTTTATGCTTTTTTTACATTTCCAGTCGACTAGCGCTAGTCGCCTAATTTTCATTGTAATTTCTGAAATTGTAGTTATGAAAACGCTCATTATTCTTATAACCGAAAAGTTGCCAGTCGACTTGTTTATAAGAATTTATTAATAATTTTAACGAAAAAATGTCATTCGTAATACTTCAACATTCTAATATCACTGAAAATACAATTTAAAGAGTAATTAAGCATACCCGAATCTAACATTTTAGAAAATGAGTACTATAGCGACCTTTGAGTTGCATATGCCAAAGATAACGTTTAAACAAGGCATTAGTTGATGTATTAGGCTAGGCGTACACTGGTTAGTCAAGACAAGACGAGATTAGTCACAGCAGATTGGCACACACTGATGCAATGACTAATCGGTGTGTGTTGCTTCATAAGCAACTATGTGAAGTACTGTGACTAAACGTGACTAATCTCGTCTTGTCTTGTCCTGACTAACCGGTGTACGCCTAGCCTAAGGCTGTGAGTGGATCGGTAAAAAATAATCGTGTTCATCAAACAAGCTACAGCCAAATTTATTACACTTGAGGCGGAAGAGAATTAAGTGAATCGGCATTCACCTGGGGTTGAGAACAACAGGAAATTGATAGAATCTGTGAGAGAAAAATTACTGTCTGGTAATAGCTTAAAACAACTGTCATGCATATACACACTCTAATTCATTATTTATATAGGCCTAATACAAGAAAAAGTTCAAAAAGCATGTTGCAGGGATTTTAAATTGATTAAAATTATTTTTACCTTCCTCATCGAATGTAGCAAGAGTCAGCTTGCTTAGTTTGTTGCCAAGACAAGCTTGAGGAAGATCTTGCTTTGTTAGTGGCATCTGTGTATCTGAAAGCACAGATAGAAATAAAACTATCAGGGCAAGGTGAATCAGAAGATAATATTCATCAGAAACACATAAATAGCTAATTTTCTACTACATCCATCACATTTAAAACATCTCTTTCATGTGTAAGCGAATTATTAAACGTGTCATATCAATGGAAACTCAGGGAATTTTAGTGGTAAGGAATTCTTAACAGCGTTTAAGCAGGCTGCACAGACAACAAGTGAGGTAGGACTTCAAGAATATTCAAACGTCTTAATATTATATACAATTTTATACACAAAAAATATCAAACGTCTATAGTACTAGGAAATATAAGAAATGTAAGAAATTAACCCATATGACATATTAATTATTTCAGACTTTTCAATAAGTTTAATTTTATTTATTGGATTACTGATAGCCTAACACTTTAGCCTACAGATTACTGTACTAATTCATTTCAAATTGGAATCTTTTATTGTGATGAATAGAAACTCACCATCACTGTCAGTAGCCGCTTCTGATGGTCGATCAGGTTCGTCAGAATTTAATGCAGCACTCGCCTTGCGCTTTAGATCCTCAACAAATCCACTTATCAGAGCATCCATCATTACCGCCTGAGACAAAAATATCAAGATATCAAACCAGCTAGAATTTTTGTTTAGCATTAGTCAATCTTCCAGAAGGAAGGCTCTTAGATAGAGATGTAAGCTGGCCAGTAAGAAATATATATGAACAAATTAATATTTCAACAATACCTACTTATGAGAATAAATTAATTTGGAGTTAAGATGGATCTACAAATATGTTCAACCAAAAATGCTTATGTATAGAAAACTACTCCAAATAAGCTCAAAAATAATACTATTCTCGAAAAAACTTATTGATTATACACATAATCTTATGAAACCTTTTATTTCAGTAGATCTAATTCAAATTATTAGCGGTAATGGAATATTTCAAATACTTTCTTATAGGCTATATCCATCACAAAAAGTAATTAGGATTTTATGATTTCTCAATTTATTATTTTAACACAACTAATCAATTCGAAAACACGCACCCAAACAATCTCAGTTAACAATGAACAATCTCAGTTCTTAGGTATCCTTATAAAACTTAAAAAAAAAATAGAAAACATCCAATGAATTAATTATTAATCAATATTTTGTGTTGTTCAACCAAAAATGCTTATTGCTGCCAAAAGGCATTATTGAAAATAGCAAATTGCAATCGAGTAAAGTAATGAAGATAGAATGAGTCAAAAATATAAAAATTATTCACAGAACTGAGAATAAATACCTGTTTTGAAAACACTTGTAAAATTTTGAAAACTCTTGTGCCATTTTCAAGTACTCGGAATTGCAGGAATAAACAAGGCAGGCAGTCAGGATTATCTTCTTGTGAAGGTTTAGCGAAATCCCAAGACATATCTTCGTATTTCAGTCCCAACAACAAGCACTGCAACACAATAAGAAAATGTTTTTAATGAATTAAAAATAGATTCGATTAAACAATACAGAGTTAGACATGACATGAATATGAATTGATAAGTAGTCGTTAACGCATAAGTCGATGTAAGTAATTAAGTAATGATGGAGATAATTATTATGAGAGTTACCCATTCTCATGGTCAAGGAGTATCAAGTATTAGACTCGTACGAGTCCTTGGTCATTGCATATTCATGAGATTATCTTGAAATTACAAATGTCGATGCAATTCATAAATACAAAGTAATCTGTTAATCATGACCCTATGAATTGAAATTGAATTTATTTCTTCATAAAACATACATTACAAAAAACAAAACACATTAAAGGTATGAAGAATTTCCTCTTATGGGCAAAAGCCTGTGGAAGAGGAAAGAATCATGTAAGGTGCTAAGTTCTGAGAGAAAATTACCTAACACACACGTGTGAAGGCTGGGTTTCACTTTCATCATTCTCTATAGTTGTAAACACGGCAAGCAGGGGAAAATGCTAGTGTCATTGTAGTGGGATTGAACAGTAGAGGACAGAGCATTGGACCTCTCACGTGTTTTTGTCTGCCTCGTTTTTATCTCTTCAGATATTTTTTTATATCTATAGAAAATTATTTTCTCTCTAACCTTAGTCAAAAATTGTTCATGATTCATCTAATTATTTCTGGTGGCTACATCATGAGCCTAGAACAAGCTCTCATCTCAATATTAATTAAATTTTCCCTTTTATTGCATGTAATACATCTTATTAATGTTCAAGAGCACAAAATCATTTATTCGGGTAGTTTTTATGATAATATTTTCATCATGAGACATTTGTGATATTATAGTGTTTCTATAAGGTTTTTTATCAGAATAAAGGATAGTATGGGATAGTTAGAATATGGGATATAAATAGAATAGGGTGTACATACAGAATAGGATATATTACAGACTATAGGATGAATATACATACAATGTATAGATAGATAATAAGGATAGGATAAAATAAAGGATTATATTTTATAAACCAACTTATTCATAATGTAAATCTCGATCAGATTACTCACACATTGTACATTGTCTATGATGTACACTCCTTGTGTATTAATTCCAACAAGTACTGGAACATCCTGGTGAGTGATTAGAGAGGTGAGGCCTCTGACTGGCTGTTCCACCTGTCCTTGAAAGAATGCACAACTGCAAAAAGCGCAAATATTCATAATAGCACTTTATATTTTTAGTATACTTGATAAACATTATTCACATATCCTCAAGATAATACATACTTCTTATAAAACTAAAAATAGTTGATCTCCTTGTAATTCGTGATGGATAAAAAGCGTTCCCAATAGAACTCCATTTCTTAATTTTCAATTATTAAGCTGTGTTCTGAATTGAAAACCAAAATTTGTAATGTAAATCTTATGATTCATAAGTTATGAAGTTTTATGATATAAACATTTTTTCCTACTGTTAACTCGAAAAGTGACTGTTCCTGCACTGAGGAAAACAGCAGCTAGTATAGATGGGATTTATTCCAAATTCCTGATTAATTGCTCTATCCTTCAACCTTTTCCGATTTAAAATCTATAATCTACTTGTGGTTAGCTTTTTCAAGTATAAATTATATACAGTATGTTAACAAACGATGTTTGACATAACCTAACTTTGGACTTTCAGTGCAAGATCGCCTTTTACTATTTTACAATATTCTAAAACTTTACGAAGCAGGCCCTCTAGACCTATAAAATCTATCGTCAACTAAACATAGTTTCTCAGATTTTTATTTCTCAGACGAATGGTTCATTTGAATGAAGTGGAAGAATGAAAAAACAAACCCATAATAAGGAAGAGACCAGCAGAACTCGAGATACTTTCTCTGTAGCTTACGCTCCGATGTATTGGCTGGAATTAGTTTGAACTGCTCCAGAAGTTTGACTTCCGGAGAGGTTTTTCCACTAAAATGAAACCAGGAGGTCCACACTCCCCGTCGCATGTGAACCGGCAAAAAATTGCAATGCTGCTCTCTGTAAAACACAAAATATTCATTCAATACAATAAAATATGAGGAATGCAGGTCAAACATTCATAACTTTACAGACTGTACTGAACAAGACCTAATCCAAATCCATTATTATAAATACGAACTATCATTAAAAATATTATCGATTATCATGAGTATTATCCATAATTATATTATTTTGTTGGATCTGAAAAAGTCAGAGTTACTGATTCTCCACAATTGCCTTTGTGAACCTTTTTGTTTTATAGTATAATTGACCCAAGACATAACAACGATATTACACTTGACAAGAAACTTAAGATTGCGACTCTCAGACTGACTAGCAAATCAACTATTTCATAGTAAACATTTTTATACAGTGTCACTTTACCTGAAGAAATGAATTGTGTGATGCTGCGGATTATACGGACCTAGTTCCAACCTTGCCTGAATGGCACCCAACATTATGTAGTTGTTCACCTCACAAGGATAACGACCTTCAAGGATATTGTATCTTGCTTCATGGTATAGGAGCTCAACAACTTTTGCATCCCTGAAATAAAGAGCGTTCACAAACATTATAATAGTATAAAAATATAAATTTTTTAGAAGAATATTAGAGGATAGTTTTTTTCAATTAGTTCAGAATTATTAAAAAATAATTTTGTTCTGCTAAGGATTTTTGCCGATTGGTTTGCTTTAAAATTTCAAATTCCTACTGATACTTCTGGCATGCAGCATTTACAGTATTATTGAATAGATAAATAACGTCCGTATCGGCGTAGAACAATAAGATAGGGAATACAACGCATTCCGATACGTCTATTCACATCTATGAAGTTACATATGTTCAGTATAATTCGTTTTTCTCAGTAGAAATGAATACACGCAGAATTTGAGGAACGTCAACAAGACAGCACAATAAAATAATTTCTAATCAATAATACACAATAAACTAATTTAATACTATCAACAGATCAGACTGATTTCCAGAGATCTTCAGGAACTGATAGTCACTAGCGACTTACTTTATTCTCTGATCACTGATGCGGGGGAAGAAGACATTTCTCTGAAATGATAGAACCGGCTCATCCCTCCTCTGGCGTGACTCAGTGGCGTGAGCGTACTTCGCTAGTAATGCGGGCCACTTTGCTCGCACTGCCAACGGCCTGTGAGCTGGTTTCAGTTGCAACTCTAGACAAATACAGTGAATTTATAATTATTATTAAATTGTCTATAATAAAATCTATTAAAATATTAATCTATTATCTAAACAAATCTATTGAAATACTATTAATTAACTATAATAAATAACCATTAAATTGAATGCACTGAAATTGCAGCGCGAGAATTTCTTAATGGCAAATCAATTCATAAGAAGGTCGGTTTGTAATGGTTCAATTATTTTTCAATTTTTTACCGTATTACACATAATTTATATTAACCGTTATAATTAATATATTAATTTATATTAAGCGACCTGACGATTTCGAGATGGTTCTTGGCATCAGGTAAGAAATTGAAAATTAATTAATAATCAATATTTAATCTTATTCAATAAGATTAGTAATGCTTTCAAAAAGGAGTACATGCTAAATTATTATCACATACAGTGGACCATACACTGCAATAACTCAACCCTTATGTGCATCCTGTAATTATTGCGGGAAGCGGTTGTCCCAGTGTTAGCAGGCGAGTCTAATCGGTAAGATTAGATAACAGACGGCGCCTACCACTACCGTTGTAACGGTGACCGGCTCCTCTAGATACAATTTATGAGCTTCAAAATAGCTTCCCGGTGGTTCGGAACCCACTTAAAGCTGTAGGTCCATTCATCTCTCACCATCATCCTTCCCATTACCCACGCACAAGCCTAGAGCTTATGTTGGCATCATCCCCAGCAAAAAAATACTTCATGTGATATGATAACAGTATTGACAATGTAATCGCAAAATTATGGATATAGGCCTATGATTTATAGACTTTTAGCGTATAGTAAGCTATGTAAGGACCTTTTGTTTAGTATAGAAGACAACGAATGAGATGATTCTCTTATAATACCTAAAAGTCCAGAGCACATCCACATGGTGAAAATATTAGCAGCTGACTTTGGTAGACCGAGCTCAGGATCATTGACGATTGCCTGAACCATTTCTGGTACAGTAGTATTTGCCCCATCTTCCAGTTCCATATGGAACGCCACATCAGACATAAGGTAAACACATACCTTTATACCTAAAAAAATCAAAAAGTAAAAAAGAATAAAGTACATAAATATAAAGTAGCCTACATAAGTGTATAAAGAATATGGTACACAAATACAGGTTATAGTGAATCTCCAGAAATTGGAATATTTATTATTTATTTAGCGTATGGCTTTTGTCGGTGGGGAGACCCGAAGGTTGTTCCACCTCGCCGTGTTTAACCTAATTCCACTTAGTTTGTAGTTTTATCCACTTTTCAGAATGATTTTGAATTTTGAAAGCATTACTTTTTGATACATAGAAGTCCAAAAGTTCATAAACCATAAGCACAACACAATAACATGAAAGATACAAGAAAATATGGAATTTTGAACTAAAAATTTAGAGCCCGAAATTTATAAGAATGACATAAACTTCAAATTGGATTGATTTCAAGATTTGAAACATATATAAACCCAAATCTGTTTTGATAGATGTGACAGGTTTGTTTACAGGACAAATCAAGACACGGATAAATTTTGGGGAATGTGTTATAATATGTATAGGTGAACACAAGGGTCGGATCGTCAAATTAGCCTATCATTTAGATTTTAGATTATCGAATTCATGAAAATGAAAAGAGTAAGGTTAAGCTTGGCCTTTATTAATTCGTAGTGTTTCTCAAGTTAAACAAGAAAATCAGAGTTCAGTATATTCACAAATATCCCCGCAGGGGGGCAGAATTTATTCTGTCCGGGGTGTGGCAATCCTCCGGGTTCCTGATGCAAGTGGTAGATGTAGGCTGGTTGGCAACTAACACCGTTGCGTCCCAGCTTAAGTAGGGTGTTCAAGTAGGAACACCTGAAGCATCAACTGCGCAAGCCAAGCCAACATATGGTGGAACAGCATACGCCGACGGCTGCATGGTCAGGGGAGTGCCTAACATGAGTATGCGAACTCTGGATACCAGGCGACCTCCAGTTTCAAGAAGCCTTCCCTGGGTGAACGCGGAGCTCTGCCCAGGGTGACTGAATAAGTCTCCAGCTACTCGTGGGAACAGGTTTCAGAGTTATTGCTGACTCAAACCTGCCGGGAAACGGTACATGCAGAGGAAGGCACTACAACTGAAGATTCCGCAATGGAATCTGAGGAGTGTGCAGACCCATCCCTGATAGAAGTTGAACAGCTTCGGAAGGGTGGGTCCATAGCTGAAATCAGCAGCACATTTGCTGCTGGAATGTCCAGCACTCTTGCAAATGAGGAGGAGACTTCTTGGAAAGGCAACCCTCCTACCAGAGGAGGCAAGAGAACTGGACTTCAAGGCCCTGAGTAAATTCTGCTCTGGCCTTGGATTATGGAACATGGCATAAGCCAAAAAGGGGATGCCACAAAAGATCGAATAGCGGTCGCGGTGGCTAAGGGTTACAAAGCCCAACCAAATAAAAAAAAAAAAAAAAAAATATTCACAAATAATACAGAAATTTATTTTCTGTGGTATAAGCTTGCTGCTAGCCTCGTATTATGATCAATATTCCTGCAGCAGTTGCATAAATTGGAAAATTTTCATTGAAAAAAAATACCACATTCATGCGAGAAGTGGTCCTGTTTCTTCTTATTCTAATCCTTCCCCATGATAATATGGCGATCAAATCACAGCATCCTATGATGTGTTTTCAATTTCAAGCATTCAATGCGGTACTACTTTGCTACTTACTGTGTGGAGTTTGGTCCGATTGAGAATCCTCTGTTCTCTCCCATTGTGAATTTGTTGATTCTGACAATGTTTTGTATCCTTCTGACGAGCCATTTTCTTCCCCGCCACTCTGAACCTCGCCATTTCTCGGAGATGAATAGTCACTACGACACAAGAAAAATATTAGAAATTAAAATATTTGATTTTTTTTTTTAATTCAAATTATAGTATTTTATTGAGCCGACCATACAAGTTACGGCATACCGATGAGGTTTACAATTGGACATGGAACATAATGATAGTCCACTCTATACAAACAAATAGACCAATGAACATCAATCTTGGTCCGTCATCATCTTTGGAGTGGTCCGTAGCCGAGGGCGATAAGTGCCTGTCTGATAATCCAAAGGTTCCAAGATCGAATACAGTTGCCGGAACGGATTTTGACAGAAACGGCCACTCCCGTCTTTCGGAGGAGACGAAAAGCCGTCGGTCCCGACTGCCTAAAAACAGTCGTCATCTCTCATAATCACCCCTCTCATTACCCACGCACAAGCCTAGAGCTCATGTGGGCATCACCCTCAAAAAAAATCTGCGTTGGTCATTTTGCTAATACGGAGTAGGCGATCTTCGTTCCAAGTTCACAGGTAAACCTCTTCGGTATAACGTAACGTGTATGGCTAGCCTTAGGTAAAGGTTGAGACCAACATTTTTCTACCAAGAATGAATATTGTGAATATTGTATTCTATGGTTGAATGAAATATTGAGATTCTCAAGATTTAAGAAATATATAATCTGAAGTAGAGTGAGTACGTATTGCGTCTATTAGTGAGAATGAGGTAACCGTGCTTAATGGCTTTAGATCGGCTTTAATGGCGCGTTCCCCTTTAGATCTATACTATTTCTTGAAACAATTATGATAAAAAAAATAGGGGAAATCAGTTAAAACTTGATTGATTGCAACAAACCTGTATGGATCTGGTGGTTGAGGAAAACCTCTATTCCTTGAGTACTCATTTTGTATGACAGTCACATAATTATGACTTGTGTCACTGTCTAGCCCACTGTCTCTGGACTGAGAGTCAAGAGACGACATTTTGATTACATTTCAGTTGATACAACCTGTCAACAAAAACATTGTCAAATTTATTGTTCATGAGCTCAAACACACAGATTTTCATGAATGGTATGGGATTGAATGCTATAGATTATATAAAATGACTTAGAATGAAAAAGTAAAAAACCCTTGGTTTTTATCATGTTTGAGCCTCCGCAAGGAAAATTATTAATTTGAGGGCGATGAATCCGAATCTGAAATCACATTCCTCTATCTCCAATTTCACGCAAATAGATTTTGGTGAAGAGTTTAGATTTTGTACGTCACGTTGCCTCATGTGACAGGCTAGCAAGCGTTCTCATTACGTTAGCAATGCTGACTAACGTGTATGGCCGCTACGTACATGTGGTCGACTCAGAAGCGGACAGTCGACCGGGCGGCACTTTATGACCAAACGGGCCATACCGTGTGACATGTACATTGTACAATAAGAAATAATGGCATAACTTGACTTGTTGGACTACGTGAAGCGCTGCAAGAATGGCCCTATGTGACACTGCTCTAATCACATCACCCCCCGTTTTTGAGCGGAACTAGGTAACCAGATATTGCAACCAAACTCTGAACTATGTGGGAATAACTTAGTCCTTTAGCCAACTTGGTGATAAAGCATTTCTGGATTCATGTTCAATAGATTTTTTCATTATTTGATGTTAGTAGCCTGATCAGCATGAGAAGTTTGGCAGATTCCTCCTGTAACAATCTGTATAAAATGGTTTCAATTTTGGAATATAATAGGCTAGTAACTTAACGAATTACTGATAACTTAATGCTAGTAAGCTACAGAAAATGATCGAAAAATTCAAATTCATTCTCGAAACGTTAGGTGAAGCTAAAGATAGGCCAACTATCCATGATTTTCGAGGAATCTTACAATATTATTAGCTATTACGTTAAATGTAAACATAACCTAATAATTTGGTAATTTCACGAATGTTAGTGAAAGACAATGGAATTCAAGGTATGCACATCTTCAATAAAATATCAAATTATCTATAGAATGGATGGAATCCTTAGTAGAAACATTAGCCGAAACGTTAACAACAGGTAACATTAGGTAATAGGTATAATTAATACAAAACAACTGAATTCGCTGAAGGTTTGAAGAGGAAAGTTAAGGCAACCCTGTTTGTAGCGCAGTTATCTTCGATTACAATAGACACAGATATTTTTCCTGTGAAATATCAATAAGTTTATTGAATTATATTCAATTGACATATGTATTACTTACAATACTCCGTTCTTGCTCTCAATCAGATAAGATCGGATCGAGGATTTGACATTTGATGAAATGATGATCTGAAGCTGAAAAACAACAACACAAAACAGATGTATTACCATGGAGTTACGAAGAATACGGGAGATTCAAATAGCTGACTCAATTTCGAGTAGACTGAAATCCGCCATCTTTGAACCCATTTCCATTTTAGCGAATTCGCTCTAAAATGATGGAATTTCAAAGAAGAATGGAAAATAATCGGGTAACTTAATTTCGAATACACTGAGGTTCAAACACACCACTTCTAGGGCTATTCTAAAATTCTATTGACGATGAGACATAAAGTCATAAAAGAATAGCTGACGACCTTAGCGCTATGAGTGGTGGAACTATGCAACAATTGGAAGGCATTTACGATTCAAGTAGGTTTTGGCTCTACTCACACTTGGAAACTCAAATCGCGGAAACTGAGCGACTACGATAACAAACATGTGCTTTCAAATGATGTCGTTCAAACATTACGGTTGCAGGATCATCTGAGCGTCATTATTTTGAAAACACGTGTTTGTTATCCGAGTCGCTCAGTTTTCGCGATTTGCGTTTCCAAGGGTGAGTAGAGCTAGAGTCACTACCCCCTGATAACGGGGGTAGTGGTAGTGGCCCTTCTGCGACTGCGCAGTCGATTCCCGCTGCGTTTAGTCAGCAACTAATTTGAACTTGAAATGAAAGTGTACAAGAATAACTATGCAAAATAGGAACTATTTAGTTTGAATATTGTTAATTCACTGAATTTTATTAATATTTAGTAGTTAATATAACTTAAGGTAGGATTTCGTTACTGCGGCTCCGCAGCCGATCCCGACACGACCAGCCAAGATGGCGGACAAATTCGCAGTCTGGGCACCCCTTGCCTTCGAAGGCCGTTATCAAATCAAATTGATAACATCGAATTGAACAATAATGAGATATTAAAGGGCTTTAAACCGGCGAATTACAATATCTGAATAAGTTTTGAACGAGATCTGTTGCACCATGTATACACCCGCTGGGGTGTATACATGGCCTTCAAAGGCAGTGGGGTGCCCAGACTGCGAATTTGTCCGCCATCTTGGCTGGTCGTGTCGGGTTCGGCTGCGAGGCCGCAGTAACGAAATCCCACCTTTACGAGTAGGTACCTACAACTTTTTGTTTGAAAACGTTTACAATGATTTAATGTGCTATTCATGTGAAAATCGATCATTAACTTACGCGTTTTCAATTCGCAGTCAAAAAGAGCGATTTTTTTTAAGTTCCAAAATTTCAAATGAAATATTCTCGAAAACTAAATCGGGTTCAATAATTTTTTCATAACTTAGAAAACTCCCTTTTTCTTCAAGGTTTCAGATAAAACCTATTTCAAAGTAACTAGCGACTATATAACTAAATTAACTTATATACCTGTGTCAATATTTGTGATTAAACAAATGTGACTTTTTGAGTGAATAAAATAGGACTAAAATAACTTCCAATTTCCATCAGAGCCAGTGGTAACTTAATCCGGTTGGTCTAGAATTAACACTGCATATCTGCGGCCCACAAAATGATTTTATAGGTATATTGAGAATATGCATGAATATATTGGTGTGATATTAAACTGTTGGTTACATTGAACCACGCATCTGTACATTCCCTGAGGAATAAGCTCAGAAAATTCCTTTTTTTATTTAAATAATGGCTAACGAAAGCCAGATCACCAGGAAGCCAAATTATGTTGACTGGGTGAGAAGACGCTGAGCAATGAGAGTGATGGAGCTTTCCAGTCTCCCTAAC
Source organism: Laodelphax striatellus (assembly GCA_017141395.1). Lineage (NCBI taxonomy): Eukaryota > Metazoa > Arthropoda > Insecta > Hemiptera > Delphacidae > Laodelphax > Laodelphax striatellus. The sequence goes on from CM029532.1 coordinate 32,446,602, forward strand.
AGCCAGTATTTTACAGCAGATTTCCCTAATTTCCATTTTTTTCGTCTCAGTCGTTTGTGTGCCTCCACATGGCTCTGACTGGCCAGGACTTGGACCTTCCCTTTGGATTTCCATCCAGTCAAAGCTGACAGAGGAGTGGATATAGCTAAAAATAAATTTTCATTATTTTGTAATAAACTTTATTTCAAGAAAAATAGAATGTTTTTAGATCAGAAAAAATACAAGATTACCAGGAAAAACAAAATTTTCAGAAGCAAATTAGAACTTAAAAAATATATAAATACAGTAACTTGAAAACTTGATAAAATAAATTGAATAATTTTCAATTATCTGTTTATTGCCTAAATTATTCTGTTTTAGGGCCGGTTTTATGAAAAACATATGAAAAAAATAAAACTTGGTTTAATTTCGTTGAAGAAACCGGCCCTTAATAAAATAAGAAATTTCTAATTATTTTATTTTTTTAAATTTGTTCCAAACTCGAACTAAATAAATCATTTACGGTAACTCAACTCTTGTCAATTTATGAACCTTATGAACTAATCCATCTTGAAAAACGTTTTGCTTGAAACCAATAATTTCCCTTTACCATCATTTATATACGGTAATTTACAACGCATCTCCAGTCATTTTTAATATTTTTCTTCCTGTATAGGAAGTGGTGGAGCCCTCAACTTTCAACAGGTAAAATTAATATTGAAATTTAAAAATATTACAGATGCTGGAGACGCATAGAATCATTGGAAATCACAAATGTAAATAATAGGGGGTTTTCCAGTACATTAGAATATCAGAACCCTCACTTTATTCTCTAATATATTTCACAATTATACTAGTATAACACCTGCAGATCAGCTTTAAATATAGTCATCATCAAACCTGGACTTACAAAAACGTTTTCTTACACTTTCACTCATTATAGCCTACAAATTTTTATCCAAAAACTACCTTCAAAAATCCAGCTAACATCAATGAGTCAATAATATAAAAATTTTCAATCATAAATCGAGAAACGCAGAAAGATTTTCAAGTGTCACCTTACTTTACCTGATTTTTTCTAGTATTGTTTTATATTCTATAACTATTAAAATGTTGGTTGTGTGTGTTTCCTCAATTCATTTATTTAAAAAAATTTAGTTATTGACTCAGTAACAGTAACAATAATGAATTTTTTGGTGGTTTCAAAGTTCTCCTCAGCTCTTCTCTTTATTAGGATATTTATTTCAGAAAATAATGCTTTTCCGCAGGATGAAGTTTTTTCTTGCTCTTATATTTTATCCTTCTCCTCATGCTGGTACTTTAACTGGTTTATGAGCTTTTTACCTTGAGCTGGATCCTGGATATGTATAGTAGTAGTATTCATGTTTCCTGATCCTTGGTTGGGGATTACTTTTGAAGGTTTGCATTCTAATAAGTCAAATTAATATTGTACAATATTATTTGTACTGTATTGTGGTTGAATTCAATGACAAATAAGAAGTATAAATGAAAACAATAGTTTCATACTATTTTTTAACAGGGTCGGATACAGTGGAGGGGGTCGTAGGAGTAATGTCACCAAAAATCATCAGTACTTCTACATAACTTGAGGTTAAAAGCTTCCCAGAGCCAAGAAAAAATAGAGTGAAAATTACATTTCCAGGGGCTTTTTCAACTCTAAAATTTTCCGTAGTTGCGGGCCCGTACTTCCTTCTCTGCAAGCATGTTCTGGGTCTTCCATAATACCCCATCCCTAATTCCAGAATTTGAACCCCCCCCCCAAACTCAATCCTTTATCCGCCCCCGTTTGTAAACTCATTTTAAAATTTTAAGATTCCATACAAAAAATACTCAATTTATTACATTCATATTAGTTAATCACACTTCAGTAAAAACGACTTGAAATGTTCATCATAAACATTAATTAATCACATCAAACAAGTAAAATTTGGATAAGAAATAGGAATAACTATTTAAATAGAAAATAGAGGGCGCGATATGAGATTTTCATCATTTCTTGTGAGGGGGCAATGGACTAAAAAAGGTTGGGAACCACTGATCTAGGACATATTCTTGCTGAAAGAGAAAAACTGTAATTCTTAATGAGTTTTCTAAAAAAAAAAATTGAAAAACTTTCATAATTAACAGAACCAAATAAAATTATCATTTATATGAGAATTTCTATTTTTCCATAATTGGGCCTTCAACTTTAATTTTTCATTTTGACTGTCAGAATAAAACGATTTAACAAAACATTTTTCAATTTTTTTTTTAGAAAATGCTTGATTTATTGTTCAGTTTTGAGGCACTAGAAGTCCACTGCAGGGCTTCGACGTTGTTTGACGCAGAATACTTCCCGCTATCAAAAATGTTTCTCCACATCCGACAAGCTCCAGTAATAAAGTTAAATAACGTAAGTGATTTTCAAATGAAACAAATGCATTTATCAATTCACAAATTTATTACAGCTTAGATTGAAAATCTTTACAAAGTCCACCCCAACATTACATATAAAATGGACAAGACTAGACAATATTAGGCACCACAGTTGATATTAAAAGACCATAAATGTATTATGAATAAGCCTTTACAGATACAATCTACATAAAACAATAAATTTCAATTTCAGATTATTCATATCGGGGTCAACTGTGTAACAGTAATTTAGCATTGAGCCATGCACATGACTTGAAATAGAACTTAATAATAGTGTCAGAAACCTTTCTAAACAGTATTTTTTTAACATAATTGGCTTCAAAATTCCATAACCTAAGATTAACTGGAAATTCAGGTTTCTTGTTTCATGGAGGCATTTTCATTTTAATGCTTCAATAATAATATGCATTGTTTTTTGGTCATTCCTGAAAAAAACTTCTGTACTAGATGCACTTCTATGCCTTAAACGTCTGACCTTCCATTCTCAGAAACATCGTTGAATGTTATAATAATAAAACTTATTGTTGTAGAATAATTTCAAGCTCAACTTGCTTGATAATGATTGGATTGGGCAATGCAATAAAGAATGGGGTAGTCGATAAATCATTAAAACTAAACTATCCTATTAAGATATGAAAACAAGATAATAATATATCTTCAATCCACTCTGATTAAATATCTCTTGACTAGTTCTGAGCTGGTAATTATCTGATTAACTTAGATATACATTCATGATTATATACAATGATAAATACAGTTTGATAGAACTAACATTAATCGTTTCCAATATTATACAGATTTTCAAGATGTTTCAACATTCTAGAGAATGAAATTTTCAATAGTTGTGAATAGGAAAATTGATTTTCTTCTTCCTTGTTTTCTTTGAAGAATAAGGAGAAGAGACGAACAATATGTGAAATTTATCTTTCTTAGTTACAATATTGAAGAAAGACAAACACATTCTCCATGGCAGCATTCGAGGATTTAATTCTTGTGGAATGTCAATTCCACTTGTGGGGGAGTTGAAGAGGCCTGAAAAAAAAACAAATTGTTGATTGAAAGCTAACAAATTATGACAAAACTTAATCAATAAGTGTTCTGTGCTGTGTTTTAGTGTTATGTATTTTTCGGACTTTATAAAATTAAAAATACTTTTTTTAAATGCTGATGTCTGTTTTCTAAGTGAAAACAAACTTTCACCATGTTCCCTATCAAGGGATAATTGGTTATGTTGGTGAAGTGGAACACCCCTACTCGGGTCTCCCCACTATTAAAAGCCATACGCTAAATAAATAAATGACAAAACTTGAATCCTCATTGAATCTGATATTAAATGACACTTTTATCAATTGCTGTGGATCCTTTCATTTTTCAACATATTGATTAGAATAGGATTTTCAATCATATATGCAGACATAAAGGTAACTTGAAGAGTGAAAATATTACTCACATATCCAGTGTTCACTATAAACCGTGTTCTGATGAAGCATGATAGCAATGCGAAATGACCATAAACACTAAATATATGTTAGTAATATTTTCACTCCAAGTTGCCTTAGTGTTGAAATGCTTACTTGCATCATTGTCAAAGAATATTTCCATTTCGCAAAGAAATTAATCTATGCTACAAATAATACAGTATGCTTGAGGGTACAGTAGGTGCAAGTAAAAAAAAAAAAAAACATTGGGACGAAAAATTAAGAATAAGCTCGATTAATAAATTCAGACTAATAAACTACAACTCTTTAAATCATTCATGACAAACTAGAGATAGCTTATTATCATGAAAAATATGTGAACAGGCAATATGACAATGATCCAAGGAATGCAAATGTATTAGAAGTAGAGGATCTTTTAAAGAAAATGCCGGTTGTAATTAAAATAGTCATTCAAATGGAGAACAAGTTGAACGATGTAGTATGTATTCTCAATTATGAATAACAATATCAGGCGTGGCCAGGCAGGCGAAAAAATTATGTTAATGCTCATTTCTACCAGTAGAATTTCCTCCTACAAGTCATCAATATAAGTTGTGGTTTAATGTGATACACTATGATGACTCAAGATGAGCCCAAACAAGATGCCACACAACTTTGGTGGCAATTAATGAACAGAATTGCATGAGGAACAACAGATTTTTGCAGAAAGCTTGACCAAGAGGAACACTTTTTTTGAGACCATCCAGAATCATTGTAATACAATGATTCTCTAAATTTGAAATAGCATCAAGCTGCAAGAGAAAATTCAAAGAGATATCTCAACTAGTTGATCATAAATTTAATGGATGAATAAACTTGCGAGTTAATCAATAGTTTACATAATTCCTATTCTCACCTCTCAAGTCCTGGGAGTCAACCCTTGACTTGCATGGACATCAACTGAAGTCTGCTGTAGCGGTTTCTGCAAGTTGAACATATTATATTATGTGATGATAAATTGAAAATAGATTGTAAAATCTATGAATAGAGCTGGGCATATTCATTTATGTATTTTCCGATTATGTGAAAGACCCCAAGGCCCCAAGGGCTGGAAAATTATCCACTTTCTCATTTACTCGCACTTATATCATTCAAGACAAATCTATCCTGATAAATCATGTTCACCTCAAATTGGCCTTTAAAAATGCAGATACATGGTTGAACTCTAGAATATGAATGAATATTTAATATGAAAATTTGAAAAATGCATGGGCTGTTGAAGATGTTAACAAAAATTATTCTACAACCGTATCACTTTAAATATTCATTATGGAAATTCAAAAAAGCAGTTAATTAGTTTTGGAATAATGTGTAAATCATTGACTATCATTGACTAGATACGATAAATGAAGCATATCTCTAACTATTTGACAAAATCATATAGATGATTTTGTGTCTTAAGGACTAAATTCTCCTCGCTAGGTAGCCTACTCAAAAAGTTGAAGTGAAATTGAAAGCAAAATAAATTTGATTTTTCTTACCTTGATGTCACTCTCCAAAATTGATCTGTCTATTTTCTGATACTCCTTCCCTGAGCGTGGTCTCAATGTAGTGACTGCTTGATGGTTGAATCTGTAAGCATTCAATCATTTGAAATTGATGACCGATTTGATTGTCAATGTGAGAAAAATGACATGTTATTGGAGTATTAAACAAATTTGAGCTGGGTAGAATGAAGGTTCCTTATCACGAACTTTTATCGTATTTCATTCTATCTAACTTGAGCTTACTTCACAGTTCTTATCTATTATTTATCAGTAACTTATCAATGTAGGAGTTTTTATCTCTCTTCCACTATTAATTCATGGATTGTATAAGAGTGCTATAATTGAAAATGTGATGGTTACTGGGAGGTCTGAATGTGTGCTAGGAATAATTGTTTTGCTGATTGATAAGATCAAGTAGTCGAAGATGGTAGTTTCACACGGAACTATTTCATAGCTTCATCTATAACACAACTATAAAAATAATTACTGGTATATATTCTAATTTTGTAATATTTTTGTTCAAATACTATGTGCAACACACAATACAATATAAAATAATAATAAATTATCTACTAACAAATAAATAAAAGTATTGAAATTATTGGATACAATGTGAAGGTATAACAAAACATCAGTATTGTATTTGTAGTAGTAATACGATAATATATGAATTGTGATCTTTTAAAAATATATTGATCTTCCAAGTACATAGTTGTTTCTTCAGGCAGATTGTAGCTCATAAATGAATAAAATCCATACACTTCTGCAATTTCTAGGAAATTATTTCCCATTTTAACTTACTTCTACTTACATTATCTTACTTTTTCTTGAACAAAATCTATTTATTGTGAACATATAGGTCTATTGCTACTAAATTTCTGCAACTCATTTCTTCAGATTCAACTGAAAACTTTTCAAATCAAACACAACTGGAGACAATGAATCATAAGTTATTTTTTGGATGCATAATTCAGAAGAACGAATCTATGAAGCAAGACTTGAAACGATAATACCTTTGGAAAACTCACCTCAAGAGCTCGGAAGTATCAGAGCAGTATGATGAGAGAGAAAGAGTTTCACAGTAGTCAGACATGTCCGAAGTTCCACTACTTGTGCTGTGTGTGTCAATGACTCCATTGAACACCATAGGTCTGTCCGGACTTGTAAATCCTTTAACAAAAATAATGACTTTTGATTTTATACTTTCATCCCTGGAGATATAAAATTGTAGCCTATTGAACATAACAAGAGAGAAGAATATTCAATTTTTTTGCTAGGGATGATGCCCACATAAGCTCTAAGCTTGTGCGTGGGTAATGGGAAGGATGATGATGAGACATGAATGGACCTACAGCTTTAGGTGGGTTCCGAACCACCGGGAAGCGATTTTGAAGCTCATAAATTTTTGTATTTAGAGGAGCCGGTCACCGTTACAATGGGAGTGGTAGGCGCTGTCTCTTATCTAATCTCACCGATTAGCCTCGCCTCTGCCACTGGGACCAACCCGCTTCCCAAATTATAACGATTAATGACGGTTCAGTAACAATTTTTTTAGTAAAATATACAACAAGAGACTTGATGTTTATGATTACAATTCACTCTCTTTAATTACTACTCGATTTTCTTTCTTTTAATTAGAAATTACTTTTAATTAGATTTGTTTGAAATCTAACATCCCATCGCTAAGATAAATTTCTGAAAATCTTATTCCAGGCATGACTGAAGAAATACTCAATATCTATCCAACGCTAGCGGAAGTGCGGAACTACAATAACTATTGAAACAATTCATCCTACATCTTTGTAATGATCAAGCGATATAATCTAGATTCCTATGTTTCATGTTGATTTTGTTATAGAAAAATCCACTAATCATTAAATGTACGGAATATCAATATGTTTTTGTCATCCAATAGAATAATTCTATAAATCTAATGATTATGAAAAATTATGGAAACTTTTTTGAGAATTCTTATTTATTGTAATGGAGATTTCAAATGAAAATCTAAAACTCAACTAAAACCATAAAACGATTTTCAACCTATTCTCCTATGATGCATATCTGTTCTGTATAATTCATTATCTGTAATCTATCAAATGTTCATCTTTTTGTTAGATCATCATTTGAAGTTTCTTGAACTATTCTTATGTGAATCTTGAATTTATATGATTCCGTTTAACCTTATACTGTAAGCTTAAAAATCTTGTAACCATAAATAGATTATAGTATAATAGATTATAGTATACAGTTCAATCTTATAGTATATAATGTTAAATGGAATTGTACACAAATTCAATATTTACATAAGAATAGTTCACTGAAACTTCAGGTGATGATCTAACAAAAAGGTGAACATTTGATAGATTACAGATAATGCATTGAAGAAATACTCACCTTTCAAAATGTTCCTTTTGACTGAGCAAACAGGCACTTCAGCTTCAGCAGAGGAAGATTTTGGAGTGATGTCTTTCTGAAATTGGAAAGTCAACTCCTGTAGGGGATCAGAAGACTTTGACTTGCGAGGCAGAGAACTATGCAAGCAAGAGCTGTTAGCAGGTCGTAGTGAGAGATGATGTCTTCTGCCTGACATAGGTAGTTCGAATTCGGCAAAATCAGTTCCCCTCTGGTTCAAAGAGCCTGTTGAAACACCTGAGTCGTTGGAACTGGATGAGTCGCGGTTCACCGATTTGCATGGCACACTAGACGACCTCCTGATGTTCACCACCGAGCTCAGACTGTCACTAGTATCTGTGCTCTCAGAGTTGTCTTGATGGCTGGCACTGTCAGTCTTCTCACTTTTATTGGTATCTCTTCCATCTTCAACAATTTGCAGTTCGATATTTTTGGTTTCAGAAACACTTTTAACCGATAATTCACTATCACAGACAGATTGTCTTGATATGACTGACTTGAAGTTGTCGCTGTCCTCTGAGTTCCTTGAAGATTCAACCGATGTTGCTCTTCTGAATCGGAGGTCTTCTTGGCAGTAGGACATTTTGTGCCTTCTCAAATACGGGCTGGATGCAGCTGATTGGGATTGACATACTCTACTCATGTTATCGGCTATCCTTGGGAACTCCGTTTCTCGTTTCTGAATAACTTCCTGTTTGGCTTCAGCAAGACTGGGAACACTGGAAGACTTTTCTGGAAGCCATGCAGACTCCTTGTATTGACGTACAGATGGATTGAACACGGTTTCTGACGATTTTATTGGACTGTTACAAGCCGAGTCGGCAACTGGAGGAGTATGAAAACTGGTTGCTGGCTCCATTAATAGATAGTCTTCACTTTGGCCAGACGATGTGTTGAGGTTGATAGCTTGTGAAGAATGACCACATTTACTACACAGACTATGATTGCTGTTTTCTGGTAAACTGTATGTTTCACTATCTAAACCAGCTTTTCGTCGCAGATCTTTTGCATTTTCATAATACTGTAATGATTGAGCAAAATCCAAATTCATGTAATTAACATTATTCGCATTTGTGCTTTGAGAATCACTGTTTCCTTTTTCTTTAAGATTCAGCACTGGTTTGTCTTGTTCAGAAGTTTGTGTGACTGGTTCAACATTCACGTAATTAGCAGACGGTTCAGCAGTGTGCGGAGCTTCCTGTTTGATGCTTTCCGCATTATTCATTTCTTCACTTTGGACTTGATGTACGCTTCCATTGTTTACAGTCTCTTTACAGTTAAGTCTCTTGAGTTTATCGACAGTAGCGTAGATTGCTAAATTGCCATTCGAATTCACAGGCATTTTTCCTGTCCCGCTTAATCTTGCCTGAAAACAAAAAGGAAATTATTTTGTGAATAATTATAATTGTGGAATAATTATTATTTAGATTATAATTGTGAATAATTTTATTCTTTATGATACAAATTTTAGTTGAAAATAATAAGTTTGCAGTTGATTTATTACCCACAATAACTATGTGTTGAGCCGTTTATAAAAGTTCAAATTTCTTGTGAACTTCATCAATAAGAAAAGCGTCACGCATTGAACAGTTAAATTTGAGGCTGCTGTGGCACTATTCTCTCCGTAATAATGTTCATATTCAAGCAGTAATTCACGATCGAGTAGACAGTTATTACAAAATTTGATCAATAAAACTTATAAGTTCCTGAACAAATAGAGAAAAAAATTAAGAAAATAATTCAACATTGGAAATACTGATGAGTTTTACATAATATTTCATGAATGGTTATCATTTATGATCAAGTCTTGCATGTTGTTACATACAGCAGTCTCTGTAATAAAATTGAAGTTTTAATGGATATAGATGATTTGTCACAAAAAATATCATCCATGCTCCATTATCCATCCACCTTCTTAGGTTTGATTTTAATAGATCTGACGGTCGATGGCAGTTGGAATTATTCGCAATATTATCATCAACATAACAAAGGCCACATACTAAATGACCAACATTAAAAACCATAAAATCTTTGAATAGAAAACTTAACTATAATCATTGAGCAGTATTTAGCTGGAAGGAGCCAAAATCTTCAATATTTCATATTTTGAATATTATCCAATCTTCTTAGAGAATGTCATTTTCAATATTCAACTGAATGGAAATAATTATAGAAATAACTTGAATAACGTTAGCATGAGATTGAAATGAATATTTGAAATTGAAGTTGACCTATCATTAGACTTCTAACTTTGATGACTCTCAGCTCAACATTTTTCTACTGTAGTTCTCATTTCTGCTTTAATTGACATTCTGTAACTAGATCTTGTATGATGAATGTAATGTGCCCGATACTTACTTTTTGAATAGGGATCTCAGAAGAGTTATCAGGAGAACAGCAGCGGTTGTAAGGCATCATCCAACTTTCTCGGCAGCAAACTATCCTCTGACAAGGACATATCATATTCGGACGTTGCTGCACTTGCCTGTGGGAATTTAAATAAATCAAAATTCGGAAAAGAACAAAACAATTACCGATTTGCCGCTGAACCATAACTCTGGTGGTTACTTATTTCTTCAACGAAAACGAGAAAATACAGTTTATTCTCCTTTTATATAAAGATGTTGATGATGATGAATGCTATCCCCAAGCTGAGAAAATAGTTTATTCTCCTTAATGATGATCGATTAATGTTATCCTCAAGCTGAACCCTAATACAACCTAAAGCATAAAAGCTATATGGTTGAAGTTCCTTCATTAATATTTCAAAGCCGAGTTATCAAATGTAGATTCCTGTATGTGTTCCCTGACTTGCTCCTGTGAATGAACTTACGAGCAAGCATAAGAAATTTATATATTGAGGAATTAACAAGAATTTGGAATAGTGATATCAGCTATAACATCTCGGCTGTGACTTGGACTAGCCAATTTTGGTACACATAAGACAAAACTTCTATAATTAAAAGCCTTCATAGAAATTATACTACTGTATTAAAGATCCTAAAACTCTAAAAAATACATAATCCACTATCGATGTACAAATAAAAACTATATATTATTAATTAGTAAGTTGGTTGGTTCATAGTCAGCATATAACAGCGTTTTCTAAATGATAACGATGTATGAAAATTGAAACTACATGGACGAGCAATGTATAATCTTTGGCGGACATTGATACGTATTAATAGATTACTGTATTTTGAGAATGCATACCTTGAACAGCAATGAGAAATAGGAGTATGGCAAAGACTGGATGTAGGCCGCTGAAGGCTGTCTCTCAAACTTCTAGGAGTGTCGTAATACTCTCCTGGCGGTTGGTAGGTCGGAGTCCTCAAGTCTTCCTGAAAATTACAGTTCAATGTTGATTTCAAATCCAGTTCCTCAATATACCAATTACAATTTGTTTACATATACGTCAATTAATGCATAAATAATATAATACCGATAATAACTACAACATAATTGTATTATTTCATCTAATATCTAAACATTTGTTTCAAAGAGATAGAAATTTCAACCCCACATTCAATCTATAAATAATATAATATAAAGTTACAGTTATTAACAATAGTCACACTATTTGGAAAGTGGTAGGCCTAATTCAATTTTCAAACATTTTTTTCAAAAACTCTATTATGGTATGGATGGAAATAATTTACTATTCATAGAGGTACCTTTAAATTCATTTTCGAGTTTGACAAGTCCTCAAACATTTTCAATGAACAAAATTTTGCTTCAACAAATTTTGTCTTTTGTAAGCGAGCAAGAAGATACCTCACTCATATTTCTCTGACATATATCGAAATGTGAACAATCTTATATTTTTTCTTGTTAGTTTTCAATCTACAATATTACTTTTCTATATTTACTTCCTCTTATTATTCTAAGGATGATTATTTCATTCTTTTTTCAAAATGTAATATGAACTGTTGTATGGAAATAATACAGAATTGTAGCGGTGGGTTAAGTGTAAGAGAGGGCCGGCTGCGCCATAACTTCGCCCCCCAGGAACAAATGAAGGCAGTCATTCTATTCTATTCAATTTTATTTATTCTTAGTCAAATTCTATTCTATATTTGAAAATGCTACTAATTTTGCACTGTAGCAGCACAAGCTATGCGAGAGAGTAGGCCACCTTGATAGAGACGATCGAGCGAGGAACATCGTAGTTGTTGTAAGCGTTGTGCTGACAGGAGCAGGCGAACGGCATGGGCATTTGCGTGCGCTTGGCCGGAGGCGTGTGGAACGCAGACAGCGGCAGATGGCCTGGCTTGGGAGGCCTTGCCGGAGGCGAAAACGCGCGTTTTGTGTCGTCTGGGATCGGCGTCGATGATGAATGTCGATGTGCGTGCATCATCCTGAAAATGATACCACAGAAAAATTCGTACAGTAATTAGTGCAGTCGATATAATGAAAAAAAGTGGGGGTAGCTGGGAAATATTCCGAAGTGGGCTGTATTCCAGTGAATATTGAGCCTAAAGAATTGTTTCACCAACCAAAATTTAGCAAATTTTATGCTCTACAACTTTGTAACGCACAATGGTACACAAATTTTGCTTAATTTACAAGATATACACAAAAAACGTAGAAAATACCGAAAATGTTGAAGTCTTTCGCCCCTCCCGAAGTTAGCACAGGGTACTGGAGGGGGAAAACTCAGGATATACATCCAGAGTACCCCCAGACATCATGTAAAAATTTCATAGACTTCGGAATATTTTACAGGTAAAAAGTGTATATCTACTGGATTAATTATTATAGTCTATAAAATGAATGATACAGTATTTTAGTGCAGTCAACTTGACTGAGTATCATGTAGCTATCAGTAGCTAGTTGACATTATTCACTCAATCAAAAGTTGGAGAAAGGTGAAAATCATTATTTAATAATTTAATATATGTTATAATATATTGTTCTTTTGTTGATCCATCTTATTTTCTCTGATACATAAAGTTGACAGAAATATACATTTTAAATTGAAAAATTAATCATGTTTTTTGAGCAACAATTATTGTTTCGTGCTGGTATTGCACATTTTCAAGCAGAACAGGAATACTGTTTCAAGAAGTTTTCTGTTACAATATGTGCAGTACCAGCGAGAAGCAATTGTCGCGCAAAAAACATGGTTAATTTTTCACTTTAAAGTGTATATTACTTCTTTCATATCTATGTTTTGTTCTAAATACAATAGGAGAATATACCTCACGTTGATGATGATTATTACACATTAGTGATCAACTGACACATACAACCAAATCTCAATAATAATTCATCTTAGGGACATTACAAGCAAGTATACATGTAACAATGATATAATGTATGTTACAATACATATTATAATATTATGTAACATCTTTTCGATTTTCAAATATTATATCTTTATTCTGTTTTGAAGTGTACAAGTCGTGAATATCAGAATCTCCTATGCAGATGGGGGACGGGTTGATTTGGGATAAATTGGGTTCAAAGTTGAATGAAGAAGCTTGGTGGTATTTTTGCTATCAAGGGTGGATATGTGAGAAGAAATATAAGAGTAGTTAATTGAATACAGGTATATGTGTGGTTTTTATCATTTCAAAACATCATTTCCCAATTCATTTTTTATTAAATTTTTAGTAGCAGTTGAAACATTTTGGAGGACTAGTGAAGAACGATTCTATCAAGAATATTGTATTGTTGGTAAAATCCTTTTTTTCGAATACAACTGAATATATTCTCAATGCGGTACTTTTCCAATTAAAATAAGATTTCATTTTAGATATTTATGATTATTCAACAATATTAATCTATCCTGAACTATTAAATAAAAAATATCTATATATTCAAAATATTCGAGCCTTCAAAAGGATATATACTTCGCATCCTTAGCATCGGACTGTACACTTCTCACACTTATTCAACACTTCCCAAACACCTTTTTTTAACAATTATTTCCAAGTTAATTTCACCAATAGGTAATTACGAAAAAAAACTCTTTCGATGATACCGTACTGACCATGAATCTGTCATTGACATTCCTCTGGGTGTACTGTATTCAGTGGATGTAGTCGACTCGCAAGAAGGAAATGATACAAAACTTGATGGACCACTTGGAGGAATTCTGCATTCTCCTGAAAGTAGAGCAGCATTCTTTCAATTTCTCACAAACAAGTGCTCCCACAAATACAACAATAATCAATCAGGGAGGTTAAGTTTACATTGAATGCAATGATAGGCAATTGAATTATTTCTCTAAATAAATCTAATGAATGGTGAGTATAATTTATACGTTTTCTCCTTTAAATTGGAGTGCTTTTTCCAATCAAATGTCATTCATGTCCTTCACTTTAAACAATAGTACAAACCTTACTTGCGGCTCCTTTCTTAAATGTATTAGACTTACAACACAGCTCCAATACGATTTCTCTAGATGTTTCAAATATAAGGAAGAGATCATTTCTCACCTGGAGTATTCGCTGTAGATGACCTTGATAGAGGAGCTCCCAACTTACTGATGCAGCTAACACATCGTCCAAGTCCCCTTTCTGACTGCCAACTCTGAAAAATGTTTGAATATTTGAGACTCATGAAAAATTCATTCCATAACAAAGTAAATTTGTCATGATTGTTGTGAGCTATGTATCATTCAAATGTTTCTTAAGAATCATAACCATACAGTGATACCAAGCACCTTCCTAATTTTACCGAACTACGAAATAACGATAAAGCTTTTAATCATATATTGAAATGATGCAACATTCGAGTCTCCCATGTTTGAGTTTTTCTTTTTCAGTTGACCAAGAGAACCTATTAGGAATCTACATTTGATTATTTATTTCACATCATGAACTGAGCATGTGCTGCACTGATTATTGAATTCTTTCACAAATGCTAGTGAAAATGTTCAGATTGAAAGAATAAGTTATGTGTTAACGCCTGTTTTCTCTTTCCTTGATTATGTATCAATGATCAAAATGAATGAATATGAATAATAGGTTCCTAATATAATGTGAAATATAATATGATTTAGCGATAAAACTATATTGGTAGGTATATAGGAACAATCTTAACGGATGGCTTATAGTACTGGGTGGCGCAAAAAGAATGGATGGATTTGAGTAGGATAGTATCAGTGGACTAGAGCTGTCTGTGACTGCAGAGCTACACCATTTTGTAGGTTAAATTATCCAGTTTTAGTATCAATAGTGGAATTGACCTTGCAAAATCGCGTATTTGCTGTAGAACAATATTTCCAATAGAATGAATCTGCAATCGTCGTTCAACGGAGCTTCTGCAGGAAGTTTCAAGTCGAGCTTATTGGCATAATATTCTTCTTCACTTGAAATTCAAGTTTACTATCGTAAATATCGTTACATTGAAGATTTGAATACTGCAATACATGAATGAATTGCTGCTGTATCAAAATTTAAGGACCAATTCAAGGCTTTTAATGAGCATTAACGCATTAAGGGCGCCATCTTTCCTATGTAATTTTTGAAATATACACAAGTGTTTTGGAGTTTTTCATACAAATTCTCAAATTGGGTTATTCACTTAGTATTTTGGTGTTAAGAAGATAAATGTATGATTCAAATAAACTTTCTTATAACACGTTGAAAAACATCCGTTCTTTATGCGCCACTCTGTATAACAAACAGAATAGAGCATGTTCTTTGAGTCATACCTGACTATGTGTGTCAGCGTACTCCATGGATATGGCATCCCCAAAGTCGGAAACGTCAGTGGTGGTTTCTGAGGAGGGCCACGGCAGCGAGTCGGATGGAGTCCAGCCTGACGGACACACACAACTCTCCTGGTCAGACTCGGCTCTGCTGTGCAGTTGTCGGCGCGGACTTTCCATCACTGCACAAAATCAACAACGTTTTTCAATTCGGAATAACATTATTCATAATATATTTTCCCCACTATGATTTTTCGTCAGCTTAATTTTATTCTAAGATGATTTTCAGTTCAGAATAAAAAATTAATAGAGCATAATAACGTAATATGATTTTTGTTAGCTTAATTTTTATTTAACCAAAATGACCTGTAAAGTGTTTTTCCATTGCGCATAGTAATTTTGCCATGATATTAACATTTTCATATTATTTGTGATTGTTTCAATTTCTGTCTTGTTGTATGTGGCAATAGAGATTGATCTATTTACTACAATATTAATTTCAATAGATACCACAAAGAAAATTTGCTTGGTCAATGAAGCTGAACGATAAAGAACTAAAAATTAAAAAAATATATATATATAGAATGTTATAGCAATTTTTTCAATGCAATCTACCGGCAAAGATGATCACAGATTATCTCAGGATGGACAGTTTCTGTTCATTATGCCCACTTGACAAAGGTGATTAGAGGGACGTTGAGATTAAGACAATTAGAAATAGAGAATAACAATTAGAAATAGTAGGCTTGAATCTGAATTGAGGAGTCGTGTTCTTGAATAATGTTTGGTCACTCCAAGTCAATTGCTTCGAATAGTCATGAGAGTTCGTAAATAGTAAAAATTCAATTCTAAATATTGAAGTTGAACATATACATATTATTTTACCTGACAAATTTCTGGTGACAGGTCTCCGACGTGTGGCCAGTTTTCCTTGAGCGGCCACTTCAAGCGTGCGAGAGATTTCGTCGCACTGATCAGTGGCCAATACATAGACACCCTCTCCCCTCCCACATCTTGAGCCTCCTTCAAAACAGAATCTCTTCTCCACTGCTCCGTAGCGCCTGATAAAATTTAAGAAAGGTATTGAAATTTATCTTTTATATGGTTGAACAATTGACTTGATTTTGTATCGTTTTGCATTCAAGTTAGCAAATAATCTACATATCCCTAAAAATAAAAACAACTCTTAAAATGTATTATAAATTATTTGATGATTTTGTTGGATGGACAAATATATTGAACATAAGTAATAAAGAGTGGTACAAATTGGATATTCAGAACTTTCCACAATTCAAAACATAGAAAACTGTATTAAAAATTTTCTTTTGAATTTTGAAAACTTTTTGGGAACTCATCCATTATGTAATAGATAAAAACATTGAAAATTGATCAGATTATTCATTCCAGTTTCAAACAAGTTCTTATGAAAGTTTTATATGAACTACCTATAGTTCATATAATATACTGCAATTATAAAAATATGGTTGGTAAAGATTTTCATGAAATAGAGTTTCCAACTTGAATACCTACTTTTCTCTTGTTAGCTATCAATAGAATCCTTTCCATACAGTAGGCCTACTATAATACTAAAATTTGCAAGTTCTTATTATTACCTGTAGTTCGAATATATAATATACAGTATATAATGCAATTATAAAAATATGGTTGGTTAAAATTTTCATGAAATCGGTTTTCCAACTTGAATACCTACTTTTCTCTTGTTAGCTATGAATAGAATCCTTTTCGTACTATAATACAAAAATTCGAATCGTAACGTGTTTTTAGTATGGAAATATGATTTTTTTTAAATTTAATCTTTCAATCATTTACAAATCACGATGTACCTCAACTGTGATATCTCCCAACATCCTATGAGCCGTGGAGGAAATCCAGTGGTTAAGCAGAATCTGTGCTCCTGTACGTGCATGCGAGCTGGTCCTGTAGCAATTTTTGCACGTGGTGGTGCCGAAACTATTTGGATGAGGAATTGTTGATCTGGAAAAGTAAAATTTTTGGATATCGGTTAGATTACGGTAGTTTCATAGACACCAATAGGATGCAGCTGTTACTGCTCGCTGTAATTCGATAACAAAGCTGAAATTAAATTAATTTATAAACAGCATTTTTAAGAGATGCTACATAAATGAGTTAAACAGTTGCATCATAACAATATTGAGGACGTTCAATTGCTCAGAAAATTTAGGTGCATATAAGAAAATTTTTATTTGTAATAATATAATCTTTATGAAAGAAAGTTCTAGAGAACTAAGTTATAAGTTCGCTCTTTGGATTATTCACATCCAAAGAATTTAGATCCAAAGAAGTACACATCCTGAGAATAAGTTCGCTCTTTGGATTATTCACATCCAAAGAATTTAGATCCAAAGAAGTACACATCCTGAGAATTTTTTCAAGCTTGGATTTAATAAGTCTTAATTTGTAATTATTATATTATCAATTTTTCAATTTAAGCTGGAATATTAATGTAGTCAACCCGAGTTCTTGTAATTCAAATGAGAATATTTTGTAAGCTTTGTTCAAAGGAATAAATTTTATCACTTCATTTAAGTTACCATACTAAAGAAAAGATGTGAGGATGTGAAGTGTGATGTGAGGATGTGATACGATACGAATCCTTTTGGAACAAAGTTCACGATAATTAGAAGAATTCATGAAACACGATTCGTTATCTTAGATGGAATCATACCTTCTCCTAAATTATTAGCAATCTTCACTTGCCACTGGATGAGTCTTTCCCTGGTATCAAATGCCAAAACAACTGTGACGTCTTGACAAATTATGGCCATCGTATTCGACTCCTTGTCAAGGGTGAATCCTGGAATGAGAAAAAAATCAATGATTCAATCTATTCAATAACGTATCAATATATTCATACATTCTGTTGATCATTATTAAATTAGTTTAATAACTAATAATAATAATAATGTTGTTATTAAACAACATTAAGTAATTGAACAATATTAATTATTGTTGGGGAAAACAATGAATTTTCTCATCAACTTCCTAATTAATATTAATGAAGATCTGTTTAGAGTAAGATTTTAAACTTTATCTTATAAAAAATCTAACGAAAGAAACGTTCATATTATGTACGGCTTTCAGAGTTGATCACATAAGTATAATCAAAATTGAAATTGGGATCTTGAGATATTTTTGAAATCATATAATATACTTTGAATTCATTTTTCCCTATGAATTATCCCTATGATTTTTATCTTGATTAATTCTTTGGAATACTTTTTACATTCTTGAATGAATAATGTTGAAATTATCTCAAGGACCTGTGATATATTGATTAAGTCAGCAAATAGGCCTACACTTAACTACAGTAGAGATGAATATGAATCTCATATTGTACAGTATTAGTATTCGAGAATTCCAGATTGATATATTGCAAACCAATTATGACAAATAATATTAGGAATTGACTCTATTGCATTAACACGCCATAGAATCTGAATATAGTACCATGGACTAACTATACAGAGTTATACCATAGATAACAGATTAGAACTACGTGGCCAGCACGATTTGACGTAACACAAAACCGGCACACATTTCCCTATGCCTTGAACGATCTACTCCTATCTCTTTTCTATGGTTATACACTTATACAGAGTTACTATATAGAGTTAGTCTATGATAGTACTAAGAGAAAGGTTCATCAAAATTAAACATCTTTCATTGACAAACACAAATCAAAATCTACATAGAATTCTGTTTAGTAGGTACAATATAACGAGAATAATTAATAATTCGAAAAGAGCAAACATTAGGCCTATACCTGTCTCCAAAGCCAAGAAATGTTGCAGTGAAAGGGATGCTTTCGTCTGTCCTTGCTTATAGCGGTCTCTGCTATCTCTGTATAGCTGAAGATGGACACAATCTGAAAAAAAATACAAATTATTATTTTTCATTCTGATACTTGCAACAGAAAATCACTTACGAAACCGAAATAACCAAAATTGTTTAAAATGACAAATTATCTGGACAAGGGTTGCTTGCATTGCAAGCGTGTAATCCAAGGTGGAAAAGAAAACTCGACTTTGAAAAAAGACTGGAAAAAATAAACAAAACTAGTCGAAAGAAAGGTGAAAACAAAAAAAAAGGTGAAAGATAAAGAAAACTAGTCGACTTTGTATTACGTAGGCCTATATCTATATAGTACTTGGTGGTAGGTAGGCCTACATGGTACTTACGTCCATGTGACCTATATGGTATGTAACCACATACTCTGAACAAATTAAACTATTTATGCTAAATTGGACTAGAATTCTGAGTAATCATCAAGATACATTGCTATAGATACTAATGTTCCACAGTTATATTATCATCGCCTTTTAAAAAAAACATATTCTACTTTTAGAAAATTAGCCTATTCGAACTCTTTTCACTCTCGTTACACTCTTGGCAAATAATTTATTTTTAATTATCAAATTAGGATTATTTATATAGGATGAGTTAACGAACCCTGCTAATATTCTCTGGAGCAGTCTCACACTGCACACGATACAGTAATGACAATGGAGACGTTCGTTGTTAACATAACCGCAACTTGAACTTTGCTCGTATTTTAGACAGAAGTTACACCGCATCAATATTCATAGGTTAACTTCCCGCCACCAAAGTGAAGCTTCAGATACGATAATTAAGGCAGAGTTGTTTGACCCGCCTGATTGCTAGGAGCTGAGCTGAGTTCAGCATAGCCGCTTGTATCATTTTACCACTTATTTCATTAAACTTCAAAATATCATCAAAATAAGCGACAGTCTTGTAAATAACATAGCTTGCGTTACTCATCACATGAACATAATACGATATACGACATAATTATACGATATACTGTTTTATAGATGTTGTATAGTTCACACCTACTGACTCACTGACTGCTGGTTCTCACATTTCTAAATTCAAATTTAAAGATTTTCTAATGCTTAGATTTCGTTAACTCATCCTATATAAATGATCCTAATTTGATAATTAAAAATAAATTATTTGCCAAGAGTGGAACGAGAGTGAAAAGAGTTCGAAGTAGGATAATCTTCTTAAAAAAAAGTAGAATATGTTTTTTAAAAAGGAGATTATAATATAACTGCGGAACATTTGTATCTACAGCACTGTATCTTGATGATTACTCAGAATTCTCTTCCAATTTAGCATAAATAGCAGAAAGTGGGAGAAAGTGATCACGTGACCACCCACGTGACCCGCTACTTTCCTTGGAGTGGCAAGTAAAAACAAACAAGTTTGATTTTACTTCCAGAAAGTGATTACTTTCTCTGAAGTGGAAAGTACCCCTATAGACAGGGAAAGTAAGGGGTAAGTTGAAGAGGCAAGTACTTGCTAGAAGTTCTCTACCTTTCCTGTCAATAAGCCGCTTTAATGTTCTGCAGTTGGGTAACCGGATAGCAAGAGACACCTAGAATATTCTTAACAACATCCATCAGCAACTGACAGAAATGTTTTTTTCACAGTCTTCAGCCTTTCAAGAAAATTGAACCTCCTTTAGCAAACAATACAAAATTAATAGGATTGCACAGGAGGTTTTATGAAGCAAGAACCATTTAATCGAGGATCCTTTTATAAGATCTTATTCCAACACTGACATAGAACGAATATTAGAGAAAACTGCCAAGTAGTAAACATCAAGTTATAAAATTATATTAGATTCAGAGTTGGAGAGCCATCCGTTATGGAGGCTCATAAAGGTGGAAAAGTATTTTGGCTTTCATCACGGTGGACATTTGGATAATATGCGAGAAGAGATAAGAACATTCATATCAATTAGCAAAATTATTTTTTTAATGACTTCTGTGAAATGCACAATATGTTTTGTAAAAGAATCCACCAAATAAAATGTTTAATGTATATCTTATTATTGGTTATATCAGCTCAATGACTGTGAATTGGTTCACTGAATTGAATTATTGAAGAAAGCTTAATTATTCTCAATTTTATAATTTTTTAAATTTTAATTTCATTTTGATATTCGATGTGATCGAATACTGAGGAAGTTCAATTTTTTAGTGTTTGAAGCGTCTTGAAAAAATCACACTTTACATCAAGTGATAATTATTGTAGTCAGGGATTTATTTGTAATATGGTAGAGATAGTACCTATATTTCGAGTATATTCTCCTGATAATTGGATAATAAAGATCGAAACCAAATTTGTTGTTTCAATCAAAATTAACAATAAACTTGAATGAAAACCAATGAATACTATTCAAAATCCATACACGAATATAGAATTTATTAAAAATGGATTAAATGAAATAGAAATCAACTTGATATTTCAATTTTAATAGATACTTTTTATACAGTAAGAACCAACAGTCAACTTCAAGCAATCCAATTTCAAGTTGCATCCAGTGCACAATCCTAAAATAACTTGAGACAGTATTTCTGTGTAGAGGTTGAGATCAAACTTCGATACCGTTAAATTGCTACATCCGTGTGGGAAAGGCCTGCCTGGCTGAAGGCGGTGGTAAATGTAGCATGCCAGATAAAGCAAGATGGTAAGCCTACTACGCTACTACTACAACTTTCCCGGAAATATCTGGGATAGATCAGGATATCGTTTGCATTCGATAGGCGTACAAAAAAGCGTGTTCTCGAACAGACCTGGGCAAAAAAGGGAGGCCAATACTAGGAGGGAAGGAGATGGAAGGGGGGAGAAGTCATTGCCGACTGCCGTTTAGATAAATTCAGGGAGGTGAACGGCCAAATCCCAAGTTTGCCGTTTTCGGCGTCGAAGGGAAACTGCAATGGAGCGCAGCGCAGCGCAGTACAACACAAAACGAAAAGAGGGCAACAGCCAGCAAGCCAGCCGCGACATCGTAATTTTCTATTAAAATATAAATGGAACTTGCTCGATAACTCAGACGCCTTCAGCGGCGCAGTCCGCAAAGGAGTAGAATATAATTCCTAATATCGCGTCTCCCCACTTCTTCGCCAAGGCGTCACGACGCCGCTCTTTCAACAGCAATGTCGACGCCGTAATTTCATCATTCCAACAACATACTGAGCAGCTACCATGTCAAGAGGGAGCAAGCGAAATGATGAAAGTTCAGGGTGCAATTTGATGAACAGTGGTGTGGTGTGTGGTGCTTGACGAGCGTTGTTCCATAACCACTAGATGTCATTTGGTAACCGGATGCTTATCACAGTACAAGACATCTTCTAAAGACTAGTCTAACTTTGATTTTCTCCCGAAATACCTATCTACGAGTACATCCACGAGTTCACCGGCTATTCACTACGAGTACATCGGCTATTTTACTACTAGTACATCAGCTATATACAGTTAATGATGAAAAAGTAAAGAGAGAAACTTGAAATCAGACCGAGTTGATGAGTGTTTGCTGATGGACTTCGGTTTTGATTTTACAATAGTATTTTGCCTACTATGGCATTTAGTTTTATTCGACTTGGTATGCAAAATGTGAAACCTATTCGAAAAATACTTCTGATGATTATTATATATTTTTCCAATTATTATAACAGCAGAATGCTTTCTTGGGAAAGTCATCTATTCGCTGTGTGCATCTACCGTGTTGCGCTCTGGCGGATAATCGTATGAATCTACGAGGGTAGATTAACATGGGCAAGGATAGGCTTATGTACGTAAAAATTAGTTTATAATTGAAATAGAATTCCCTGTCGCTATTTTTCCTACTTATCGATTGTGGAATTATATTTAGAATGATAAAATTAACATATCGCATGTTCTTGAACATTATTATAATCTTCAATTGAAGTTTTAAAATCAACTTTGAAGGTTATGTTTGAAAACTGACTGAGCAGACGAAGTAGCTTATCCACAGCTGAGTTCATTCCCATTGGTCAATATTCCGAAATTGATTATGGGCGCGAGACTTGAAATCAATCATATGTTTTTAAACTGGACTTTTCACTCGATTAATTCAAAACTGAGATCCGATTTCTTTGTTGAATCACTTTACGTTTGGAAATATGGGAGGAATAGAAGCCGCAATTACTATTGTGAACGGTATTTATACAATTAGGAATTCGACAATACTTTAAATGCATTTTAAATGTTTATTCCCTATCCTTTCCCATGTTAAACTAACCCGTTTCGTTCACTAAATTTCCGCCGTGGGCTGATGTATCCTGTGCACACCACGCACCACCTACGTACACACAGCGAATAGGCTCAGTTATAGGATCTCGAGTTCTAAATTGAAAGATTCACACTCATTCTACATGGAGTGAGGCGTACAGAATGTGATTGGCCTATTTAACATTATCTCCCTCTTAAGTGTTTGAAATTAGTTCCCTCATCACGAATTGAATCCTGACTATGCTTAATGACAGTCTTCAGTTACAAGGTTTGGATTATCCTCTACAGTCTACACTGCACCGACTTACTGTCAATAGCAGAGCTATACAATTTAGAAGCCTTAGTATATTACAAGAGTATCAATTTCTAGTACTTGGATAGGAGAGTAGAGTTCATTCAAGCTCTGATCAACTATTAAACGTTTGCTTCTCTTTCGCCCAGTTGCACGAAAATCCAATTGAATTAAACCAACGTAAAATGTTGTTATCCATTGTTGTATAGGATCAATGAAAGAATCTAACATCAATGCAATTGACGTCATTTTACGGTGGTTAAATTCAATCGGTTTCAGTGCAACTGGCAGATGATTTCACCAATTAGTATATTAATATAATTTGTACATTAGGCCTACTAATACTATACTATTCACCAATTTGTATATTAAACGGCGGTAGTTCATCAACTTTCCATGTATCTACTACAATGGAATGTTACTCCAATGGAAAACTAGAAACAAATCTCAATCAATCAAGTAGAAACTGAATGAACAACCTTTTTCTTATCGAATATTGATTTTGTAGAGTACTAGATCATCTATTACAACGGGGGAAACTTTATGCGTTAATGGTCACATCACTCCAAAAAAATGTGGGGGAAAGACGAGTTGCCAGACGGTCAAAAGCTTTACACGTTTCATTTAACTGAACGGTGGTGGAAAAATGAATATGCAGGAGCCCGGTACCCGTGGGACTTTGTTAAGGCGATCGACGCTGCTTATATTAGGTGGTGTGCATAAATCGAGCTGAATCTTTGCATTAGATGCGATGTAGCATCACTATCGATGTTCAATCGCAGCCAACGATAAAGCCATTAGGGCGGTGAATAATTAAGGAGAACACTTTAGCCGAAGCTTCGAAATACTGATCGCTTCCTAAATACAAAACGAAGGATGGAGGAAAGAAGGGGCGGGAGTGAGGGAAGGAAAGAAGAGCCGTTTGGTGCTCGATTCCTGAATGTCGGATCAGGTTTATGGTTGCCGAGTCACTTTCGGCAGATAATTCCGTAACTTGATACTCTGCCGTCTGCAGACCCAGACCCCCGATGTCGATTACCGATGGGGATCGATGGGCTTCATTAGAAGGTCTGATGAGAACGCGAATTCAAGTACGCTCGTGACGGCGAAATCTATTCACCTGAAGACGTAATAAACTTGGAGCAGAAATGAATTTAATAGGTTCTTCCCTACAGACTTTCTCTAAGCGAAAAACTGACGAAACATCCAGAATGTTCGATTAAAACAACTGGTGTTGCTCAACACTATAAAGAATGGTAAAATACTTATTTTTCATCCCTTTTTCCACAAATAACTAGTAATAGTAGATATTTTTCCAATTTTTATTTATGGCACATTCAAATTTTTGAGGGAAAGGATCATTAGAGACACATGTTTGTATGATATTTTTCTGTGAGTAATTTAAATTTATGTAATTCCATGTCGATCAATCGGTACCCTCGTTAGAAGTGATCCACATCAACCAACATAATTTCCAAGCGTATAGTATTACAATAACAAGTGAAGGTTCTCGTTTCAATACTTCTCCAATAAATAATGATATTTCAATTGAAAAAATACTGTATAATACAATTAAGATAAATGAAAGAGATTTCTCAGTTTATTCTCCCCTGTCTATTCCTACCAACATCCATTTACGTTTTCTTTCAAGATTATATTATGGAGCTTTAGAAGGAATGATTCGATACGGTGATAACTTTTGTCTTTTGTATTCAGAATAACAAATAATGTGTTTCAATCTTACTGTTACTTAAAACAAAATTATGCGATGATCCAAATATAATAGCAAATACCAAATATAATAAAGAAACCTTATTCATCAGCTTCCGTATTCATCATACTGGTGGTTCAAGATCATCAATGGATCATCATCAAAATCATCTTCACAGAATACGTTGCTATCAACCATCGCAAAAAAGATGAAATTTTGAGATTACTGCATGAATTTTTACCGTGAGTTTTGAAATTTGGTTTTCAAAACAGCAGCTGTTATGCCATACCATTGAATATCTCATATTTGGGCTGGAAGTTGGAAAGCGTAATATGACAGAGCCGGAGGCAATATATTCACGTCGCCTGAAGAAGAGGTCAGAGGTGTTTTTAATACGAAGGGAGAGATATTATTCAATAGCTGGCAAGAAGGTGCATTCAGGAAGTAATTACACAGCAGGGGCTGGACATAAATAAGGGCCCAGAAGTGTGGGGGGCAGGCTGACTCCAGTCCCTGGGGTCTTGCGCATACGTGAATTACCGGGTTCGAGTTCCGGTAGGAGAAAAATCGAAGCAAGGAATCAATTCAAGGGCGTAGCTTCCCTAATGAAAAACGCATTAAAATGAAATGAACATCGGTGTTGGTTTTCCAAGACGAGGCTTCCAGGAATGCCAGCACTTCCGTTCGGTCCATTGACACGCCAAAGCTCCCCGCCAAAGTTACTTTTCACTGCCGGGAATCGAATCTCACACGCCAACAATCACGCACTTCCGGCCGGCCAATTGTGATTCGTCAAATACCGAGTCCGTCACGAACGTTTAAAACCGTGTAGGGTCAATGTTGGGCAGCGATCTTAACACTTAAAACGCTAGGCTTGGCTTTCTTGCATCACTGATTCCAAAATCTTGAAGAGTTTGTATTACGATTGAACACTGATAGTGACATGCTTCCATTAATTTGTTTTTATTGGTTAACAAGCATAATTCTCGCTGGGGGCCGCTTTCCCCCAACGCTATACATCTAGTTTAAGCCTCAATCGGAGAATAAGAAAAGTATAGAAAAAAAATATTGAGCATCAGCTGTTGCGCAGAGTTGGGGAAAGCGGCCCTAAGCACAAATCCATGACCTCTTTAAATGTATATTAATCGTTAAATTTACAAAAAACACATTAATTTATTTATTGATACACATTCAAGCCTATTTATTATATTAAAAAACTTTTGGTGCATTCCTTCTTACTGTGCTTCCACCACTGCGAGATTTGATGAGAAATCTAGAGGAAACTCACACTGATCTGTTGCAATGATATTGTATTCCCAAACGATACTGTACTGAGCAAGCAAGCGGCGCTTCGTGCTGCACTTGATAAACTCGTAAATTCATAAACTTACTATACATTAAAACAAAGTTAGAAGACTCAATTACATAGACTCAGCTCTTATATGGCTTCGGAGAGATCCAATAGTCCAACAAGAGATCCCAATCAGTCAAGAGAGATTCAAGAAATCCTAATTGTTGTAGGCCTATTAAAACGTTGTAAGTGTATGAATAACACGTTCGCTTACATTGTATAACACCACTGTTTCAGTCTATCTCACTATTGAACTGAATTGAGAGGTTTCTTACTCTCATGAGAGTAACATTATCTTCGGACAGGATCTTCAGAATTCGATCTTACAAGTGACCACAAACTGTATTTGAAACCGTGCTGGAGCAGGATGGGTGACATCGTCGTCTTCTTCTTGCCTTCAATGACAAAGAATTTATTTGTTCTGACTCACAAAGGAGATGTGTAATCCATAATAAAAACTTGAGATACTATGAAATTTGTCATTTACTAATTGAGCCACTAGGCTAATATCTTCAACTTTCTGTAGTCAAGATATTCTGAAGTAGAGAAGGGAGAATTTTTCCTCAATCCAAATAAAAAAATGATTTCAAACTTTTTTAAAAATAACTTACACTTGAGACATGATATTAAAAGTTGAGAATGTAGTTGAAAATAGTTGACGATGTAGACCAATGTTCAACTATTGAACTTTAGTTATGGAACACCTTATACATTGTAAACCATATGTGGATCGTGAGGTGATAATTCACGAGTTAGTGGGTCATGAATAGAATTCATTAAACGAAAATTGACGAGCCAAGTCCAGCTTATTAAAGGCATCATCACGATTAGAAGTGAGGCTCATAGAAAAAGTACGAAACGTGGTTTTCACCGAAAATGGTTGCACTGCAGGCGCAACGGAACTAGTTCGCAATTTACCTATGAATTATTTATAGTTATTGCACTGAGAGTGTGAAATATCTAGTACTGTGTGAGCATAATGACTCGGATAACGACTATAAGATACGTGGAGAATGGAGTCTCCGCGGACTTGATACACGCACCAGTCACGATACGCAAGATCGTTATCATACTTAACGAGCAACTGATTACAGTTGTTAGGTGGCAAGGGGGTGAGGGTGGAGCGATTGCAAGGGAAATTAGGAGAGACTGTGCCCAAACGCCAGACGACGCTAGATTTGTGATGGAAGTTGTATTTGAGTGACTATAGGAGATACAGACGATAATCAGGAGGCATGCATGTAGAAGTTTCGCCGCTAGCAAAGCGACCGCTTTGAAATTCAAATTATTTGACGCACAATAGCACCGTGAACACGTTGCAGGCCACGTATGCCAGCCAGGC
Organism: Laodelphax striatellus; assembly: GCA_017141395.1. NCBI lineage: Eukaryota > Metazoa > Arthropoda > Insecta > Hemiptera > Delphacidae > Laodelphax > Laodelphax striatellus. The sequence continues at coordinate 32,474,853 of CM029532.1, forward strand.
CCAGCCAACGAGCAGCATCAACAAACATCAAGATCTTTGTATTCATTTGAAATGTGATGCACGAAAATTGAGGGCTAGTTGGTTAGACACGTAGCTGTGGTTATCATACTGCGCTCTCCACTTCATTCATGTGCAGTGTTGCTGTAGCACACAATGATCTATGAGCTCACGTTCCTTGTGATTGATGTACTGTATGTATGTAATGGGACGACTACAAACCACCAGTACAATATGGTATAGAATTCAAATTGTGAGTTCTAAAAATGGAGGACTTTTTCTTCTACACTCTATATTGTTTTAAAAGTTGATCGCTCAGTGAGAAATTTATTAGAGAAGTCACTTTCACAGTCTGTCCGCCTACTGAGTGAATCACCTACTTTGAAAGGACCGTTTCCATTACTAAAGAAAATTCTATTCATGCCACAACATTTACTTATGTAGCTTCTTTCATGCTGCGAAAGAAAATTACAAAGTCTCTACAAAAGGTAATAAACAGTCTCTTTTTTATCAGTTGATACCATGTTATAATAGTAGACACAACATTTTATTAATTTTTTAAAAAGTTAAACATTATCTCATCATTGCTTTTCATGTGTTGGGAATATTGTTCCAATCGCTTTTATGTTATATATTGTTTATGTACTATTATTCAAGAAATTAGGCTTAAATTATAACATTTCATGCAGATTCTTTTTAAATAAATTCTCAAGCAAGGTGTGCAAGTATCACAGAATTACAAGCTCAATAAGAGGGATATCACCTCCCCTTCTCATTCATCCAGATACCAGAGAAGACGATTACATCAACAAAAAAGGACATCAGTGAGGTTTACTCGACCAATTTCAAGTCCCTCTCAATTCCTATTCATGAGCATTCCTCCAACGGCAGTCCACCTCCGCCAGTAAAGTTTAGGAGCAGTCCTGATTAGTTTTTTATCGGGTGAATAAACAATCGTTGACGTACGGGAAATGGTTCTGGCTCACGGCCACGTGGAAAAGAGAAATAGCTTCAAGGTGGCGGAAGGAGGAAGTGGAAAGAAAAGCGAAGGAAGCCAGACAGCAGAAGTTGAGGATAAAAAGAAGAGCGTGAACCCCTTTGGACTGCAAGAAGGTGAGAAGAAGGTGGTTGCCGCACGTTTCTGAATATCGACTGTAAACCATCACGTGGCATTATTTGGAAACATTGTTTTAGGGGTGGATCCACCCCGGGCAGCCTTCCAGTCGAGAAATTAATGAGCCATTTCTTCCCGCTGGTTTCGATTTGATCTCCCCTCCCGACCAGAGCTGTTGTTCTTCTCCATTTGATATTTCCGTACAAAATGTGGCCGGTACCAGACACAAACTTAGTGAATGTTTTCTTGTTTAATTGTTGGTGAAATAAGGAATAATACCTGCAATGCATCAATGCTAGTTTAGAAGTTCTGGAAAAAGCCTAGCTTGAGTGTGAGTGGATGAAACTCACAGCAGAATATAGGTGCACATTATTTATAAGAAAGAGCTTGGTTGACATTGAATAGAGAAATGCAGAGGGTTTGACTTACAAGATTCGATTCTCTATGTTTACCGTATCTCGATGTATAGTACACAATACACATCCATTACCTCAATGATATTCTCATAATATGACCTCTTAATAAAGAGATGAGGATGATCAATGAATATTTCCAAATTTTGAAATGTTCGGTGGAATTAAGTTCTTTATTAATAAAAATTCTTTATTGGCTAGAATTCAGACTGAAAAGTGTAACCTCACCACAACACGATTTCGTTGATGTTGAAACAAACTTCGGTTTTATAGTGGAAAATCATATTCACAATGCTGAGATCGAAATTATTATCATATTCTTGATGAAGATATATATTATACAAGCAATAGGCTAAGTGATAGGCTATTTGTTGATTCATGAAATTCCGGACCTGAAACTCAAACTACTGAATATTTCAATATTCAATTTGATGCATGATTCTACCTTACAAGGAAACGTCTTATCCGCTTGTGAAGGGTGCAGTAATGCTTTGCACGACTGAAAAGTTTCCAAGTCCAGAAGGGAGACAGACGTTTCTTGCCGAACAGTTGTTGTTTTCAGAACAAACAGAGCGTCAGATACAAAGTCGGAAGCAAACACGATTTATCAAGATGGCAAACACTCACTGGGGGTCAACAGTCTGAGCTCGCAAGTGTGAAGTGGCCACTCCTAGCTGATACACTTCCATCCCAGCCATCCATACTTCACCCATCTCCATTATCTACGCGGCACAGAAGCTGTTCCATACTCAACGATCGTGATAAAAGTTTTGTCGTTCATCTTTGCCGGATGATCTCCATCAATTTCCTTAATATCAAGCTATTAACTTTCTATCCAGTCCAGAGAATCTTCAGCTCTGGAAACGATAATTCTGGTAGCACGAGCTCCTGCATTGATTTGTTTTTTTGCCTTTCCCATCACCAGACCAGTAGGCTGTCTCTGTCTCCACAAAATAAGTGGATTATATTGGAGGACGAGATCCATTAATGTCGTATGGAGAAATAGAAAAGATTATTCTCACATTTTTTGTCATAAAATTCATGTACTGTATACGGTATACTGTAACCGTATCTATTCCTAGTATAAAAATGTATATAAAGTATACTTACTTCCTCTGTCTATTACGATTTGATCTCCAATAATCACTTTCAATCTGAGAATCGAAAATATTGTTTGCGATCATTTGAGAAAAAGGATAATAATATTATCAGAAATGAGTGGCGTATGTGGTAGTTGAAATAGCTCTTAACTCAAAAAATTGAATATTTTTGAAACATTGAAGGAGCATAATCACCACTTATAATTCACAACTTCCCCCACCCCTGAAAATGCTCTAACAAATTCCTCATCACTTGCAGCTCTTCTCGTTCCATTTGATTGACTAAGAAATGATTCGAATGCGAATTTCGAATAGTTTTGCAGCAGAAGCAGGCAAGTTCATTCAGCGTGATGCTCAAATATGGAAAGCGAAATCCTCCCACAAATTTCAACCCATTTTCGTACGCGCATGAATGAACACTACCTCCGCTATCATATTGTACGATCTCATTTAATTTGCAGTAGAAATATCCGAGGCTCTGTGCCCTGATGAGTCGAGAGGTGAAGGTGATAACATCTCGTACATTGGCTGCAAGATGGCCGGCTGTGCTCCACTTTGCCACTAGTGCCGGCTTTGCTAAGTCCGAATGTTTGCTCAACAATGGGGAATTCGAATGGGTAACGTGCAGAGCAGGCTGATCAAACCCTCTACCCGTGAGAATTAGTGAACAGTAATTGCCTCGGCGAATTAGCAACTGTTCTAATACGCACTTTCGTTGAGAGTTCGAAGAACGGTCTGTATTTGATCGTTGAAAGCAACTTTTAAGGCTCTATACTCCCTAATACTATTGAAAGTCATCACTAAAATTCTCCAGTGGATGAACCAATGAATCGAGCATCACCAGCACTTCCGTTGATGAGAGAATTGGCTAATATTTGAAGAATCAAGGTGTTTTGTAGAGAATTAAAGTGAAATGCACGCAAAATTGATAACTAGCATCCCATGGCGAAGCGTGGTATACTTGACCCGTCATCGCCGGGTATATTTCCTATAGGACATATACCCGGCGATGACCGGTTAAGTATACAACGCATCGCCACGGCTAGCATCTTTCTACATGAATAAATAGCTTGAGCGTTAGAGGTTTGTCGTGGAAAACTTATATCAGTTCTACCCAACCGCCTACACTTTCAATAATAGATATGAATTTCCTTCTATTATTCACTATTATTTTCTCTAATTATTTTTTTCTGGGTCGTAGTGAAGGTGATATTTTGGTAATTATTCATACTGAGAAAAAATATTTGAAATTGTCAAAACCACAAATTTATTAAAACAAAATGATACCGGTTTTGGTTGTTACATCATTCTCAATCTCTGGTTAACATTGGAAAACAATATCTGGAGTTTACCAGAGATTGACAATGGTGTAACAACCGAAACCGGTATCTCGCTGTTTTAATAAATTCGCGTTTTTGACAACTTCAAGTATTTTTATTCAGTTCAGGTACGCGTCGGTTGAGTTTCACGAAATTAATGAATGTGGAATTTCTATCACCGAGTCGACTCACCAATGAAAACTACTCATGAAAATAAAAATCCATGACTTGAAGGAAGAAAGGTTTACGAAGAAAATTCAATGAAGTTCAACTGTTCACATGAGTTCTCAGTTTTTTGAGAAGTTCCATGAAATTAATTAAAAGATTTTGACCATATATCTTTTCTAGCAACCTGGAGTTATGATTCTCTAAATTTTCTCATAATTATGTAATTACATTCTTAAAAGAATATACTTTGGTAGAATTCTGAATTGATAATACTTCCGTGCAAATAAGAAAATAGTGGAATAGAGAGAAATGTAATGACTGAGAAGAAGCCGTTATGAACACGGAGAGAACTTCAATTTTCACAAGTCAAGACTATAAACAATCAAAGTTTTGAAGTTTCACAAGAGAAACGTGGAGCACGCAGTCATTAGATAAATATTGGAGAGCCAACTTTCCTCACAGCAGTTCTCAATCAAATTAAGATCTCCTCTTCTAGCGCTCAAGTATAGCGTTGTGTAAGCACTTCGTTACCTTTCGAGTGCTAAGTGTTTGGAGAAAACCAGGACTCATTTGCCAAAAATTACAATAGGAATAACTTTCTAATCAACAAGTTTTGTAGAGCGCTAGAGAAGTTTGGGAATCTTGAGTACTCATTACCAAATCGCATAAGGAGAGAAGAAACAAGAAGGAAATTCTGTATCACTGAGTATTCAATTTGTACATCAACAAAGAATGAAGTTCCAGCAACAGACTATAAAAAACAACTGGCTACTGAAGAGAATAAAATTGAATAACACAAACCAAAAACTTTGAGATGAAATTCTAATATTTGATGTTTTGCAAACCGTAATCATCAATCAATCCTTAGAAATAGAAGGAACAGGGTAAAATCAATGGCAAGAGACACAGGTGATATTAACCACTGACCAGCAATTTGAGCTGGAATATTTTTTTTAACTTACTGAACATTTTCTACAGATAATAATTATTCAGATATCGAAAGCAAAGCAACTACAGTGCAAAACTCTAATGAACTGATACAGAGCACGATATTCGTGCAGATAATGATGAGAAGCGGAGATCTGAAGCAGAGCGGCCTGGTGCCACGAGCATGTAGTAGGAGGTGCCTTCTACAAAGAGAATCTATTAATTCAACAGTCAGTCTGTTTTTGAATAATTCACCGTGCCGTAGAAGAAAGCAAACGACAACCAGCTGAACAAAAAGCTAAAAGTTTCAACTCGACAGGATCGCAATCGTGTATCGCTCTCATTCTGTGACGGATTTTGAGCTTCGAAGTTTGGGACCTAGTCAAAAACGAAATGCTCACACATGTGGAAACACAAGCAGAGTTTCACTAGTGATCGTGTGGGAAAGTACGAGAGGGTGGCAAGTGTGAGTCCATGAGTCACCCACTCTGGAAAGAATAGTGTAAATTAGTTTTTGAAGCCCTTCAAGGCATTTCAAAGTCCCACTGGAATGGGACAAGTTAATTGTGTACATGTTAAAAGCAATTTTCCAAATGAAGCCACAAAATCAACAGGAGAACAAAGCGCTACAACGGAAGAAATAATTCCCTATTGATTGATCATTCTCTCATTTTTCTATGGAAAGTATTTCTATGGAGGATGTGTGCTGTTGACATTGAAAAGCTTGGAAACATTTGTGATATTTGAAATCATTCTCAAAATCTCACTCTATTTCCATTAAATCGAATTGAATCAGAATTTTCTCAATACAACCATATATTTGAATCAACAAGAGGATGGAGGACTATTGATACTGCAATACCCTGTCTTATTCTGAAGATAGCTGATGTTATTTGTGGAAGAGGACCACAATAAGAATACTTCATGGAGAAGAAAAGAATATATGAAGATTATCCAAGCAATTGAAAACCAACAATTCTGTTAGAATTGTTAGAACTTAAATTTCTCATCAGAGAATAATTTTATAGATTCTCATAAATTCGGTAAAAAATCAATTATACAATTATCATTATTAGGCCTACTAACAACAAAATTTGAAGCAGAAACATAAAATATTTCCAAAGGTTTGGAAAATGATTAATCTCACTAATTCGTTGGGGAAGAACGGCACCTTTTCAATCCATGCTTCAGCAAAATCAATCTTTGGTTCTCTACAGTATCGACATAGAATCATAAACACGAATCGCATTGAAAAAAGCCTAATTTTCTTACTTTCGTTTGGCGGGACTTGAAGTTTCAAAAAGAAGAGAGATACCTTTTCGAACTGAATAAAACTCCAACTTATAAAATACCTAATACGTAATTTCATAACACAGCTTACTTTATTTCTATTAGCCAACTTTTTTCCCACCCCATAAGATGCGATCTTGAAGTAACGTAGAAGTTTCGTCAGTTATTTCTCAAGTTTCAAAGAAATGTCAAAACTTGCTTGACATATTGGACAATGTTGTTCCAGCCCAAAAAAGACGTTATTTCCTTTATAATAACGAAGTTACTTGAGACATTTCGTTTGTTACAGGAATGTGAAGTGGGTGAAACTTTTCGTTAAGTTGTCCAAAATGTTTGTACATTTTATACTAATATTCTAGTGTAAGGTCGTTTTCATCTTTTCGGATGTAGGCGATAACATGTTAACGTACATCCTTTTCAAATCGAATCATATTCATTCATCAGTCTCTAATTTAGAAATTTATTCTCTTCCAAATTTGGTTCAGTGGTTGTATGTTGTAATTCGGTTATGAATACTTTTGAAGTACCTAAATTAAAAAGTTCGTCTTTTAAAATTTGAAGTGATAATTAGGGAAAAAAAGGGAAACTAACTATAACCTACTGGACTAACATTGTCTCCATTCAGGGAAAATTAGGTTATACGGTAAGGTAGATCAACCTTTGAGCCCCACCACCCGAAGGTGGTAAGCCATGCGATAGTAGTAATAAATTGTAACACTATAATAATTTAACCAAGACCAAAGTAACGAACTAAAGTGGAGAGAAGGAAGCTTTAGTGAAAAAAAAAATGTAAAAAGAATAGGTGAGAAATATAATGAAACAAATGGTAATGTGTTAATTATTAATTATTGGTAATGTGTGCCTTTCTCGATGGATGACAAAATCAAATGAGGTCAAAGAAAGTTGGAAATTTATAACCAAAGAAAAGACTAATCTACGAATATTGAGAACGGATAGAAACTTTGCTGGTTTGATGATGATCTATTCAAATCTTTCCACTGGAAGATAGATTTCAGGAAGGAGCTGAAAGATCTTGGCCAATAACTCAAAAGGAGGAAGCATTTTGGGTGGATGCCAGCAGAGACTGGTTAGGAGGGTACCGTTTCCTTCCTGCAAAAAGCCTCCAGCAGTGTTTCCTGGCGACCGAGACACCGACGCCGTCGTTTCAATGAGTATCTTAAGCTTTCCCCTGCCTCTCCCTCACTACACTCTTGATTAAGGAAACCTCCATGGTAATTTTTCATGTCACATTACCAAAGACAGCTCCACTTATAATGCCACCAATTCAGATTTTCCCGCTTAACTTGATAAAACGTTCTTAGTTCAAATTTTCTTGATCAATTTGGTGTAACAAATCATACTGGAAACAACACATTTTCCGAAGAATTTAATCAATAATTTTCTCTACCACAGGGAATAAAAAGTTATAGCAATGTTTGTTACGGAAAAATGTTATTTGAAAGTGTGTAGGCCTACTCTTGTTATGGGTGAACTCATGAGAATCCATTTTAAATGTATGATATTACAATTCAATTTTTTGATAACTCTCGTAATTTTAATGTGAAACTTTGAAAGTGTATTTTCAAGGATATTGATCTCACTAAATAACTTGATCCACAATTGACTCTTCGAAAATTTCTCCTGGTTTGTATTATTGAACTAGAATCAAGCCATTCCAGTAGCCACTGGATATTTGTATCGTTATGGGAAATTTTAGTTACTAATAGTATTATTCTTTTGGTTGTTTTATTGGTATATGGGAATCGTTGTATTCCCGAAATCAAATTCTTTGTAAAGATAAAATTTTATCCTTGGAGAACAGGAACACGGAAGAATTCAAAATACAGAACTTGAAATTATTGGACAGTTATTGGAAAAAATTCAAGTTATTGGACAAAATCAGTGTTATTTTCTCACTAAATGGCCAATTCTATTCAATGTTGTACATCTCTCACTCAAATGCAATGGATCTAGAACAATTTTGTGAAATTCATATTCTATCACATAGAGCTATAATAGAACTGCAGACTAAAACTTTCATACATGGGATGTTACAGGAATATCTGGAATAGAAAACTTAGTTCCTGAGTTCTTGAGGACTAGTCTTGTGATATCGATCTGGCAAAAACTAATCTTGGAATACAATCAGCAATGAGAACAATAACGTTGAGAATAAGAGTGAGGAGCTAAAACACGATGAGCGGAACAATGGAGTTCTGGCACTGTAGTTGGGCGAATGAAGTTTGGCGAAGTTATTGACACGATGAAAGTTGTTGAAACAGTGATTTAGGTAGGAGACAAGCTGGAAGTGGGCTACTGAGAGTTCTCAGCTGAGTTGAGAGCGGCTCTCGGTTTGTCACCGACCAAATCACCAGCTACAAGCAAGCGAAAGACCATTGAAGATAACCGTGTGAGATAATGAGATGATCTGTCTTGAAGCTCACGACCCAATTCAGGATCTCTGCCAAGTGGAAAAGTTCCGGAAAAAATCGCTCCAGAAGAAGGAGCTTTTAGCCGTGGAGTGTTTATAAGAAAACGTATTTCCCAAGTGAGCGTGGAAGCTTTAATTATTGGAATCTTTCCAGAGGGTTTCTTTTTTCAATTTGATAATTCCCGGTTTTCTATCCCAGTCTCAAACGAAAGATAAAACAAAAGACGAAGAATGCGATCAATATTCTCATTAGGAATTTGATATGGGGAATCTACAAAATTAGAAACGTTTTCAAATATTGTTCATCCCAGTTCCCCATATCAAAGTAACTCATTTTAATGTACAAGTGGTTGGAGTGAATTTTATTTATTCGCTCTAAAGTCTAGAAGATATTGATAAAAAATCATGGAAAGGGATGATTTTTCCTAATTAAGATATTTGATGAAGTTCAGCAATTGCATCACCTGATAACAGAATTCTTAGTTTGATTCTAGAGATGATTCGTATTACAATGAGAACGATAATTTTGATGAAATATGATATACTTCTAAAGGTTTATTATGAGAAAAAAATATTCACAAGAGCTGGGATTTATGGTAAAGAGCTATTAATTTTGATAATATGTGATTTACTTCTGAAGGGTTATTACAGTATGAGAAACAAACGATACACAAGAGCAGGGTTTGTTGTGGAGTTGAAATTATCGATGAATAAAACAAAAATTCTTGAAAGGGTAAAGTTGAGAGATTGGAAAAACTGTAATTAGAATAATATGCAGGCATGTTTGAATACTCCTGATGAGCTTCCCCCGCCACCATGAATTCTTCTCTCATACACACTACAGCTTTAGCTGACAGTGGATAAAGAGAATAGGGGTGCAAAACTGACTCCTATCTACACGTTGCGGATTTCGAATGTCGCTCTCAATGAACAGTGGACCCGCAGAAATCAAAACTCATCAACTCGCAGACTCCCCTCTATCAGCTGAACATCAATTTTGCAGTAGCAGTACCGTATGAAACAGAACATTTTGACGAGTCTCCTGATATTTACAATCGTTGGTGAGATATTGTCCATTGATTATTAAAAACTTCATGCAAATATCTCACTTTTCCCATTTTAATTTATTTGTCCAATCCAACGTTGATTCAACACTGTTGTTGCCAAAATGTGTATTTCGATTATTCTATTGTTGACGGTGTTCATCATAACTAATGAATCATTTCAAACTGTAATTGAATGTGGTCCATGGTTAGCGGAAAATGAATTCTCATTGTCTCTTGAGATAAAAGAGGAAAGTTTGGGAGGATGACTTTATTATAAGAAACGTTCAGTCACATGTCACAAACTTAGAGTCCTATTCATTTAAAGTCTAATTCTTCTCATTTCATAACAGAATTTCAGAATGGATTCCTTGATCGAATAAAAAATATTTGGAAAATTAAATGGAGAATGGAGGTACTTCCTGAGCCTCTCCTTTCCATATTGAGGTCTTTTAAAATTAAGGTATTTGCATTCCGAAAAATTATGTAAACACAAAGAATATGAAAAAATTAATTCTTAAACAAAGCTAGGACAGACTTCATGCCAGACAAATACCAAACTGACAAACCAGACAGTACTTAAGAAGGTGGAGTCTATAATTTTCTCAACAAATTCTGACAAGATGGCAATTAGTAGCGGATCCTACCACATTCCTCTTCGGAACTTCTAATTTATGCAAATCGATGGATTGCGAAAAGTAGTCCACGACTGAGAGTTAACTGGAAAAATTATTCACTGTGATTGCAAGAGAACTAAAAGTGCTATTTACTTTATTGCTTTTATTGCTCTAGTGCTTTTTTTAGCTCAAGGCTGGATAATGAGTTGTAATATGAAGAGAATATGTACACTTATCGCCTTGTTCACATGTTCTCCCACATTGTTAGTCCACTTTATTAGTTCTTGTACGTTATTTAAACACAGTGACCAACAACAAACTCTAATGACATGATATTGAATGGAAATACAAAATACTTCTTGGAAGTGATCACAGAATATTTATGTTTGTAAAAAGTATCCCTCTGGCTATGCAAACACACTACAATCAGAAAAAGTATTCACTTACTTGTATGATAAAGGAGTGTGAAAATATTGAAAAAGTTATTTCAGGCTGGCTTTCAAAACATCAATTACAGCAATATAACAGGTAAAACTATTATTAGGTACCAAATATATATGATTCTCTTTTACTCAAAAAAGTAGACAGTAGAGACCTTTGTAGGAAATTACATACTGATACAATTATTAAGAAAGTATAAGAATTTCGACATCAATCCAGATTCCAAGTTTTTTTTTACCATCAAAATTCAAGATTCTATTTCAACAAATATTATTATGAATTTTTATTACTTCATATTATCTTCTCATCATCTCAATCTCATTTCAATTCCATCTCATTCAATCTTTCCATTTCAAACTTGAAACGTTTATGCATAAGCAGAGGTCGGCCAGGTGAATAATTTAAACAGAACTTGAGTAGAATAGCTCCACTTATAATAATATTCATATTTATCGTATCACACAATGATGAACAATATGGTACACGTTCAGTCATCATCACTTCCAAGCCCCGATTTCCAAAAGGACATAAGCCGACCACAAAACATTTCAATGGGTTCTCATCTCCCGGTCTCTAAGCAGCCACCTCACCCTTACACTTGAAAAGTATTTATGCGATTTACTCGAATTTTGGAAAATACTGTGATGGCGATATGATTTTCATAAATGGAAGGTAAGACTAGACTAGGACGTCCCTAATTAACGATAATTCCCAGGCTCGTGAATACAGAAATGTAGAGTTTAATTCTTGTTCAACGATTTGCTCGAGAACGAAATAATTCCAGTGCTCTTTAAAAGATCAGTTGTGTGCACCGCAGCAGAGCTGTGTGTTTTTAGCAGAGGAATGCGCGAGCAGCGAACATATTTACGAGTGTAAAGGAGGGATGCTAAATAGAATAAAATAGCGGACCGTAGCGGGCGAGGGCCTAAATCGTATGCAAACACGTAGGGCACACTGTGTGAGGTGAATTGTGTGGTTTTATAAGGTCCTGAGGGAGGTTTGTGGGCTTCCTGGTCCTCACAGTTTGTGTCCTGTCCTGTCGTCGTGTGACGTCCAAAGATATATTGGCGCGGTGACCTGTTATGCTGTCTCCGGCTGTACACTACTAGTAGCCTAGGCCCCCCCGATTCACGACAGGAGCATAAGCACGCCAATTAACAGTACAAGGCACAGCGACCCTCGCCAAATACCTCCACCATTGTGCTGAGTTCAACCCCCGCAACTGACCGCCGCCTAACCATGTAAGCAGGGCGCATCGAAATATTGTCGGCCGGCCGGCTCACGTTATTGGAATACCGCATGCCTATTCAGGTATGAACGAGGAAGGGATTTGTAGAAATTCGAGCAAATATGTCATGGCGATAAATAGTTGCTAATATAATATGAAATATATTTGGAGGAGTCGTGGTCTTTGGCTATTGTTCACAAACACACAAAAATGATGAAAATTGATTTTGTAAGGGTGATGCCCACATGAGCGCTAGGCTTGTACATAAGTAATAAAATTGTAGTATGTTCTTATATGTAATATGTTTTTTAATAAGTTAGAAGCTATATAACAGGCATTTTTTCATGAATTCATAAAACCAACATCAAATAGGAGCTGATAGCTTACATGAGAGACGACTTGTCGGATGCTGTCATCTGTTAACATTTTTGTACAAAAAATCAAATTCCTTGAAGAAAATATACTCAGATTGTAAGAATAATAGGTCTTAACAACTTTGGTATATGAAACGGTAAAAATAGAAAAATCTCATAGGGAAGAAACGCTTATTATTGATCATTAGATTAGATTATTATTAATAAGACGGTTTAGGACTGGGCATGGGGACAAATATTATGACAATCTCTATTAGGAAACTGAGATTCGAATATTATTACAAATAATAATGTGTTATATGTGACAAACACAAATATCACTCGTCAAAAACGTGACACAGTGTCAGAGCCTCGATAATATCATAACACTATTTCTGTTCTCTACGGATGATGATGGCGGCTGATGGTGAAATGAATTGCACAGTTGGAAAGATTGACACTCCAACATCATTTCTGTCGGGTGTTTATTGATCCCGAACAGTGCTAGAAAAACATGGATATTTCATATCAAACTATCAGTGATGTTGATTGCAACACAGAGATTTCCTGGGTTCAACTCGTGTGCCCCACGAACTCCAGCTTCAAAACACAACTGATTGGACGGACATTGTGATAGGGTGGTGATGGGGCGAGCAAGGGTGGGAGGGGGTTGATGGGAATGGTTGAGAGTAGCCAGAAACATGGCGAGAGGTTCCGACTAGAAGCGATGCATCATCAACAACTGTCCTTACAGATGTCAAATCGTGACAGCTACACAGGACGAATGTAACAACATGCTACACTAGCGTGGCGTTCGTTTATAGGCAGGGGCCGTGTTGAATTTACCGAGGCCGTCGCACCAAACAAACCCTATTGAATTATGAATCTATTTCGTTTCCACTTCAATTTTAGTGAAAGCCAAGAATCGAGGTCACTGTTAGAGCGGAGGCCACAATCTGTGACAGTCGAATCAGACATCGTTGATTTATTCGATGAGCGCGTTCCCATCATAGCAACATTTTCCGCTGTTCTTCATGGAACAATTGCTTCCAAAGCCTCGGCAAGGATACAGGGATGAGTTCTTGTCAAGTGCTCTCACTAAAAATACAGTAGTCTCATGCTTCACTAGAAATTTATGACATAGATGTGGGTTGATTTCATCAATGGAGGAAATTTGTACATGATTATAGTAAGTAATTGAATATATTTATATTATAAGATTATATATTTGTGAATAAAAAATTAAATAAATAAAACATCATTTTTGTAAATAAAAATTGTAGTCTACAATTTTATGAAAATACAAAGCAGAATATGAACTGTATGTGAAAGTCAGGAAATTTATTTCATATGACATGCAATTAATATTAACAACAGCAACATGAAAAGTTTCATACATGAAACAGAAAGCGAGGTGTTTTCAATACACAAAAGTTTTCAAACTTACAGAAATATCAAGTGAGAGATATCACTTGATAAAATGGAGTATCTTAGAGTATATGAATAATCAATAATTTATATTATAAATCTACGTTTGTAGAAATATCAGGATCGGGATATTATTCCACAAGAGAATGAAAACGTTCATACAATTAGTTTCTAATAATTACAACATCAATATTATCAATTCCAATTTATAAAGTATTTAGAGTAATTATTAATAGGGTATAGAGTAATAATTATATCACTAAAGTCATACTTAAGTCATTCAAATATTCACTCATTAATGATGGGCTTAAACTATGGAATCTAGAATACTAATTTACACTACAATAATTACTTATACAACTACAATTCAAGGGATCCATATCCAATTAGTGGAGGTAATATACAGTACAAAATTAACGAGATTACTGGAATGTAATCGTGTAATGAAGAGTTAGTATACGTACGAATTGAATTTGATTTTCATTCTACTTCTTGGTGGTACATACCTGCAACAGAAAATAGAACAATTGATCAAATTTGCAGTCACAAGCTTACCAACAACACAGAAATATGGATTATTCATACACATACTCATTAAATTCATGGATTATTCATGGTTCAGTCATTGAATAAATCAAATCTAAACCAAATACTCATACCACTGACAATTCATAGTGATACTCACACATACTCACTTTTCGTGATTGCGAAAAAGCATCTAGTACCACTCAAGAGCATTAATTACACAACGAACAAGCTTCTTTTATAAATTTTTATTTCCTCTCTCAACAAGGTTTATGTGGAGCAGTGGGGTTGCTATCTCCTTCGCCCATCCCTGCTCTCTCTGTTTATGTCTGCTATCACACATCCTCCACGATTGCCAAACAAAAGGCGTCTGGGAAAACTGTTGTTTTTAGGTGGTGAATTATGAACACAGACCGCCATAAATACAATGCTTCTGACCTGTTCATAGCAATGCCCGGCCCATCCGCCTTGCTCTAAATCATTTCAAGTGCACGCATGGATGGCGAGCCCATCGTCCTAAATAGCTTTTCATAGTAAGTTATTTTGTCGCGTTAGTGTAGATCAAGTTGTTGAATTTGCGTTAGAGCGTTCATAAAAACATGCCGCTTTGGCTTAGAATAGAATGGATCAAATCTGGATACACTGATCAATATGGATTCTATTTGTTTAATATCAACAATAAAAAATGTACTGGAGGCTGGTGAATTAAATATTTGAATTGAAACTAAGAAAATCAGTATAGAGCTCTGGGATGGAATCAATCATCTTTGGTCATTTTTCAATTCAAATACATAATTCATCAGCGATTGCAGATACAATTGATTGGTAACTGCAATTGAAATTGGAATACATTAAAATTTAAAGATTTAAAATTATATATTTCTGCTTTACACTTTCAACATGATAATTATAGACCAAATTGAAAGTCATTTCATACCCTGATGAGAAATAATCAATGAACGGATTGGATGACCATATAAAAATTTGTAGCATTGTAGTTTCACTCTAAAACATAACACATCTGCATACATCTAGATTGCCATCATGAAATGTATTGTATACTTTATTAAAATTATGTATACTTATTTATATAATTGGCAGACATTCTTCCAGGTTATGCCATAATAATGTCTTGGTTTTTTCTCTTCTTTTAATAATGTATAATTCTGTTATTTTTATTTTGTTTTTTATCATGTTTGATATGAATTTAATCTTTTGTTTTAATGATGTGTAATTCTGGTATGTTGATTTTCATTATGTTTGGAATGAATTGAATTTTGAACGGATTGGACGACCATATAAAAATTTGTAGCATTGTAGTTTCACTCTAAAACATAACACATCTGCATACATCTAGATTGCCATCATGAAATGTATTGTATACTTTATTTAAAATTCAACATTATTCGGCTGGAAATGAAAATTTCTGTGCTGATGTAAGGAATGATACATCCTTATTGTGATAATTTATTCTGGAATCAAGTACTGATATTATCATCTAACTATAAAATATATATGAAGTGAGAATTTTCAACATATATTAATTCCCAAACACTGTATTAGACGAAGATTTGAGATCTGTAATTTCCTCTAGTACCTAGCTGCTGTTATTAGATCTGGAGCAGCCCTACTATTTACAAAAGCCAGAGTGAGTGAGCTATGCCCATCCCAGCACTTCCCGTCTAAACTTGGAGTCGAGCTTAAACACAGTGTCGGACTCTCGGCTTCCGAATTAACAGTGTAGTGGAATAGCATAATGAACGGGCAGGAGTTAACGGTGTCGTGTTACGCACCTTGGTGCGAGTGAGGGAGTAACCGGTAAGACTGGTAGGTGTGTGTGTGTGAGTGTGCCGCTATGCAAATTGGTTGCAAAGTTCGGCACGTGATAATTAGCACGCGCAAGAGACGGAACAACACGACTGAAAATGGTAAACTGAGGGGGATGATGGACTAGAAACGTCATGAATTGCATCTCGCCGGGGCCGGAAGTTTCTGCCCCACTGGGAAGGCACGAGCCTTTTCAAAAGGGAGCTACGCCCCCCTACACCACCCCCATCCCGTCCCAAAAGAGCGACAGCTGGTACCCGATGGACCCGACAGGTGGCTGGCCCCGGCCCTTTGCATCCCCCAACTGCTCAACTATTAAATCGTTTTCGAGCTTTCTTCATCGTCATAAATCCATCCACAACTGTGGCAAAAGCTGTGTGATTAAGCGATACCAGCCTGGTGGTACCAGCTACCAAATTTCATAATTGTTCACCATATATGGCTGAAGAACGAAACCCATAACGTTTATAACACTATAATCACAAAAAATATACAGCTCATAAAATCACCGATTGTTGACTGACGGTGGACCACATTTATCTAGGCATCCCCCAGATTATTTTAAATTTAATGCTAAGGAATAGAGTTCGGGTTAAACAATCTATCTTGGGACAGTTTTAGTCCAAATTAGGACGATGGCTGATCAAATGCATTCCTAACTTCAATAAAACTGTCTTTACAATCATATTCTATTTAGTAGTGAATTTGTGAGGAGCATTCCTCCAACTCGGAGTTAATATAATAGATAGTTCAAGCGGATGCGGGGGTGAAGTATCCAAACTAATCAAGGTTAGACTACTATCAAACTAAGTAGGCCTATTTAACTCCAAACTTTAAATCCATAGCAGTGACTCGTATGAGGATAGTAAAGGAGAAGGACTGAATTCAAGTTAATGAAAAATAAAGGACCTGTATTGACTACTCTAAAGTTTCCAGTGAGATGAATTTCTCACAAAGTTCCGAATGAATTGAAATCAGATGAGTCTGATATGCATCTCAACGTTCAGATTTTTCAAACCAGAATAGTTACAACTGCGAATGAACTAAGATGACATATCAATGCCATCAAATACCTACCAACTATGGTAATCAACTACTATTAAAAAAATACCTGCCAACTATGGTGATGAACTACTATAAACAAACTTTAAAAGTTATCTTCAAAAAAGATAATCTTCAAGAAACAGTTATAATCTTCTAAAAAGTTTAGAAGTGCTTCAATAACTTCTGCTGTATCAATTCATTTTATCGAGTCATTCATAATTATGAAACTGACGAGAAAACTGTCAAAGAATATTTCTACTGACTCTCAAGAATAGTTTCTATTATAAGGAGAATCTTCACTTGAAAAACAATTCAGATCATGAAGATAATAACAGTAGGCTATGCATTCAAAGGATATTATACAGTAATAGTCTATAGTCTCGATAGGTTGTCGCTTTCGTCATTGATGATCAAGAAATCAAGTTATAATAGATCTGAAGCTCATTAATAATTCGTTAAAACGCAAATGAGATATTCTCCAATAACTTGTTCTCTCTAGCGAATGCAATCGTGAGATTGGTCCACCGTGACAGAATTTTTCGATTTGGCAAAAAACGAGCTAAGTTCCAGAACCCAAATGACAAAATTATTTTTCCCATTACATTCTCTGACTTGCTCCGTCAGTTTGGAACTTGAATATCCGTCGTTTGCAGAAAAAAGCTTTGAATAAAATTTCAGCGATGAGCGCTCGTTAATGAGTCAAAGCCGAAAGAAGATTTTTGCGTTGGTCGTTTCCCACTTTGATCTTTAATTGCGTACTCATCTTGTACTCGGTAATTTTAGTATTTGAATTCGACTTTGAAAGTACCTCGCTGTCCTTGATAGTGAGCGAGTTTAGGGTGGTTTTGATCAATGCACCCATGCCAGAATTTCCGACTTGACTTGATAAATTCATTCATAAAAAGTTCGAATTTCGATATAAAATAATTAAGAGAATGTTTTAATAACCGAAGTAATTATGTAATAGCCTCGATGAATTCTTTAAGATTAATTTCAATCAAGCGACTTGATAAATCAATCAGATGGGATTTCCGTTAACAAAACATGAATAATTAATAATAGTAGACCCCTGTTATCACTTCTATTACAATGTGCTCTATTCGTGAAGCACTTCAGCAGGAGGATAACTGCAGGAAGTATTATTGATGGAAAAACTGCAATACTAATACTAAAAAGAACATACTTAAACTAGGATATATGTTTTTCCCTCACTTTTACTTCCCATACACATTTTGGAACGGTGTAAGACAGTTTGGTAAGAATTAATAATAAGTTTGATAAATTTTCGTTATTACTTCGAATTTGTGTGCTCAACTTGAAATTTCACCAGACGTATATGGAGAGATCATCAATAGTTGGTAATTCGTATGCAAGTATTAAAATTAGAGATTTTGAAATAATTAAAATCCAAGTTTTGAGAAAGTTTCGGAGAACAGTACAGTAATTGCAAACTAAGGCGAACGGCAGGAAGGATTAGCGTCTACTAAACGTCATTAATAATTGAACTTATCGCTCCAGAGGAATCTGTTTTAATTATTCAAAAGTCTCAGTCTTCCTGGGTTTTGTAAACGGATTACGTCTCGCCAGAGCTGGCAGAGTGGAGGCAGAAAAGCTGAGAGAAAGCACCAGTTGGGGGGTACTTGATTACTTCGTGATTATCCAATTCCATACATAAAACATTCGGCACGAATTCAGAATAGGTTTGCGGCTGAAGTTGATATATTTGTAAAATTATCCTTTAAACGATCTGCTGGAATAGTGGTATTTAAGTTGCATTAATTAACGGAGAATAACCTCTGGAGCTTTCACGTTGCAGATGAGAGAATGGGGCAGGGCGGTCACGTAGGACGAGAGAGTGAGATCCAGTGAGATGAAATAAGAGAATGGCAGCGAAGGGGCGAAGTAAAGAAACCATTAAACAGGAGAACAATAAAACTGTGAGATTAAGAGGGAACAGTTACAGTACGGGACTCCCTCTAGCTCCAGAATTGCTTCCACCCCTGTCTGCCCTGTGAGGGGGTTTTATGAGAAGGGGTTTATGTAGCATGCTTCGTCCTGCAACGCTGCAACAACCGTCGACTTATACGCGTCTTCAGCCAAGTCTAGAAAGCATTCCTTGCTTAGTTTTTTCTCAAACTTCCTTCTCCCAGTCAAGAACACCCAGAGAGCATACCTGTCCGCGTTAATGTATTTCGCCATATTCTGTGGTATTGTACCGTACCTTCCAATTCTATTCATTCATGACCTATTACAGGAAAACAACTTTGGAGTATAAGACGGGCCTAGAAGGGTCAATGGGAGAGTGGCTCATTAAGTAGTGACAAATGAAAGGGAGGTAAATAAACTTTGAGTTGCTTGACAAGGCGTGAAGGATACTAGCATGAAAGTATTGGACGAGTTTAAAGTATATGCATTGTGAGAAAGAACCTTCATGTTGGCATAAGATATCATGATGACAATATGATAGGCTAACAGTATAATGATTGTATAAACGATATTTTTAGTAAATTCACTCTTATTCAATCATATTGAACAATATTATTGAATGAGATAGTATATCGATTAATATTATATCGGTTTTCGCATCGATCGATCTTAGCAAAGAAAGCTTCAAAACTGAATTTTAAGGTCCAAATACAAATTGAGGTCCAGTAAGAATATTCACAGATATTTCCTTGTTTTGATTGGGATTATCAAAAGCATCACAATGTACAATTATATCCAAACTTTTTCATCTTAAAATGAATAAAACTAGTGAAAAAATATCAACATCCTTTAGCTTCAAAGTCAAAGCCACTCTGCTGAAAATAATGTTTGAAATATTTATTATTAAGAGTAATAATAATCACTTGAAGCACATTCATGATCTTCAAGGTAAAGGTAGAGGAAGGTTAGTTTAGTTGACAACGGAATACAAAGTTAAATCATGATCCATTGAGTTAAATAGGACTATAAATTCAATCTTGTCACATTCATGAGATAATTTATAGCCCAATAACTTATTTGTGAGTTATAGGCAGAAGGTAAGTTATAATTCTTCATACTGTTCTTTGTAATAAGGAAAGCTTGAGAATAAGCTCCTCAACTCTGCAATGAACATGTCAAAAGATGCCATGCTAATATGTTAATAATAATTGTACAACAAATATCATGGTTCAAGCCGGATAATACAGTCTTCGTCCTTTTCTGTGGCTCAAGTCATATCAAAACAGCTTCACAATAGAATTGTGGAACTTCCGTGCAAAACTGACAGCCAGCATGCAATGGTTGAAGGCAAACCACCGTTAAGAAGCAGTAGTCGCTATCTTATGGCGAAATATTGCAAAGTGCATTGCTAATGCAATAGCCAAGTGCATCCAATATACAGTGGAGGTTTCAAACCGGGTACAAATACAGCCTCAGGTAATTGCAGCAGCGGCAACCTAGCGAGCAAGTGACAATTTAGCTTCTAAATAATTCATCGCTCACTTTTTAGCTGAACGTGCAAACTGGTGGACACACATGCTTGGATGCTCCCTAGCCGATCCAACTTTGTAGCACCCGGAAGCAATCTTGCAGTCTCTCACTCAGTCGCCGGTAACTGTACACGAAGTGCCCTCTGCCATAAAACTACAGAGTGGCTTACTATATCTACTCGTATGTAACGCATGAATGTTTCAAACGAAATACCTTCAGACACTGTTTTATGTGATGACATGAAAAGTGTATTATGGAAAGAGTCTTCTTCCAAAGAGCTGAGTGCATATTTATTTTCAGGTTATAATTTTTCTACGGAGTAACATTGCAGACATAACCATATCAATAAAAGAGTAGACTCGTCTAGATGTTGTGATGTGTGACATGATTGCTTGGAAATCATGTAGAAAAAATCAACTTGAAATCAATACCAAATATCTGTTGAGGATTTTGATTTTTTTAAGTGATTCTGTTTAAGCCCCTGCGCCCACTTAGCAACTGCTATCTGATTTTAGTCAGCAACCCAATGTTGCCAGATGACATTTGGCTGTTTTTCGGGTAATCGGGTAATCTAACCTATCAGCCAAAGTCATCTGGCAACGCTGGGTTGCTGACTGAAATCAGATAGCAGTTGCTTAGTGGGCGCAGGGCCCAGAACTGTGAATTCCGATCGTCAAAAATAAGTTTCATCTGGAGCGGTGAAATGGATACGAGAAAAGAAAGGTAAATATTGGCAAAAATAGAATTAATGTGGAAATGCCATCGAGAATGAATACGAAATAGCAATCAATTATATTTTAAAAGTCGCAATGTGGTAAAGTGTATAATCTATTGATTGATTCCTACAATCCCATTTATCAACCACTGATCACTTACAGTCTTACACAATCTGCTCAATGGAGCTACAAACAATCACTGAGTTCAAACAAGAGCTCTCGAGATCTACTCTCTCTCCTACTCAATCATTGACCTCTTGAAAGTGCAAAGTTATTAAATTTACCAGAAGGGTAGAGGAAGACTCTCAATTAGCTACATAATATTTTATGATAATCCATAATTCTAACCGCTAATTCAAACCATAATTGAGCTGTCCATTACCGTTGTGGCTCTGCAATTATAAAGCTTTAACGATTCAGTAATTCTTGTTCGAATTGCTCAACGGTTTACAGTAAATCCCACCCAAGTTGTTGAAATGCAATTTATTGCTGAATATTTAATTTTACCGGATTGTCAATGTTAACTCTTGACCAATTGAATATGATATCAAAAAGAGAACTCATATTTCACTATGAACATGAATTGAATTCTACCCCATTATTATAGTGAATGTATTTCGAAATTCAACTCAAGCTGATATATTTTCCAAGAAATAGAAATAAACTCTTAAATTCCCTGCTGTCTTGCTGCTGGTTTTAATACTATCGTAATTTGGGAGTTTTTTCAATCTCACGTTTTTACTTTCATCAGCTCACCTCTTTTCAATCATAGATTCAATATTTTTATTCATTCTTTATAGCAATGGCTGAATGAATTCGGCCCAAGATTTTCAAACACACAACCCAATAAATACCAGTTGAAGAAAAGAGCTGTTCATCATAAATGAGATCTAAAATCATGAATAGTTTATTGAACAGAAGTGTCCTCTTATTGATAATTTTCTACAAATGAATTGTTCTTTCCCTCGATATCCACTACAAAATATTCATAACATCATCTTTATTAACTTAAAAATAAAATATGAATGCAATCCCTTTCCTTGAGAAGGTAGCATTCTCATATGTGATAATACAGGGGTATTCACTGTGTACTGTGAATGTCTTCAACCCACTCTGAATCGATTCAAATCCAAGGTAACCCTGAGGCTAGCTATCCTCGCTTCTTGAGCTTCCCTGAAAAGTATCCTAGGTCCGTTGACTAGATTACTGAACTCACCCACTCGAGATTGAAGTCAGATCAAGTGTGAAATAAGCTTGTTCGGGAATGTCAAAAAGGTTTCACATCGGTAAGATACGTTACCTTGGGGAAGGGGGATTATGGAAATCCAGTTGGCAAAAAGCTGGTGGAGAGTCGCAGACTTTTGAGGGCTGGGATAAATATTATTCCCCAGCGGTCAAGAACAAAGAAAAGGAAAGTGCGCAGGACTCGTAACGACACGAGGGGCTCCATGTATTTTCACGATAAGCCACAAAGTACGACTCTTTCGGTTCACCGAGTATATCTCAAGGAAAGCTGGAAATTGGGATACGGAAACATGCACTCATTCATTCAGGACAGAAATTCCCAATCCAGCACTCTGGAATACGTAATAATTAAGATATGGTACCTCTTAATCAGAATAACGTTTATCAGAGCATTTATTTTCTAAAAAATTATAATGTAGTCTAGTAAACCCCCTCTAGAAAGGGGACTCCTAATAAAATACAGTTTAAATGTTGAGGGATATCTTCTGTTGATACCGATTATTCTAATCAAATATTTTCAATGATAGCAATGGAAGGATTATGATTATTGCCAGTTACTACGGTGAGTTGAAATTAATGAAATCTATTAAAAATAAAAATTTCCTTTAATCTGAAATTTGTCCTTCATGTTTCAATAGAAAGGAAGGGGATAAGAGGAAAGTAGACGATTAGATAGGGGAGGAGAGGAGTGGAAAGAAGAAGAGAGGACAGAAGGAGGAGTGACGGGGGAAAGGGATAGACGAGCTGAAAATTTTTGATCAGAGACTGAATAAAATCAAGTTAAATTTTCTTTAGTTCCCATGAGTATCATCCAGTATTTTTAGTTCCACCGTGGAAATTAGGTAATTGGGTTAATTTATTCGTGGCTTCCGAACACAGAAAGACATATTAATAGTTATTAAATTAAGACTAAAATACTCGTAGTTTATATTTTGGGAAACAGGATTCAAAGCGTGAATTGCGAAATCAACTCATACAATCTCATTGAAGTTCTCATTACTCACAAAACTATGAATCTAATGAATCTTTTGGTTCCTTTCATTTGGTAGAATGCCAATGTTTCAAGGTAAGTATGAAACTCATCAATTGCGAAAATCATTAGGAGAATAATGAGGACATCAATTGAAATTTCTTCTGCACCCTTACATTACTGATATCTCTGAAATAGAGCTATTAATGCTCTAGCTAATAATAAGCTAGATAATGGGGTCCAGGAGTATTAAATTATTTTCCTTGACATTCCTGGAAAACTATGACTTCCGCGGAATTGCATTGTTAATTGTAATACAAGTTGCCAAACTATAATCGGAAGTACTAAACCCAAGAAATCCTCTGCAGAAAATTCTTCTGAAATAGCGGATTCTTTTTTCATAGAAAGTTATGGCCGATAATGATAATTGAGCAGCAATTGGCACAGCAGGATACCTTGGAATCGCAGCAAGCTGTACATCTCTTCAGACAGATTTCTGGAAAAGAGCCAAAACTAAAGGTAGCCGTCTGAAGGGATTTATATAAATTACAACACAACCAAGGAAGAAAACTGCTGTAGGCTACACCAGACGTTATTTGGTAGGGAGGTGCTGTACTTCTTTAGTAACGGTCTATTTAAGCTTTTCTTAATAAATCAGGAAAACGCTCCAAAGCTTGCTGCTGATAAATGTGAAACAAATGAGATTTTGAATAGCTTTCTAGCTGAAAATACAAGAGAATTGGCATGATTCAAAAATCAAGTGAAATTATTATTCCAATCCAGTTTAGAATCCAATAAAGCCATTGTATTGAAAAACTCATACTTCTCAATACTTGTGTATAAGAGAAAGATCACACTCGAGTGAGCTTTGATTTGATAACAACATGCTTCTAATCGAATGAAACTTCTGAAATAACAGAAGAAGGTGAATGTCCGTCCATAAAAGAGGGAGGGATCGACGTAATTGAAAGGGCTTGCCAGATAGTTTTGAGGGTAACAACCCCAGAAAAATGCATCATTGAAAGCAGTTATGTCACACTCGATTTGAGATAATCATATTACATGCATCAGCCCATTGAGCAGATGACACATCAGCTCACGCTCACATCACTTCCCCAGGGAGGCCGCAGTGGATAGAACTTTCAGGTTGCAGAGCTCAAATTTCAATTTTTCATGAGTTTCATCGCTTCCTTTTGACGAAACTTCACATAATTCTATGTATGTTGAAAGGATGTTTGAAGTTTGGAGACAATGGAGTCTCGAGCTAAGTTGACTCCTCTTAATTTGAAGAAGTTGAGTTATTTTAGATTTTACGCCTATTGAGCTATCCTACTTAAAGAACTATCGAACTATCATTTTGAGTTGAATATGATCAAATCTTAAGTATTTTAGAAGAAAAAATCATCTTTTAAGCAGTATTTGATGAAAATTTCAAGTTATTGATTAACTATACTGGGATTCATAAGAAGACAGAGGAATCATTTTCTGGCTCTTCACAATTCATTCTCAATTATCAATTTATTTGGTCACTAAAAGGGATATGGAATAAACAAACCAGCTACAAGACTTGAAAAACATTTAAAACATTAGAGTAGAATTTCAACTGAAGAGCGATTGGCATTACAGTTCTCTGAATAGTCTATCAATTCAATCAATTCTAATGCGTCTACTGCGAGTTTCTTTGCATTTTACGTGACGAGTTGCCGAAGGCGAGTGTTTATGTCGGCATGAAAGGGAAAGAAAGTATTGAGTGTGATGAAGAAAGCGGTGTGGCTAGAGAATTGGAGTACAGTACGATCATCAAGACGTCCTCGGTGAATAGCCTACTATTCTGATGAGGACCGGGGGATGTTTAGAGCTGAATGCTTTCTTCGGATGAGCCGAACACGTACTATAGCACTGAATGAGGCACCGGGTCTTTTGCATCGTCAATTCTAGAGCGCACAAAAGCGGAGACCAGGAGACGGCGTCTAGTCTCGCAACGACAACCTTTCCGATTTCATCTCTCTCCTCCCACCCTGAGCAACCAACAGGCGACTGACACAACAAGAATTCCAATCGCTATCAATGCGCGTTCTTCATCTGGGCAGAGACGATTTTCATCGGCTTTCTCTCTAGATTGGAAAAGGAGTAGCCATTTTCTCCCAACTATTTGAGAAGTTAGCTGATTGGCATGCATAGCATGTCCTGAACTATCTCGAATCAGCCGAGTCTCTCACATTCTACAGATAGATATCTTTTTCAGTACGAAATTTAATTAAACGATTGTAGTATGGAATCAGTACCTTCAGTTCATCAGGTAAGAGAAGAATTTTAGTAACTTTACAAATGTAATTCCAATTTCTAAGGAAAAGAACAAAAAATGAGTGATGCCACAAGATAGAAGTAAACCTGGGTGATTCTGAATCACATGAAATTTATAGCTGTTCAATGATGACTATTTTCCATGAAATTGAGAAAGCGAAGTAGGGCTACCTATGTAGTGAATAGGAATGAAACATTCCCCATTATTTTTTACAGAAGTATGCTGGAGATAGCTGTCGTCTGGGTTCACTAATAGTCAAAACGTCATTTATATCAGCTTTGTTGCTGATATCAAGTCTATATTTCGAAACAATCAAAGGTGGCATAAGTCGATAAAGTGATTTTGAATATCGGCAATATCCTAGTGACCGAAATGTAGGATTCATGATACTAATGAGAAGAACATTTCTTATACAAAATTCCTGATGAACGTTTCATATACAGTAGAACCCCTCATATCCGGCCGCTACGGGACTGGACCCCTGGTCGGATAACGATTTGGCCGGATAAACCAACCTAATATAAAAAACGAAAATTTAAACGTAATACTACAGTAATAATCAGTAAATAAAATTTAAAAATTGTTTAGGTCTCTTTTGTGGTGTTTTAAATTAAGAATACAAGTTTTAAATCAAAAAGAAAATTTATTTGAATTTTTTTTTCTATTTTAAAATTTAAAATAAAATTAATTTTTTTTTTATTTCGCAAAACTAAACTTTAGATACAAATACCACTTAAAACTTAACACGACTCACAAAAATAAGTGTCGTAATAAAACAATTACAATATAGTGAAAATCGGCACAGTAAGATCGACCACCTGCTAAGAGATTACATACTCAACTGAGTTATTGGCAACAGTTAGGCCTAAATGTAAACAAACAGACCGGATGAGCGCTTCCGTCGCGTCGTCGTCTGCCGCCGATACTTATCGTGTTGCTAAGCGTCTGCAAGCCGTGGGAAATACAATGTTATATTGATTCCGAGAAGCGACCGGATAAACCGAGGACCGGTAAATCAGAGGCCGGTTATGAGGGGTTCTACTGTATTATAATTCTTGACAATAAGATTGAGCTTACCATCAAAATTTCAACCTCTTTGTTTAAATTCGGAAGAATATCAAAATAATATGGTTTGTAAGTCGAAACATGTAAACGGCCTTTCCCTTGCATGATAATGCCATTGCAAATCAATCATTTCCGTTCCACCACTAAATTCTTCTGATCTCCACTTGGCAAACTCGGAACTGATCTCCACGCAACTGGTTTTCCAATATCAATATCTATTCTATTGCACAGATTCCCCAATATAGTTCTGATTTGATTTGATAGAATGCAGTATTGGCTTGCGCCACGGTTGAGATATTTTCAATTTAGTCGAATGCAAGCAAGCTGTTGCAGGAGTGGCCTCGCCCGGATCAGCTGCATGGAAGAGATTGAATTCTCGACGCAGACACGGTGAGATATGGAACGAGTTCAGAGCACGCGGTGATTTGAGAGTGAGCATCCTTCAGCGAGCGGAGATCTCGAGATGCACTTTTGAGAATTTGCGACTTTCGGAAGGAAGTTCACGTCGGCATGGAGCTGTAACACTCCAGGTGTGATAAGTGATAAGCATCGCACAGAAGAGGGGTTTCCATCGCGTTGCCTTTTGGTGGCAGCTGAGTGAGAGAGTGAATGAATGTTTGAGAGGAAGTAAATAGAAGTTTGTGAGTGAGAGAGGGAGAAAGAGAGTTGTAGGTGAGTCAGGTGGATTATATTCGCTAATGAATGTAGCGGAAGCGGAGAGAGCGCACCTCTGTCTACCACAGTCGCCGCTTCATTAAAATTTACGGCCGCTCTGAATCTTGGACACAAATCTTCATTAAAGTGCGAGTTATAAAAAGAGATGAGCTGTTTATTTCCCTGGCTGAGTCCCCAAGCACCAGCAGACAATTTCTTTTTTCTGCAAACGTCAAAAGCGAAGAATCCTGCCAAATACAGCGTTCGTTCTCTTTGACATTCCAAAATTTAGAAGATAATAATCAAAGTTTTGAAGGAGCTTCCAAGCTACTTGTGTCAATTTTCATGACTAATAGATGTGCCAGTGACAGTAGATTGAAACCTAGGGTAAGAACAAAACCGGTGAGGCATAATTGGTTTTTCTTGAAACTGAAGACAACAAGACACAGGCTTCAAAGAAAAAACAGGGTTTCTCTAGTCTTGTCTAATAGCCTTTCCACTGCAGGAATTTTCGCTATTGCCAACATCAATCTAAATGCAATCTCTTTGATGGATAAAACTTTGGAAAGTGTTGAAAATGAGTTATTTTTGAACCCATTGTACCCACATAAAAAACAGGTTGTAACTATAAAATGTTCCGAAAATGACTCAATTCTTATTGAAATGAATAGACTCAATTCTTATTGGTTATATGAAAAGGTGATTTTCATTTGTATTAATATTTAGTTCATTATCATACTCACGCTTTTCTCAGACCCTAGTATAATACCAATTCACTGTGACATCATGGAATCTTACCTGTGAAAAAGAAACCATAGTCAGACGTAATGAAATTAAAACAAAATAGCTTGATAATGAAAAATCAACAGTGAACAGTATTTAGTTATCACATTAAAATATTTTTGTAAGTCATACAGAGTCCGTAATTGCACTGCCCTGTAGGTAAATCTTAAAATACTGTGACAAAGTCAAAAATATTGTAACATAATATTATTTTTGACGTACAGGGATCTGAGTTGATAGAGAATAATTATTAAGAAGTCAAATATTGGGAGGTATTCTGACATAAGATGGTCTACAAGATATTTGAATATCACAGAAAGAAATCTAATTGGGAAATTACTGTATGACATAGAAATAATAATTCGTTTAATCAAGACACATAAAGCAATGGAATGGATGTAAGAGATGGATCTGCTCGTAAAGCAGATAATAATGTTAATACTAGAGTTTCAACAGTGGAAGTTAGAATCTTAGCAACCACAACTTGTTGATAAGGGAATATGATCAATCGGAGCAGACAGAACAAATAAAACATTACTCATTTCCAAGGTCTCTGCTAGCCCAGCCTCTGAGAGGAGTGGCCCTGGACCCAACATCACTGCCACATATTAGTGGAGATATATTACAAAAATGAGGGTGAGTGTTGAAAACAGCCTTAGTTAGAATTAATACTTGTGTGCTGTATTCTAATATGGGCCACCGGCTTACTACGGCTATAATGTGCTCTCCACGCATATAAAAATGAGGGGCCGCAGCAACACTACAATGATACGGGGAAAATCAGAGGGAAACTGAAAGAAAGCGCTGAGTATTGTGAATAACGGCAGCCAACCCCAAATGCCTTGTATTTCATTTTTCTATTGTTGCACCTCTCCAACATCTGCTGCACGAATATAGCATGCGAGAGCTGATTTAAAGCAAACAAAGCATTAGGGTGAAATTCAATATTGCAGTTTTGATAGGTTGCGCCGATTAATAGATCTCTCGGCTTAGACGTGACAAAAAATCAATGAGATGAAAGTGGCAGGCAGGGTACAAAGGAGAGGAGAAAATTATAAAAATATTGTCGGATATCGATAGGTTTATTTATTTTATCTCTCACGGATCTTTCATTGGATCATCCTGTCAAGGGGTGATTGAATAGCGTGAAGACAACTCTTCAGATGAAAATAATATTCCATTAGTTGATATTAAAGCCACTGCCTACCACAATGTCTGGTCTAGGTAGTCTAGACTTAGATGCCTAGTTGGTGGACTATGTGTACATAAAAATATAAATATTTGTACTGTACTACGTCTACGGTATTTATAAATTTACTGTTGAAAACTTGTTGAGTATTCAGAAAGCAAAGCAATGTATGTACTGTATAATCAGATTCATTTAATTTGACGGATGGCATTAAATGTATAGAGAGATATTATTCCTTGACGTTGCTGATGACCGTAGATTCCGATGGCAAAAAAAATAATATCCCTTCATCTATTTATATGATGCCATCCGTGAACTTAAATGCATCTGATTATATTCGGCTGAATATTATAGGTTAAAATATCAACATACTTCAATGAGACCAGAACCTAAGCAATTTGAAGAGAATACAATTTTCTGGTAAATCGATGAACATGTTTTTACTCACTCCAAGCACATTAATTACATATTCTATTCTAGTAGCCTACAACAATATTGAGTTCTGCGATGAAATGGCTCGTGATGCACGAGCGAAATTTTCCTAGTATAAGTAAATGGTTCTTAATCTTTATACTCTTCTTTATAACTTCGACTGACGCAGTTTTGAAAGTTGAAATGAATGTAGAATTGTTGAAATACTTGAAGGATGTTAAGTGTTTGTAAAGGATCACAGATCCTGCCCATGTTTTCCGAATTCCTCAATTTTTTTAATTTCAAATTAATTTTGCCACCAGCGCTTCTTACGCAGCAATAACATCTTATCCTATAATTTTTCACCATAACCCACTATACGTTACAATAACTTACAGCAGGCTGAATCAAGCTTGAATTGATTACGAACTCAATGATCAATAAGAAGAGTATCTTTCATACAATATTAAACAAGATATACAAATGTTTCCTTTTCATTCTATTCATTTATTTTATTCCCATTATATTGTGATAGTTTTCAACATTTTAAAACTATCAACTATTTTAAACAGTTTGAAACTGAAACATAATGGTACTTTAGGCAAGAAAAAACTAGCCATTGTGTGAACAGTATGATATTGTGAAGAATGAATGAGCAAAGATGCAATGTATGTAACGACTACAGGTATGGATTACAGCTGCCTCAAGAATGGCATTCCCAGCTGCGGTGAAGAGGGACCAACCCACCAAGCATGTTACTACAGTGTAGTTATGCTTCAGGTTGGAAGCCGCAGTAACAAACAATCGTTGTGTGACGTTTGCGCCGTTAATTACAAAACGCACTTCTTTTGTGTTGTGGCAGCGGTGGCAACGATTAATAGGGGATCGTGACAGGACGGGTGGGGCTTCGGTGCGGTCTTTGAGGGTTTGTTTTGTGCAAAGCCTCAACTAACATGCTTGCGACCTCTGCTCAACTCGTGTAGTAGTAGGCGAGGGAAACTCCCAGCCCTGCAGTCAAATGCCATTACTGAACGCCAAGATTTATTGATAGAAGCGCTCAAGACGCTCGAAGAACTATCTTGTTGTTTCTGAAAGTTTTGCACAGACACGTGCGCTGCTGAAATGGGTTTCTTGCCAGAAAACGTTCTCACTAATCAGAATCCATTAAGATATCGTGCGTAGGAACATAACAGTGGAATTCGTTGAATGAATTCACTCACACGTCATCAACACTTTGTTGCCGAAATGTTAAATTTTCAAAATAGTAATTTCCGAAATACTAAGCAATTCATTCATCTATTATGTTGCGAAGATAGAAGTAAATGTCTAAGGCTAGGCATAGGAAGAAGGTACACCGGTTAGTCAAGACAAGACAAGACGACATTAGTCACAGTACTTCACATAGTTGCTTATGAAGCAATACACACCGATCAGTCATTGCTTCGGTGTGTGCTGCTTCATAAGCAGCTATGTGAATTACTGTAACTAAACGTGACTAATGTCGTCTTGTCTTGTCTTGACTAACCGGTGTACGCCTAGCCTCATAATGAATAAACCAATAATAAAACAATTTGATTTTTGATCAAGATCCCAACCTAACTATTTAGAGTATTTGATTGAATTTTGTGAGAACAGAATAATATTATTCATGTTTTGGGGATGGAATGGGCTGGAATAAGATCACTTCTACCACCATAATTCGAAGCTTTACTTGAAACTTCCGAGAGTAATGACAATAAAGTGATACAAATAATTCAAACTTCAACAGAAACGTTCAGTTGGAGCTTTGTATTCACGATTTTCATTCTTGGAACTCTCTTAGATAAAAGGGTGAGGTGGGAGAACTATAGATTCGACCGCAACCAATTTGCATTCACTTATAATGGTTTTGTGTTATGATTTTATTAAGAGCTAAAGATTTTACGGTTGAAGAGACCCGAGAAGATAATAGAGCAGTCTATAAAGTCAGAGACTTGATCCATCTTTACAACTGAGAATAAGCTAATGTCAAAGCACAACTAAGCACGGAATGGCCTTTAAATGCAACGTGCCATTTAGAGGAACGAATCCATCGTGACGAAAAGCACATAACAGTCTGTGCCGAATCGTCTCATGGCTTAACTAATCGAGAAGAGATTCAATCATTATGTTCCCAAAAGCTTCATAACGTAATCGTGACGGAATTAACTATATTCACCCATCACCTTCGACGCTTTGACAAGAGCTAAGATATTGAAAGAAAATAAATAGAGGTGTCTTGGAATCATTAAATTTTGGGAGAACAGAATTATAGTAGCTAGAATAAAATCAATTCCAAGTTCCACCACCCAGAGAATAATAAATTATGTAACAAGGAATATGAAGTGTGGACTCTCAAAGTTAGTCATAACTACGAAGTTTCAATCGAATCGGTAATATGATAATTTGGTCATCCAATTGAATAAAGTATTATATGATACCAAATAATTAAGATTATAATAAATCATGAACTCATCATTTTTAAAAGGAAAATTGAAGAAAGGAAACTAATGAAAGGGAAATTTGGTTTATTTTTATCAATATGAAATAAACAGATAACTAATGGTTCACTTCTGATGAAAGAATTCACAGTTTATAGCTTAAGGTTTTCAACTTCCCGTAGCAATAGGTCTAGTAGTTCCAGGGTAAGACGGTGTATAGAATTTACTCTACATGCCTTGCTAGGTTATACACTCTAGTTTATCTCACCCCTGTAGATAAGTTTCCTGATACCTTGGGGAGTTTCAATCAAGTACCGCTGAGGTAAGGCGAATCTCAAATAACGTGGTAAATGCTCTCGACTAAAAGATAATTGAGAAGATTTTATTAATGGTACTGAAATTGAAAATCCCTCTAGAGATGGTATCAGAATCGGTGAATGTTAGTGAAATAGAAAATATTCAATTTTGTGCGAGCAGTAATCGTATTGAATACTTTGGAGAATAGATCTTTTGAAGTAATAGATCGATGCGATTGTATTAAATGCTTGGAAATTGTACTCGTAGCAGCGAGCAGATCGGAGTAACGAAGCGTATGAGAATTTGGTTCACGGTTAACTGCAGACGACGTCCTGTGTATTGTGTGTGTGCATTTTCACCTATGCTACAGCTGCATTCACTTACCCTTACCTGTTTAATTGCTATCTGAGGGCGTGTGTGGGCGCGCGCGCGTGTGCTTGCGTGGTTGGGGCGCGGTGATAATTGCGCCCATCCCTGGCACTCCATTTCCTACCCATCCATTTCGAAATTACTCTTTCGCAGTTTGGGGCGATCGCATGGAACACTGTCACTGCGCCTATCTCCTCAAAATGTAGCTCTGATCAATTTTAATCATGGCTGGACGGTCAAATACTAATGCATGGGTCATCACACTCATGCATTTGTCTCAAAGTTGTACAAGTTCAAACGAAAAATGGCGCACTAGCAATTATGATCAAGGTATTCATTATTTATTCATAGTTTCAATTATTGAAAATAAACATTTGTTAACAATAGGCATATCATAATATGAAAATATTATTTTAGGATGTGGAGCAAAGAATAATTTTTTGATGTCTCTCAGCATTTTGAAATTTCATTTATTTTGTTATTCGATCTTCGAGAGTATTTCACAAAGAATAGAAAATTTGAATTGGGAATAATTCCTGCAATAAAAATGAAATAAACGCAGTACAGAAGAATTCAAAATGAGGTCTGCAGCTCTTTGATACAGTACTACTAATACTATTTCTAGAGCCATTCATTAGCTAACGAACGTTTATTTTCAAGAATAAAATAGCAAAAATATCAATCAAAGGTTAAAAATGTGTATAATATGGCAAATTATGAAACGGATAAGAGCCTAAAAATACTTTTCATTTAATAAATAAATTATTTATTATTCATTATTTTTCATACTGTGTTTTATGATTCACACTACACACAAATAGCGAAACCTAACTACATTTTCCCTTTATCACAACACTTCTAAATTTCAATGAATCCCACCCTTGAACTTGAAAATAGAACCTTGGAGCTGAACAACCCTAAATTGAATGTTCAAGGTTTACAGGGGAGGTGGGAAAAATGATGATGAAATTAGATACACTTGATTCCACGAGACTGTGACATTCGAAATTGGCAATCTACTAGCTGACAAGAGGTACTTCAATTCAGTGTCTAGATACGAGGCAATCTATTCGTTATCAAGCCAATTTCCTGACAGGGGGAAGCACTGAATGTAAACCCATCTTCCACGTCAATAACATTATATTAATATTGATCAAACATCGACTGCCAGAGCTTCCTTCCATTTTTACATTCTTTGCGTGTTTCCGTGACAAGTATTATAGTTGTCACTTCAGTGAAGTACATGAGTTTTGTTGTTGAGATTGTAGACTATGATTATTTGTCGAATTAATAAATAGTGGAGGACAAGAGAAATACTCGTGTATTTCTTTGACATTCAACCGGAAACAGTCGAAATCATTGTATAATATTAATATAAATCGCAATAAAGTAGCAAGAGAAATATTGAAAGAGAGAGAGATTCTTGTTAACAATACCTCAGATAAAATCATGTTGCAGACAGAAAAATAATAACATTATGAAATAATACATGAATTGATCAAAAATAGATGATTGATGACAAAATTTGGAATATTCCTCATGGTTTGTCATTTTATGTCTAACATAGAAGTTCTAATACAATGTTTTAGAATTAGATGATCATCGTATTTCTTAGATCATACGGACTATAAATTTATATAGTAATAGTTAATATAACGTCCAGAGTAAAGTGTTGAATAATGATTCTTCATTCATTTTCCAATTGAAATTCATCTGTGCATTTATATAGGCTAATTCGAATGTTATAAATAATGCACAATATCTCTTATAAAATGAACATTGATTTACTTGGAATCAAGTGAAGTTAAAAGACATAATATAAAAATTAAAATCACACTTTTTTGAAAAGGGAATGGAATAACTATTTAACAAATCTGCGTTCGGAACTCCACTAATTAGAGGTATCTTGAGAACTCATTAGTAAATCAGAGGAGTATTGTGTTATTTGTCAAGAGTTAATTTCAAGAAAGGGATTGAGAGATAGGGGTGTAGTCACCGGTGCTAGTCCAATCAGCGGCTGAGTCCTCAACGAGCCATAATCACGTGTGCTGCGCTGATTGTTAATTTCAGGGGAGCACTCCCTGAAGAC
This sequence comes from Laodelphax striatellus, assembly GCA_017141395.1. Classification (NCBI taxonomy): domain Eukaryota; kingdom Metazoa; phylum Arthropoda; class Insecta; order Hemiptera; family Delphacidae; genus Laodelphax; species Laodelphax striatellus. Next base: position 32,510,126 of record CM029532.1, read on the forward strand.
TCGGTCAGTGCGGCTGAGGACGCCGGCTGCAAGTCGATTGCGGCTTCATTGGGCGGCGGGCCACGTTGCCATGGTTACTTGCACACCTTCACTCCACCCGGGAAGAAAGCATTTCTTTGTTGAACAACGAAAAGAATATCCGCTGACAAATTGTTGCACATTCAACTGCACACTTAGCTGAAAGCACTGCTACAGTATACTGGGAAAAGCATATGAATCTTGTTTGAAAGATTTTGGTTCACCTATATCTGGACGTCTTTTGTTAGTTCTTCTAATTATTCTCTATCCTCTAACGTTAGTGAAGACTATAAGATGAGTGGAATGAATAGAGTTATCTTGTAAGGTTTCTCGTTAAAGATTGTTAAGGATTCACATTAGGGGTGATTGATAAGGGAGAAATATTCTCATTTTTCAATATAATCGAATGATGAGGAATCATGAAATGATATGTTTCATTAAATGAATCTGTTGGTACACGCCACTCGTCTGAAAATGAACTATGAGTAAGTAATCAAATAACTAAATACAAGACTAACTATGAACTGTACTTGAAGACTAATTATGAATTGAAACAACTAAGAAAACAAACCAAAGAGATACCTAGAGAGTTATTCGATTGATATTTTAATAATATATCTTGATTAATTATGTATTAAGATGGAAGGTAATGAGACATTGCAACCATACAGTTGCTGTTAAATCATAATGATTAATTGAACGAAATTCCTAAATAAATGCCATATAATATTCTGAAGACTTTGCTATTTGCAAATATTGACAACAGATTAATAGCTAGTAAGGAAATTCGATGAACGCTACTGCACAAAAAACTTTCTCCCCGGGCGGGAATCGAACCCAGCACCTCTGGTATTCATGACCAGCGCCTTATCCACTCGACCACCGGAGATCTTCTGTATAGCAGCGTTCATTTCCTTACTAGCTATTAATCTGTTGTCAATATTTGCAAATAGCAAAGTCTTCAGAATATTATATGGCATTAATTAGGAATTTCGTTCAATTAATTATTATTAATTATTATTAATTATGTAGTTTATTCTCATTGATTCAATACAGTGCCTTGAATTTTGGAGAGTAATTAATCGTGTGAAGATGTAATAATATACTTAAATATGATTCAATTAGCAAGTATTTGAGCATAAAATTCCAAATAGTAGGGCAGAATGCGTGACGTGAACAGCATGATGCTTTTTATAAATAATGTTGACAACGCTGACTTGAAAGATGGAAATTTTAGACATCACATAGGGAAGTAGACGTGGACCTCCCATCCATAATACTCACTCTCTCTTTCTCTCTCACTCACTTCACTTCTAACTCTATTTCTCTCACTATCTCTGTCACCAACTCCCCCGGGAGATGGCTTCTCGATAGCGACAAATCTTTTCACTTTTCTGGTATGTTTTCTTTCCAACATCTGTCTTAAAGACAACTGAAAGACAAATTGTTGGAGCGTCGTGTTTGCGACCATAAAATGGAAGTGTTCGGTTGTCGATATAAAAAAGGCAAAAAAGAAAAGCCAAGCCAGCTACCATATGGCGGTTGTTTTGGGAGTGCCGAAAGAAAAGGGTGACAAGGTGAGAGTGAGCAAGCCAGTGACAGTGACGATTATTTCCGGCAAGCATTTCACATAGACTACACTCTGGTGACAAATGCAACCAGCCGGATCTCCCCGACCAACTGTTCTCATATATCACGTGATTATCAACATTTTACCGATGAATAATAGTTGAAGGGACGTTGGTACTCATCTGTGACGTCACAGGTTCCGCTTGAAGCATTTCAACAAACGCTTGACACTCGAAACGAGCCTTCATTACTTCTGACCTACGACATAGTACAGTAGCTAGTAGCTCCACATCACTCCAAATAAGCAAATATCTGAACGACGGTCCTCTCCAAATAAGCATCGACGAGAGCTTTTCACAGCTTTGACTGAAAAGAGGGGAACTTCACTGAGCAAACTGGAGGTCCAATCTACCCTAATAGCATCACGCCCTAGATAAATAATATAAATGATCGCAGGACGTCACGGCCTATCGGAATAATTACTTTTCTCGATTATAGATGACGTGTTACGGAAATGTATGACGTGGAGTATTGGAGAACAACTGCTATTTCCATCATATTCATGGTGATGAGTTTTGGCTGATGATCCCCAATGTTTGCTCTCTGATACTCCATCATACAAATGATCTTGACTGCAACTGCATTATTAGAGAAATTGCTAAAAGTCCTATGATAAATGATCAGAAAAAGGCTCAAATCTAATATAATGTACCTTAGAGAAGATACGATATCTTATTTCGATTGTCAAGCAACTTTTTTCTCCGTGGATTAATAATATGGGTACAAAATACTCCGTCATTTCTGTGCTTTGCATTAGCCTCGTCGTCCACAGTAGCCGTTCTCGTCCGTCGTTCGAACAGCTGGCCATTTGATTCAATGTTAGCATTCCGGACGTTTTCGGACGAAAACGGTTCCAGTGGACGTCGAGGTTTAGGGTAACGATTAGCACTTTTTGAGTTGTCGAACATCACCACCTCTACTCTGATTTCAATTCTTGTCTCTTTCTAGTCTAGTGTGGTATTTGTACTAGCTGTTTCTAGTATTTTATCAACTGACGTGGAAATACAGAAGATTTGATAGTCCTGTAATTGTAAAATAGTAATACAGTAGAATGAGTTTTAAAATGTACTGGTATTCGAGGAACATAAAAATTGTACGAGATGTGCAGGTATATGGAATACTGTGCGATTCTTATTTGATATTACTAGAACTTTTTCTTTACTTCATGAAAAAGTGGAAGTAGTTTCCAGTCCACTCTGATAGGACTCAAAAGACTTACAAAGATGAACAGCAAATCTTCTTAACTTGAAATCTGCTTTCTCCGACAACACCGTACCGTACCTGATCGATACTGGTATTCAGCAAGAAAAGGTACAGCTTTGAGAAGGTGTGAGCCTATAGAAGGTGTAGAGGCAATACATCAATCAAGTTCCCGCATCGCATCACGGTGTTTTGTTGTATAACATTGGAACACGGTTGGATAACACACATGCAAGCTGTTGGAAATGCATTGGAAGCACGTGTACATGCGGGCTCCAGATTATATCAGTTTCTTTATTTTGCCTCCAATTTCCTACACATTCTGGTAACTTTTTACGTGTTTGTCATCAGAAAAGTAATCAAGAATAAGAGGTTGGAATGGGAAGGAAAATATCGCAGCAAACAAGCGTTCTTATTATTAACTTCTTTATTATAACACCTTCACTACTACACAAAACGTACAACAGGAGAGTTGAATAATAAACTGTTGAAAAGTACCAGTATTCTTGGAGAAACTGTGTTTTATTTAATAGAAAATGACACCAATTTTATAGAAAAAGTATTTGAAAAGTAGTGAGTTAATGCTAGACAATGCAGCCCATTAATTTGTGAACTCTCAAGGTGAACAAAGATAATATTTGTTCAAGTCGACATTTGCAACTGAAAATAATTCAGAAATCAATTATAATTCTGTTGTGCCGACCTGCTGATGTTGGTCCAAAATATTTATTCCATGGAGAAATTTGTACACTTGAGCGGGCACCGATTTTAAATGCAGCAATGTGAAAACTTTCCATTCACAACGTTGTGAGCCACTGTTCAGAGGCAGAGCTGGAGTTGAAACCCCTGTGTGGGGTCACTACGGTACGGTCCACTCTCGCCAGTTTCTCTCACTTTAAACATGGAGAACCGAGAGCAACATTCAGTTCGTTCATGCATAATTGAATAGTACGTCACACAATCTAATGGCAGAATTTCATCGTGGTTAGAATCTCTTTGAAATCCCTCAGGCGTTAACTTAGGGGACAAGTTTAATTTTAAATCAGTCCAGTATTGTACGGACAAAATTGCAGTTACCGACTCCGTATTTTCACAACAGTTTTTAGGAATATCAAGTAACATAATTCACTCGTGTCCTGAGTGTCCTATAGGAAATATACCCGGCGATGACCAATTAAGTATACCACCCTTCGCCACGGATCAAGTAACATGAAACTTTAGTAAAAGTTTAGTGAAACTTTTAGTAATTTCCTGTCACAAATAAAAGACTTAAGTTTCAATTATAAATTTTTAAATAAACTATAGGAGATCTGTGAGACCTATAATTATGTAAACACTATTACTAAACTAGTATGTGTGTTAGACATGGCTACTAAATAAGGCACACTTAGTTAAATTACATCGCTTTAAATTAAACATGATCAACTAAATTAAAAAACTGGTTTTATCGAATCTATTACACTACAGTACATGATAATCCTAACAACAAATGAATCTTTTGATAGAATGTTTCATAGAAATACTGGTTTTTGCGAATCTACTAAACTATATTATATGATAATCATTAAAACAAATTCATCTTTCGATAAAATATATCCTATCTGAATTGTAGACAATAAAAATTGAACAAAAACAATATCTCACTCAAAAACCGAGTATGAAATAACGTCGCTGTCTTATGTTGACTTGAGCTGGAATATTTCGATAGAGACATCTCTTCAAATCCATTGTTAGTGTCCATTGTTAGAAACATCTATTGATGTAATTGCGGCTTCAGTTGAAGACTGCAAAGGCGCTGGACAAATCCAGCATAATCCAAGCGGCGATTAAGCACGGGTGAAAAATTTTCCCCCAGTGATTGTTGTGTGACCTGGACTGACTTGACAGTCTGTCTGTTCAAGTGTGCCTCATTATTTCCTTCGAAAATAAAGCTCCACCACGTTTTTGTCGTTTCCCTTTATCCGGATGGGGTTGGAGCGTCTCTCGAAATACACCGTGCACAATGAGACCGTTCGAGCCAAAATCCACACGCTTCTCGTTTGTGGCTTGATCCTCAAAAAAATGCCATGAACTCCAAATAACACTGTTGTTCTCAAACAAACTTTCAATCGCTGCAGTTAATTGACTGGTTTCTGTTTTCAAAAAGAAATCAACAAGGAATCCCATTTACAATGTCATCAAAGGGAGATGGGATTTATTATTTGTTCATGTAGTGTATTGAAAAGTTGTCGAATTCACTTTAAATTCAGCGTATTCTCCACGGAATTTCTACAGTTGAGTTTTGAAACCTATGAATCTTTTCTAGTTGTTATTGATTCGAATCCAATCATCAATAGGTAGAATCTCCTGTTAGCGGCTATCAGCTACAGAGAGTTTAGAGCTTTTTTTATTGAAGATTTGTCATGTGTCTCATTGAACTGAATACCTTCACGTTTCTCTTTAATTGAATGACTGTGCTGAAATAAAATATTTACAGCTTTCAAGGTTACTGACGCTAGTCAACTCATTTCAATTTGAAATGAAATCGAACTCTGAGCAAATGCCAGTTAAAAAAACAGTAAAGTTTTAAGCTACCTGAATTTCACAGTAATATCATGTTGGTCACACTAGTCACATACCTTCAATCAACCACATCACATTTGAAATTCTCTTAAAATGTGACAGAATAAGTGTAAAAGTGTTTGAAAATGTATTGTCGTTTTTGTAAAAACGTGTTTGAACGTGTTTGGGAGTTGAGAAAGAGTGATTTTCATGATTGAATTATACAACACCTTGGAAGGATGCAGCAGGCCCAGAATATCATCTTGAAATATCACTAATATAATAACATTTCATTCAATTTATATACTGTTATCAAGTAATCTTGTGTGTTCTAGTTTCTATAGAATAGAATAAAACCTAGGTACTCCTAATAACGAGAATCAAGGTCCACATTCAATGCCAACCATTGAATTTTTAATAAAGAAATGGAATTGACAACATCAAATTAATAGTGTTCTCTTTCTAAATTCCAATTTATTCGAAGAACTCGTTCGTAACTAAAATTGAATTATTCGACTGATTCTTATTGTTTAGCATTCTTCTTACAAAATGTTTTAATTTTCAACTGAAACAAAACTTTATTTCTTCCTGTAGTACTTAGGAGGTCTGGGGCTTGGACGTCAAGTTACCAAGGTAAAGGAAGTTATTCATAATTCAGTGTTTGAAATTTGAAAATGAGCCCTGGCCGTGGTTTGGGGCTGGCTCGCTTTCTGAATTAATGAGTGGAGTGGAAGTGGGTGCATTTTTCGGCTGAGGGAAGCTGGAGCTGCTCAGTCGATGAATTTGCTAAGTTAACTACTAGCTCCTAATGCGGCTTAGCGTCAATAAATTATTCGCAACGTAATTCCATTAGCTTTCCAATTTTTCCTCCGCTGCTGAATTACCCGACACTGAAACGCTTCTGAATTACGCTCAAGAAGACATCGTGGGTGATTATTATTATCTCCAATTCAAGATGTGGGGCTCAGGTAAGGTTGGTGAATTATCGGCTTTGGGATTCAGAGACACGCGTATATTAAGCAAACCGCTTCCCTAGATAGATTGGTGCTGAGATGGGAGAAGATAAAAAGTTTTATTGCCCTATTAAACGGACATAAGGCGATTCCAAATCGCTCTCTACTACAGCAATTCCATCGCATTTCATTATTTATTGATACTGTTTTCAAAACACGTATTGTAATTTCAGTTTTACCGCAAAAAAAATTGTTTTTTAATCTTTATTATGAAGATAATGAGATTCAATTTGGATTTGAGATGAATTCTGATATTTGTATGAAACATTTTTGATATTTGCTTTGAAGCATTTTCAAAGTACTTTTCTATTAATTTTCACAACAATATAGTGCTTATCTCATGCATCAACAATCTTTCAAGATTATTGGGATTAGGGGAACTAGAATTTAATAGCAGGAAAGGAACAAAAGAAAAGTAAAAAAATCAGTGAAAGAGATGAATTTCCAAATTCTCATAGTAGAACTCTTTTGAAGTAAGCAGCATAGAAGAATGAGAACTGTTGGTTCAATATTATAATATGAGAAGCTATCATGTCTAAAAGACTATAACTGGAATGAATTCGGACAAATAGTCTAGAAAGATAGGTGGCAGATCACGTGACCAGGAAGCGTTATCCTTCAACTTCAATTTCACACTCCAGCAGCAAACAACAAAAATCGTCTACGGCTGTTTTCCGTAACGCGTGCACCGATTGTAGGAGGAGAGTGAGAGCGAAGGAATACGGGAAATGAGAAGAATACAAGGAGCGACGAGTCTTTTTCCTTCCGTTCGGTTTTTTGGAAACGACGGTAGGTGGGATGAATAGGGACTGGGATATCCCGGGTAGCAATTGAGGATGGGCGGCCGTCTGTCAGGAGAGGAAATCGAACTGGGGAAGAACCAGACAAAACTTCGACCGAAATAAAAGGAATCCACCCTTCGAATGTGGAGTCCGCGGGGGTCTGTTATCCGATCCCCGATAAACAGAAAATGCGACGGTTCAGGTGAACAGGACACGTAATTTTCTGGGCGTGGAATTGATGCCTACCAGACAGACTCGGATGCTGCATGGGGAGCGTCGTTTGATTGAGGGGAGCAAAGCAAGGAGGCAGTGGTGAGCGGCGTGTATACAATAGATAAACAGATTTGAGTTGGAACACGGAATAAATCCCCTATAACAGATCACAATAATTTGACTGTTTTGCTACTCAACTAAATTCAATTTTCCATTTCCATTTTCTTTTATATTAGGTTTGCCTTTGTAATTTCCAATCAGCAAGTATGTTGGGTTTAGATTGATTTTTATCCCTTGTAGGTAATAAGGTAATGCCAATACAAAGCATAGGACCTAAACAATATTACTGTAATACTCCTCCTACGATTTGCAAATCAATATATTGTTTGATTTGAAATTGAAGAAATTAGTGAACTGAAGACGGTTCAATAAAAAGCAAAATCAGCTCCTCAAAGAAATTCTCCAGAACGAATATAATGTGATGAATAGAGACATAAAATCTATTTTTCTAGCTCACTTATATTTTCTCCTGATAAGAAACTCTTATCAGTGAATAGTTTTATTGAAATATCAACACCTCATGGAATCTGATGGACTCCCAATATAGGATACCATAGTAGACCTATGTTAGTACGAGCCTGAAGGGAAATGAGGCTTAGGAAGACCAAGAAAAAAGTGGATTCTGATACAGGCATTCCTTGTAAGATGATATTGATAAGGTGATCATTGATTCAATGAATATGATCTTAGATGTACAAGAATATTGGTCAAAATGTTTTTATGCTTGTAAGATGATTGTAAGTTTGTAAGCTTGTGAGTTTTACACGATTATTGGATTCTAGAACTGACAAACAAAATAAATTATGATATATTATATCGATATATTATTTGCATTATGTTATGGATAATTAATGAGGTGTACAGATGAGATGGAAAAATAGGGCGAAAGTCTGAAAAGGTTGGAAAAGATGGATGAGCGACCGTGCATTAGAGAACCCCTACTGATGAGAAGTCGGGCAAATGAGAAAGCTGCTCCCCCACCAAATGTCAACAAAATGCAGAGAAATAGATCATGACAACCATCGCCTGAGAAAAACAAATAAAACCTAAAAAGTCACATGTGGGTCTAATGCATTTCTTAAAAGCTGTTAACAAATGGCAGCATTTAAAGGAGACATTCTAGATTCTAGAGAAATCTATTCTGAATCGAATAATACTGTATTGAAAATTTTACATTGCTGAATCGAATTCATCCAGTGAATCTTTGACCTGTACAACCTTTGAAGTCAACAAACTTACCACTGGATCTGATAACTTCATAGCCGCCTTCTCACTAATGCTTTTTTAATTACATTCCTACTAAGAATCAACGAAAAGAGAGAAAATCCATGAGTTACAGTATCAGAATTAGCCGTCTTATAAGAACTTCATCGTTTAAAAATGAGATGAATGATGAGCTACAGTATTTTCGTAACCCGATGTTTGTTTGTTTTCAGATTGGCTTCTACTTCTATATCACAGGTGGGATCGGACTCCCCATGGTCCGATGGTGGTCTTGAAAATGATATTATATGGCATTGAACAGAACCATTACCAGTAATTTAGTTGAAGCAACTAGAAAGCTCTAGACGTCTAGACAGTCTAGACTGCATTATTTCCTTATTGAGTCTCACCGTAAGAGTATTCGGTTACAAATTCCAGGAATTCACAGGCGTTAAGAAGAGAATTCCAATCATTTGATGATTTTAGACTCGTTGAATACAAGAGTCCAGAAATACATGGTTTGAATAACATCTATTGATTGTTGAAGAGAACAATAAACGTTTTTCCACTCCTATTACAATAGTGATAAATTTATGGAAGAAAATACAGCATTCTTCCATTCCCTTGGCAGCAATTTATGGTTCACTAATCTACACCAGAATAATGACACAAAGTTCGAATGATTTTTTTTAGATAACCTAATTTCATTTTCATCTTTTCTTAGCAATGTATAGGTTATTGACTGTATAGATTCATTACTGATACACTAGAATAGAAGTTGATCAATGTAATCTCTAGCTCCTCACCCACAGGCATTTGCCCATGTGAGGAGCCTTCTTCAAATTATTTTTGCTGTATACTGTGTATGAAGTAGAATAAATGGAATTCCAATTTAACTTTTTTTTCTTACTATAATGTCTGAGAGGAATTATCATCTTGCAATAGTAATTGAACTTGTAAAACTTCCTCCTGAACACTCATAAACTATGGAGACTTGGTGAACCACAGAAATGTTCATTAATGCACTGTAGATTGAAAAAGAGGGAGCATATTGTACAATGCCTTTCTGTGCCCTGAGGCAGTATTTCGCTAAACATGTGTTGGCACCCTTTATCCGATGGAAATACGAGTCTTTGATAATAATTGCATCGTATTGAACAGGCATGTCCGACTCAAAAATGTTTTGAATAGTTTAAGACGGCTACAAATTGTTTAGTCAGTGCTGACGACGCCTTATTAATTTCAGTCGATTCCCCTCAATGTTGCAGGTCGATTTGTGGGATTTCACTAGTAGCTGCCAGACGCACTTGCGTGTTGCAGAAGGAGGAGGCACAGGGCAAAGTTGGCCTTAGGTGAGGCCCAAGGGCTGCTGGTCACCCCAGTGAGGGTCTCGTCGCTAGGGGAGACTAACTGTCCCCTTGTAAGTGCCGGTGCGCTCCCGTGCGTGTGCGACCAACCCCCTCTTCATTACCAACACCCTCTCTTTCTCTCTCTCTCACTCTATCTCACATGCTCACTCACTCTCCAAAATCCCTCACCATCGGTAGGCAACACCGACACGTAACAACGGCGACAAGCCCCGAAAACACGGCCACTTATAATTCGTGCACTCGTTTGTGAGCGTTAACGCATCGATGCCTAGATGGTGGACCTTTGCCAAAGAACTCAATCATTGTCAGCTTTAATTCCCAGCCGGTGCTGGTCTAAGGCGACTCTTGCTTGTCTTATCGCGTTCCTGCGTTGAAAAGTGTCAACAGCTGGGGTGATCTGGTGATAAATTCAACTCTATTCTCACAATTTGGACGTTACTAGTATAAAATCACAGTTTCAAAGTACTTTGCTCCATGTTATTTTACTACTCAACTTATTTGTGAAAGTGGCCGCTTTTCCACCAAGATTAGAAATATGTTTCTGACAAATATGATTCGGGCTCAATGCAAATCTACGAATCCGAGAGAGATGAAAATGTTCCTCATTGCTGGCTCAGCGTATGCTACGTGATGTGATGGGCAGTTTCAGAAATCGCCCATACAAGAATGTCTCAATCGGGAATGACAATTTGAATGTTATTTCTTAAATGCTTTTAATTCAGATTAAGATAGTAAGAATACAATTTTGAAATATTCATCCCAATATTTCAATTTTGAAATATTTACTTTTTTACAGTCATTTTAAAAAATGCAGGTTTGACTGATAGGCCTACACCAGGTTTGATAAGTGAGTACCTGTTACTTATATTTTGTATTTAATAATGTAAATCATAATAAAATTTAATTTGTATTGAATTTTAATAAATTTTAATAATAGAATTTGTTAAAAAAAAAAAAAAATACTTATATTTATTAGTACCTCATGAGTTGTATACAATAATACTCAATACCTCATACAATAATACTGTGAGTTGCCAACAGACCCAACATTGAGGAAACATTGTCATGGCTGTGAATTCATTCGCATTCATTCAAACATCCTTTCAAACTGGAAGTTGAGAAAAATACTAAGTACAAAGCACAGTTGATTTTGTATTGTTGAGTTCAAAAAACCATGGAGAATAATGGAAAATGGTTACTCACTCGAGAAACGACTGCGGTAAAAGATATAGTATCAAAATACAAACCTGAAACAAAAGAGAGATCGATTTTAATATTCAATAGTAAAAAGAAGTAAAAACAAATTCTGCAAAGGAACAATTTATAAATGTTCTTAGAAACAACTACCTTAATAAAAAATAAATATTATCTTATGAATTTTTTATTCTTATTGGTTCGAGGCTAATAGAATAGAATAGAATAGAATAGAATAGAATAGAATAGAATAGAATAGAACAGAATAGAATAGAATAGAATAGAATAGAATAGAATAGAATAGAATAGAATAGAATAGAATAGAATAGAATATAGAATAGAATAGAATAGAATAGAATAGAATAGAATAGAATAGAATAGAATAGAATAGAATGGAATAGAATCATAATATATATCCTTCATCACAATTTCAACATCAAATAATAAACTTATAAGTTCGAATAAGGATTTTCTAGTTCAACTGTGGAGAGAAAATTCTGTAATGGCCCATAAATGATGTAATAGTTTTGAAGTGGAATACATATGGCTTTAGAAGAAACGTTACTCAGAGTTTATTGCTTGGAAAATAACAAATCATTTTCAAAAGGTTCCACTGGAGAATGTCTAACCATTTCTTTACTCTAAGTCCATATGAGACTTCTGTGTTATGTGACTATGAAAACCATTTTATTGCTTCCAACTAATTCTTAAGGTCCTCTTTCCCTCTACAATATCTCATACACGTAAAAATTGTTACGGAGAGTCAGTCATTCACCTCTCTTTTGGAGAGTTGTAGTTCACTACACTAATTAATTCTAAATTTTTTTTGTAAACCCCGTGAGAAAAACCATGTCCTTAGTTCATTTCTGTAAAAATTGTTTAGTCTAATGTCAGCTAGTTGTTTACTTCGATTGGAAGACTCAATTTGAGGCATATTTATTATTTTCAACTCTGAATTCAAGTTATTATAATGATGATTATGATGATGATGATGATGATGATGATGATGATGATGATGATGATGATGATGATGATGATGATGATGATGGTGATAAATTGAAAAATTGACAAATTTAAAAATAATTGGAATACGGTTTGAAAAAAAAAATGTTTGTAATATTGGAAACACTTCAAGACTTCGTCTAACAGGCTGTAAAGAATTTTGATACAATTCAAGTGAGATAGAAGGTGAGAGAGTTTCCAAGAGGTGTTATTTCAGGTGTGATGTCGAATTTACATAGGATGACTGGTTTATATCGCATTATGAGTTAGATTATCATGTTAAGGAATGAGCAGCAATAATCTCTGGTAAAATGGATTTGTTAAAAACAAATATGTGCTGTATGTTCTCGTTTTATTCATCGGAGCGACCTAGAATCACCATGTAGAACAAACTTTGCCTGATCCTATCCAGCTCATATATGGAGTTGGATTAACTCTAACACGGAATAGTCAGATGATGAAAAGAGTTTTGGAATGCTGGGGCAGGATTGAGGGGTAGGGCCAATCCGACCGCCCAAAACAGACCACTGAAGGCATGCCGACAACTGCTCCTTTAAACCCTCATAAAAGCAAATCCGTTCACAAGCCAACTGTTCATCATTGTAGATTGTACCACCATTTGATGTAGAACAGGCATCCAAAATTATATTAACACAAGCAGCTACCCTCAGAGATCCCGCGTTGGAATGGCAAAAAAGAGAAACTTTTCTGAAAGCGTTACTGGAGATGGGCTTTCAAAAATGAAAGGAACCCACAAGGGGAGAAGTGTGCCCTTAACCAAATAAAGGAACATCTGCCCGCAAATGATGGCTCAAGGTGCTCTATAAAGGCGTGACCTTCCATCTATAGTAGAGTAAACGATTTTTTCAAGCCATTCTTTTGTAGCGAATCACTATTACCAAACCATAATCAGATTCCCTAGATACCTGCACAATGCACATCTTGGAAATGATGGTTTGTGTTATTGAATAATCACAATGCTTGATGGTTCAGATACAACTACTTCAATCATTCACGTCTTACAACATTCACAACATCATTCACTTCAATTTCAACTGCCTTACATAGGAAAATGCTACAGTATCCACTCAATCAAAATTGATCGATGAGTGAACCATTTACATAACAAGAATTGCATCCCCGAACCACACAGTCGTTCGAATGGATCGGCTTCAGTTTTCAACTGCTCAAGTGCTCATTACTATATTTGTAGTGGAAGAATAAGCAGGGGTACTTCTAACAATTATTATTAGCAGAAAATATGTGTTTCTCATACGTCAGTACAAATTCTCCATTCAACTGTTAGCAGTGATAAGTACTGATTTCTACCACAGAGAAAAGAGTATTATAGTTTGGACTATCATTGACTATGATTTTGGGGAGATTAATCCATCCATTTGTGATTGGTAGCTTATCATGACACTATTCAATATATCAGAAAACTATTTATCAATTAATAGACAATTTACAAAAGCAAATTTGGCCTGACTAAGAAGCACAAAATCATAAAATGAGAAGGGAGATCACAGTCAGGGGATTGGGGGGGATTGAAAAAAATGGCTTACAACCAGATATTTATTGAGAATGATAAAAGAATACGCCATTAAGTACTGTATTTAGAATAGTTTCATTGATACTGTTACAAATCAACAATGGTACCACTCAACTTCTAAACCTCTTCAAATTCCTTGTTTCTCTTCATCTTCAAGAAATTTTCAAAACAATTCAGTACGAAAGTTACAAGTAGAATATCAATGGGAATCAAGCATTTCTCGGCTTCAGAAATGCTTATTTTATAATTTATATTAAAAATTAAATTCATTTGTTTGATAACTTGGAGTCGTAAAGGCAACCAGCATTATGACAGAAGAAAAATCTGTAACCATGTTTCTTCGGTGTACACCGGAAGACAATACCTCAATAAATTACAGAGCGCGCAACTGACGTCACATATCGGTCTGGTGGTGATAAATCAAGTTGTTTGTAAAGCAGCCTGCGACGTGCGCTTTCATTACTGCTATAAACCTAGATATATACACCTGATTTACCTGGTGTATATCACTATATACCTGTGCTTTTCATCCGAAGCACAGAAAGATGTCGTCTCGTCTCGGCCCAGTACCGTAGACGCAGACGCCAGGGGAATTAACGGTTGTTCGGTACAACCCGCATGACTGATAGCAGAATGGGCCCACACTGATAAGAAAGACTGTGTCGTGATTAATACTGGGTGCTTTTAATCTTGCGCGGCTCAAACACAAATGAGCGGAAAGTTGGCGAGTCATTGTGAAAAGATGCTTGTGGAGTTGAATTCTGAGGAAACGTTCTGTGGAAAATGAGTTCTCGAAAACAAAAGAAAATACAAGCGGTACTGAAATAGTAGAGTTGATGGATATTATTCAATTGCTTATATGATTGAAGTTTTTTCAGTTTACCCGATACATGATAACATTATTTTTTATGATAAGTCATAACTAAGAAGCAATTCCTATTACAATGTAAAACCAACTAAATATTCATTATTCTCATTTTAGTGGGACAAATTGTATGATTTCTCACCGATTTCAGTGTTTTTTAGAAGAGAAAATTCTCTTTAATCTATCAATGTATCAGGGGCGGTTCTCTCTTTAGGGCGTTAGGGCGCCGCCCTAACACATTGAATGTATGTCTCCTCCACTTTACTTCATTTCATTTCAGAGACATGCAGAATATGAGTACTTTTATTCTATGCTATTGAATTTCTTCAACTTCACTGGAGGGAGGATTTGACTCAATGGAGGAGTGATTAAAATATTAGAAGTTCAATCAAGATTTCTTGTTTTCCGAAGTCTTGAATGAATCGATAAGGAGAATGATCCTCTATCATAAATAGTTAATCCAAATGCCAACTTCTGCAGTATAATAAATATACATGCTTTGGTTCGCTCATGCATCAATGAAGGAAAATATGTAAATGAACAATTAGTTGCAGTTGCTGCTAGTCCAGTACAGAACTTACCCATAGATTTATGGTAGCTTAATAAGAACAACGGTAACAATTTTAAGTTCGTTATTTCTTTACTTCGGTAGGACAGAAACTTGGAACTGAACTGATGTTATTAAAAAGTGATAAGAGCGAACTAAGTAACTGGCAAAACTCTTGAAACGGAAAGAAAGAAATTTCTTCGAAGATGATATTTTGACAGGGCTACAATTCTTTTTATCAAGTTGAGATTTATTGTCCTGAGAAAAGTCGTTAAATTAAAAGTTGGGCAAAACGGATAAGATTGGAGGAGAAGTGGTTGTTCTTGGCAGTAGTGAGTGCCAACAATTTCATCCTCAGGGGCAAAGTTTCCACTCGGAATCATTTATGAAGAGGGTGGTGCGTTTTGACCTCTTCAATCCAGAATTCAGTTCAACGCAATAGGGGAATTAAGTAGGAAACTTGAGATTAGCAATTTTGAATTTCGTTTTTGAAAGTATAAATCGGAACTCCCCGGAGAGATCAAACAAGCAGATGTTGGTATGAATGGGGGAAAACTGAGAATTTTGGGGTTAATCTGGTAGCAAACCTTTTTGCGGGGATTATCATATTCCTCTACAACGGGAACTTCCAAAAGTGCAATCTTATTCCAAGTTTCAATTCTGAAAACTTTATCAATGATTGAAATAATGTTGGAATCGTGCTGCATAAATTATTAATCACTATCGATGATTATATGCATATTAATGTCGATGTTGGCAAGAGATTCAAGCCAGAGATCTGTTCTGCTGTTAGCAAAGGGATTTTTTCATAGAATTCAACAAATACAGATTTTGGAAAGGTTCAATGGTATATTTTATATCTTTCAATAATTAAATTCCATTGAATATTTAAAATCTGAAGGTTGAATACGTTTATATAGGCTACTATAGCCTAATAATGTAATTCAAAATTTGCAAGTTTTTGCTACGGTAAGACAGAATCTTGGAAAATTCAATAGCTTAGTAAATCATTTACAGTTTTATCAACTTTAAACATTGAAATTCAACACGGTTCATGCTTGAGACTGATAGAAAAACCTACTTGGACCATTTTTGAAAAGGTTTGAATTTGCTGAAAAGGCTAGTACAGTATATAGAAAAAGAGCTTGACGGCAAGAAAAACAGAGTCATAAACACCCAATCGATAAACACATAACTGAATCCACGCTTTCCGAGTGATTGCTATTGATGAAATAGCATCATTCACTTTCATTTGGGAAATCGAATAGAATTATTCGCATTTGATTAGCCGTACTGGAGTAATGGAGAACTAACCAACAGTCCATTTAGTATAGTGAATACGTCAGACATTGCGAGAGGGCTATTGTATTGTTCTGCCAACAGAAACAGCGGGGCTATTGAGTTGTCCATGTATCGATGTTGATCCATCAGACGGAACAATGATGCTTGGTGTAGCCGCTTGAGTTGAGTAGTTGTTCTACAAGCTCCATCTAGCTCATTTGTTTGTACATGAATATTACATTAATTTATAATCAATCAGTATGTAGAAATCCAGGTTGAAAGTACTGTATACTCTGATGAGAATTCCAATAGGTTCTTTGCTTTGCATAGAGATACATCTAAAGTGAAGGCTTTCAAATATGCATCTTTGAAGCTCTCAAGCATTAGCAGCAGTTTTGTGGGAAGTTTCACAGTTGAAATCATCAAATATACAAGAATCAGGCCAATGAAATCATAGCACCTATTAAATCAAATCCATTTAGCATATTTTTTTCATTGAAATCTAAAGAGCTCTGAAGAATTGAGCGGAGGTCAATTCAAAAAATTAACTAGGAATAAGAAATAGCCAAGAATTACTGAAATTTCAGTTAATTAAACCATGAATAACTGATTCCCAGAGAGTAAACTATATGTCTACTATGTTGTACCAATTTATTGAATAAGTTCACTTCAAGCTATGGCTTGCTGTTTACGTATTTTTGCTGGATGAGAAATCATCATTAATAATAGAAAATCGAAAGCTTCGAGGACGTTTTGATCCAAACCATTAAAAATAAATGACTACAATCAATTTTGTAATAAGGTATTTCGAACGAAAGACATTCCGCTGAGGTACATTAAGAGAATAAGGTTGAGTTACGGGAGTACCTTGAACCCGTTGGAAACGTAGGTTGGCGGGAAGGAGAGTATAACAATGATAATAAAAGAGGGCGCACTTGAGAGGAGAATGAGAAGTGGCGGACAAGAGGAGAATATGGGAAGTGGAAAAGATGCCGGGGAATTATGGAACAGCTGAGTCTGGCGTCCCGGGAACGAAAAGGGAGACTAAACGGTTATGTCCCTTGGGAGCCACTGGGAAGAAATCACTCGAGCTGGTGCCATTGAGAGTGGGTGGTGCTAGTATCTCCTTGTGTTAAGGTATCACCCAGCAGCAGCCCACACAAGGGTTCAATCCCTATAAGCCTTCTTGTTATCAAATTCCTGGCTCTCAACACGCTTCACATGCTTTCTTTTACGAGAAAAAGGAATATTACTGGGTTCAATAACTTGGCTGTTGTTCGGGCGGGGAAAGGTGTCATGAATAATATAGGTCCATCTGACAGACCGAGGTGTGAATTGGCTAGCAGTAGACATAGCAAGGAAAAAAGCCTGTTGAGGAGAATCTTCCTCGCCTTCTTTGTCCTCCTCCATATCAAAACCAATTTTCACAAATGGAAAGGTTCACTCTTCTTACAAGTCAAGGAAATTCATATCGGTAGATGCAATTCTAGAGTGAGTGAATGTTATGAATACTATGAATCATTTTCATAACTCAATTTGGTGGCGATGAATCCCAAAATTATTGTCAGTACTCCATGCCTCGAAATCTTTTTTCCTAAAATAGAGCTTGAGTATAATAAACCTTACTATAGATTTTTTTTTCGTAAATTATAATTTCATTTCTAATAAAGTACACCGGTTTCATCAAAATCGATGAATATTAGAATGTGATGAAATTGCTGTCTACTAGTGCGAACACAGTTTTAAAAATAAATTTGATATTTTAATAATTCCATGAAGTCTGCATAACTTCTGCATAACACTGCATCCTCCAACAGAGGATGTTGGAAGACAAAAAGGCCATCCCTTGCTGGAAAGAAACAATCAAATATAGTTTCACTAATCTTTATCGTTTATATTATAACAAAAAACTACTTTTCATAAGCTTGATGTACGAGTAATTGAAGCAGAATGGTGAGCTTTCTTGAGAAAACTTCAAAGTATTTTATTGATTAAACACTCATTTTTGTTTCTTCAAGTCTACTTTTCAATACGAGAATTCTGTAAGACAATTCGATTTTTAAGATAGGATTGTTTTATTATCAAGAGAGAATATCGATTGTTTGGTATCATGATCATAAGTTTATAAACAGAGCTGGCCATTGAAGACAAACAGGACTTATACCAAGCAGCATGCCATCATTCCACTATATTGATTTAATCTCTTCATTGGTTGTGGTAGGAAAATTGAAGGTTGATATCGAGGAATATTGATGTTGTAGCTAACAGTATAAAGTTTCCTTATCTGTTCTATTTGACAATATACCGTACATTTTAACCCTGAAGATCAGCAGATATCCAACATTCTTATCGTATGCTGCATGTCATCTCCAACCTCACAAGAATATTGTAAACTCATGTATATCTGCACGGGCATTATAATGAATTCGAATACGAATATCAGGCATCTTATCAACAACTAGCATTCCATATGCATTTATTCTGGAATAGATGCGCATTGAGCTTGGCAGTGCGTCACCAGGTATTGCATATGAATCATGTATGTGTTTTACAGATTGCTATTCAGTTGTTGTATTGAATGTCGAGTCACGTTACGTACTTTCAAATCCTAAATATTCATGGTACTGTATTACGTGCAAAAGATACTTCTCATCAATATTTTGTGACTTGTGACCTATATGGTTTTCTACAGAAAATACATGAATAGATTGATAAATGTTGAATTCCATGCTCCAAGTAATAAGGAAAACAGCGATGGAATATTCATTTACTTCATTTTCTGAATAGTTGCAACAAAAAGTAAGATTACACAAACTTCAAAGCCCCTAATTTTAGGATACTAAACCTGAAAACCGTATTCATGGGGTGAGTTCTCTCATTGTGCTTGGATGTCATTGAATTGTGGTTTCATTTTCATACATGAATTTGATGAGAATACTACCTGATATTATATACTGACCTAATAAATTGAGTCAGTATCAGCGAAACTACATAACAAGGACTCCTGACATTATATACTGACCCAATAAATTAAGTCAGTATGAACGATACTTTATAACAAGGACTACTTAATACTACGAGGACCGTATAAATTCTCGATTTTATTGCAAATTTTAATGATCAAGATACAGAACTATCGTGAGGAGAGGAATTATTCTCTATACATGGAGTAGTCCCCAATGAATCTGTCATCAACCTCATTTTTACTATTCTAGAACAATAGAGCTATAACGAGTGGTCAGAGTGGTTACTGAACTTGAGGCCATTGTCAAGTAAGTTACTTAAATCCAACATTCATTGGGGGATTAAAAATATGGTCGCAACTGTCTCCAATCTCTTTCACCCTCCTCTAGAAATGACAACTGTTAGGGTAACTTTGAAGAGTATCAGCAAACTGAAGGAGGGTCACCCCATTTTTGGAGACAATGATTGACAATTGGAAGCTCATTACACTGCCTTGATGAACCTGAGCTGCTCGAATAGTAAAGATTGTGATCTCGATCTCAATTATTAAAAGAAACATCTGTGAGTCGAGGTGATCAAACACTCCAAAAGTTATCTACTGAAGTCTCAAAGTCCACGACAAGTCTTTTCTTGTCATTTTCATCCACCCTCTTATCCTTAACTGCATCTTAATATCAGCCGGTAGATTCATCAAAGAGGAAATACACCCTTCGTTGAATTGAGTTCGAGAGAAAAGCAAAAATGGGGTTGTATTTGTTCAAAGTGGAAAGAAATCAAACTGTTTATTGAATACCGTTCAGAAGTTTCTCTATGTATTAATAAGACTTTGTTTAGTTAAACTACAAGAAAAATGCTCAAATAAATTAACAATGAAGATACTAATAAAAATTTGAATAAATTTCTATTCTCTATATGAGATTAATTGAAAAGACAATAACTTCATCAGTTCGTCTAGTATCCACTTCGTGGCTGTACTTCAAAATATTCAATTCGGTATTCTATACATGGTCTTTCCAATCTGTTCCAGTTCCAGAACAAAGTAATTTTGTGAATTACTGAATTTAAAAAAAGGGTGAGCCTTTTCGAGTCTCTAAGTTATGAAAGTCAACAGCTCAATTTAGGATGAGAGAAATTTAGGCAGAAAAATTGATCAACTGTCTACCTTTTGAGAGAATCATTCTCATTTTAAAGTTTATCAAATGTTTATTATCAACCAAAGAATTTGCAGCATAACTGGATTATTCCCATAGTGAGTATGATGTTGATGTGTACAACATTTTGAACTCAGTTATTATTCGTCTAGACATTTTTTCCTCCTGCAGTTGATGTCTGAAAACACATTACACGGAAAATAAACTATTTCAATAGTGAGGCAAAGTTTGATCGTCTCCATTGTTAAGGCCCCAGCAGGCTTGCAAATTATATATCATGTAGATTATCAAATAAATAGCCCAACTGAGCACTCAGTTTCTAAAATAGGATTTCGTTAACAGGCCGGTGAACCGTTCAATCAGTAGCGTAACATCAGTCGATTCCAGGAAGAGGTGATTCCCTATATGAGCTCGTTGCCAGAATGGACTTCCCATTGTGAAGGTGATCGCAGTACAGAACGCTTCTGGTGAATGAGACAAAAGGGCACACGATCAAGTCCCCTTGCGAATTCCCCAGACAGAGATAGACGCTGTGCTATCGTCCTTTGTTAAATGAAATGACGTTTGTGGCTTCTAATCGGATTCGCAAGTAAATAAGGAATGAATGGACCGAAAAAATAGGATTCAAGGCGGACAATGGCTCCGCATCAATGGCCTTCGATAAGAAGGGTGCAACCGTCTCCTTGACATTTCAATTAACGCTGACTTGAGAGCAATCCTGGGTTCAATCACCTGAAGAGCCGAAGATGCTATCAAACAAATCATTTTCAGCTGCAATAGTGAGATTGAGCCATTGATATGAAAGCAAATTGTTAAGCCACGTCTACGAGCAAAATTACAACGGGGCATTCATTGTTGGAAGATTTGACCAATTTACTCTGGATGAAGAAGGCTATGGTAGACATCTTCCAATGGGATTGATGCGAAGGCAGATTAAAACAAATGAAAATAGAGAGCTTTTACGCTGTTCTCTGTATAAGCCAAACCACGATCAATAAAATCTCGTTTATCCACAATATTATTCAGTAATATTGCTCTTAAGACACTCATAAATAATAATCATGACTTCATGAGAAGTAGCAGATGTGTGATTTTGTTCAATTTTTTTCTTAATTCGTACTAAATACTTAGCTACCCGTACCAGAATATACGAGGGTAAGTCAATTATTATCCGCAATACAGTTATAACATTTTTTTGGAATCAAATAGAAAACCTACAAGTACATCATTTTTCGACATTGTTTCCTTGCTTTTCAACGTAATTGGTCCATTGTTGTTCAAGGTTCCTGATACCCTCATAAAAAATGTTTTTGGTTGAGATGCAAGCCAGGAATGCACCGCTTCTTTCAATGCTTCATTCGTGGTGAATCTACGGTCTTTTAATGCCTCTTAAAATGGACCAAACAAGTAATGATCAGAAGGAGCAAGATCAGGACTATGTGGAG
The DNA here is from genome assembly GCA_017141395.1 of Laodelphax striatellus. NCBI lineage: Eukaryota > Metazoa > Arthropoda > Insecta > Hemiptera > Delphacidae > Laodelphax > Laodelphax striatellus. The sequence goes on from CM029532.1 coordinate 32,532,156, forward strand.
GATGATCCCGTACTTCAGATTTTAATTTTCTGTGCGTTTCAGCAGTGTGGGCAGCAGTATGCTGACGGGCATTGTCGTGCAACAAAACAACACCTTTTGACAGCAATCCTCGGCGTTTGCTTCGAATTGCAGGCTTTAGCTTGGCAGTAAGCATCTCACTGTAACATATTACTGTTTATTTTTGTCCCCCTTCCCTGATTATTTTCCAATACTGGACGTTGCGAGCCAAAAAAACCGTAAGCATCAGTTTTAAACGCTGCTCACGACTCCTTTATCATGCGTAACACTTTTGCGACAATTTTTGAATGTTTAATCCATTCACAAACACTCCGTTGTGGCGAAACACTATTTCCGTATAATTCCGAAGGTCATCTATGAGTTTTGGCCCCTAATACACCTTCCGACCACAAAAAACGAATCAATGATCGTTGCTCTTCATTGGTGCAAACCGAAAGCGGAGCGGCCATGATTAACAGCAAGAAAGCGACAATGAAACAAACCTAGCAGTTTGAAACATGCGCAGATGTGACCTCAAATATTCAAAAAAACATGTCATCAACGAAAAACAACAGTACTGCCAACATAAACAAAAACATACCTTTATTGCGGATAATAATTGACTTACCCTCGTAGTACAATGTACTTGTACTTCTACAAGAATTGAACAATTCTCATCAATATAGTATACCATTTACTGTATACTTATATCTTCCAAGTACAGTATTGCAAGGCTCCGTGGCTACTCATTGAAAATATGAAATGGTTATAACAGTAGAAGTCTAGAAATACATTATAACAAAAATGATAAATCATGGCTGAATATTATTCTATCAATAGGCTGTTTATTGTTATCGCAGATAGACACAAAGGTTAGTTTGACTATGATTTGTTTGTTCATTTGATTGATATGTTTGTTCAAAACGTTTGTCCATGCTCTATTGAATTTATAATTTTCGGTTTACTACTTGTTTTTAACTTTTTTATAATTGTATTCGATGATAACTGGTCATCGATAAAAATCAATCTATATAATATGTGTGGTTGAGCCTATTAATTGATATATTCCATATATTAATAACTCACTGCTCATCCTAATTATTTGACAATTTATTCCAGTTCAAGCTGTATTTTACATGGAAAAAGCTTTCAAATAGCCAAACAAACAGATCGTTTTAATAAGTAACTAATAGACAATTGATAAGTGAGGCTCAGAGCTCTAAAACTGTATGGTATGTGGCGGCATGGTATGATTCAGTATGGTGTATGTATATGATACAGCAAAAAACTCTAAAGCCTGGGAAGGCTGGGAAGTTTGGAAAATATGCTGTGTATTTTTCTAAATACAGAAGTGTATTGAGAATTATCAAGCGAAAAAAAAACAGGAAAGTTGATAATGGTATTTAAGTTGATATAATAAAATACATGATGGCATAAATAATGTTGATATATTATAATTATGTTATATATAAAAATTTGGCAAGATTTATCAATGAGTGAATTGAATTTGTGAGGAATAAAAGATGAAAAACAAAATGTTTGATAGTGGAATTATTTTATGGAACTAATTGACATTGGAATGATCCGGAACCCAAGAAAACTGGATGATTACAGTAATTGAGATTTTGAATAGTGGATGCATAAGTGGAGTAGAGGAGACATTGTAAAGTTTCAGTTCCCAATGTTTCACACCTAATAACAAGCAAGACAGTCTTAAAAGTGAAAGACGGCTAACTTGAAACAGGGATATATACATACGTGTTCTAGTGTTCTATTTCGACAAAAAACCAAGTTACTATTCTTATTAATTTATCACCGACAACATGACAGAACTTCAAAGCGTGAAGAATGGCTTCTTATTACAAAGAATGTTCATTTTCTAAAAATACTATCCATCCAGCATAAACAAGACTAGGTTTCAGAGCCATGGAAATAACTTTTTGGAACTTCAATATAAGAGCTGAGAACTCGGACAATGGACATTCATATATCAAAGCTGGAGAAAGCTTGGCCACAGTTTGCCCAGAGGTATAAATTATCGGAGGAGACCACCCACCTACAATAGCAGTTAAAAGTACGAAATGGACTTTTCCAAATTTCGATGAAGGGAGTTATTTTTTCATTTGGCAAAGAATTCTGTTTTTAAACAATGATACATAATTAATAATTAACAGTAGGATGTTCAAAGGACACATTAATGAATAGAGTAGTGAATGAGTGTAATTCAATTGAAATGTATTCCAATTATGTTTTTAGAATTTTTATTGTTGGAGAAGTGTCTATAACAATCAAATCAACCACATTGCAGTCTCAATTTTCAAAATTATAGAGTACCGTAATATCGAAGAGTGTAGCAGATTTATTTAGCTAAGGACCCTTGTTAAGTAATTATTAGTTTAATTATTTTCATTACAACTTATTACAGATTTTAAAAAAGTTCTAAGTGAATCAGAATTCATACACTATGAATAGTGACTATGCAATATTAAAATGGCTGCATTACATTAAATGGATTCTTATACACATTTGAACATTGTAAAAGATGTAATGAGGTAATTCATTGTCGGTCCAGGTGCTTTAATAAAATGAAAAATACTTTTGGTTTTCTCAACATGGTCATTAAATTGCACGTAAGCCATTTTTCAACTTATATTAAAATTTATATTATTCGTAATATTGTTCAATACAGGCCTAAATACAAATCACCCCTACCCAAAAAAATGCCGATTTCTCTGTCTGATTGGCAGATTTTTTAACGCTTCAATTCAACCACAGACAATGCTAAGCATATATTGTATCAAGTGTTTTGTTTTTTATGTAGCACATCTCACTACTAGCATGGGGAAACTCATGGGTGAGAAACCGTTTTACAATATTGAAGTGAGGCACACCACGAGAACAAGCCATAGAACTATACTACATCTGATAAACATGGATATATTACTATGACACGAGCACCAGAATTGTTGCTGGCTTGTGGGTGCAGTTGAGCGCAATGTGGCCGCCGCAAGTCAACACAGCCGAGGCCCGAAACCAGATTACGGCTATTTCTCATTCAGCTCCCCGTCGCGTAGCGCGCTAATATTTGCAGCCGGCTCAATACCCGGCCTGGCCTGGCGTGGCGTGGCGGGTGTATCAGGTTTATGCACAGCGATCTGCTCGCAACTGCAAACAAAATACAGCTTTCGATAACCGCGAACATTCATTGCCAGCCAATGAGAGCGAGCATTTCAATGCTGGTGCTCAGCCACACGCACCACTTACACACAGATTAGAATATTCCATGCAGACTCTCTGGTTACAACCCTCCGTCTTCACACTCCAATGCCAAGTTTCAATGTCGATACATGCGCGTGCTGCAACCTGTCTCACTGATTAAAACTGTCACAAAGACGCTAGTGCAGAGGTGAGGTGGCCCACACCTTGTAGATCTTCTGATACAAAGGGATTTTGCTACTTGGAGATGTTAACTCGCTTCCATAGTTCAACACTCACACATTCCTATCACAATGAAAGCTGAATCCATCTTGTACATATGAGATGGTATCTATTGCACCCAATATCAGCAATTTAAAAAGCATGGAGTAGAAAATTAGGGCCTAAACAACTATTTATGTCTTCTAATCACTAGACTTCACAAAATTATGGGTAGATCACTGGAAAGCAGCTATATTTACTGTACTACATCGGCATAGACTACAGTTTTCTTTTGAAATTATGAGCTTGTTCGACAAGAAACCCGTTTGAGGGTTAAGAGAGGGCCGACTGCGCCCTAACTTCGCCCTCCCAGGTAAAAAAAAGGCAGTCATTCTAAGCACAAATAAAGACTACCGTATCCTTTATTTGTGTATTCTTCTCTCTGTTGTATTAATTAATCTGAAATTGAAGGCAGTGGCGTTGGCGTAGCAGCGCAGGGTCTCAAATGTATCTCGTTTCAGGAGTTGTGAGTTTATCCCAGTAACATAGAATTAAAATTTGATTTCTGTATTTTTTTTTCAGCTGAGGGAGGAAGGAGTGTATGAAACTATCCGGCCTAGGGCAGCCAAAGGACTAATCCACCGGTGATTATTATTGTTAACACTGGGATGAGCATGCTCTCATCACTCACCCGATCCCAGCGCAGAAGAGTTAAACAACGTTAATTAAACTAGAAGTTGTGAACAGTCGAGATAAGGTGACTGGAACTCATGAAGTTTGCTGCGAAAACAGAAATCGCAATCTGTTGAGAACGCTGCACTCTCAAAGAGCTCCTTAATTTAATTGAGTTCACGCGTTAACTCTAATTGAGGACAATGAAGTTTGCAAATCTGCTACGGTTGTTTGTCGGCAAGATTGAATTCGAAAAGTGTAGTTGGAGCACAAAACGAAAGGACTCGACTAACAAGCCATAACAGAAGTGGAACGAATAAGCGTAATTCAATAAAAACTACACACGGAAAATTCAGTTAACAACAAAGAGAATGATTAAATATGTGATGAGATAGCAAAACTTGATATTTATTAGAAGAAGTGATAGAGATTTGGTGTTCGATCCAAAGATGTATCCACCGAATTTAACTCAATCCACATCAACTCGAAAATATTTATGTAAAATCCATTATCAAGTTTCATATTGATCTTTTCTAAAGAATACGGAATATTATTGTTTTGCAACATTATAATCATAGAGAAGTGATACTCTCTAGTCTTCTAATCTGTGATATAATTGAGTGAATGTATGTATTAGCAAATCAATGAATATATTTACTAATGTAAATGTATTCCTATTTTTCCAGTTTTGTAAATTCATTTTCATTGTAGTAATTTCAATATTTAAATATTATAACTGTACCAGAGTATCACATTATTGTAAAACAGAGTGGCACATCGTTGAAACAAGACAGTGTTATCCCATCTCCATATTATTATTCACAAGCACACTCTGGTTGTTTTCGGAATGAAACTTAGAAGATGCTTAATGCAAGAGCAACGGCGGCCATGCTCCCTTCTCACTTCGAAAATATCTTGCTCTGCAGAGAAAAAGATATCAAGTTCCTGTTGAAACAGTTCTGTCTCAACAGAGCCACACACGACGGTTGTAAAGGAGAAAAAATAGGGGTTACATCCACTAAAATAATGCACCATGAAGCTGAGTTGAGAGCCTGTCTGCTTCCACAAATGAAATGAATGAGTTTATCAACTTTGATATGTTGTGATGGGGGGAAATAGGGATTAAAAATGTTGATTATTCATGCAAGAGATGAAAACAATTGCCCAATAAATATCAATTCCTGAGAGGAATACATAAAAACAGCATAATTGGAAATGAGCCCTGAAAAAGTCCTCTCTTGCTCGAAGATTTTGTGTAGTTCTAGATGAAAAATTATAATTGTCAGTAGTTATAAGAATGGAAAAAGATGAGATAATCTCAATATAGCTAATGTGCGTTTCTAATGTCTCCTGAAGTCATCATCTTACTTGAACTATTGATCGAATATAGCTAGATAGGTGTTTAAAAAAACTACTGTGAACCGCTTTACCAGCATAACCCTGAGTACTGACGTAAATGTGTGTTTTTCATTATTTTTCACAGGGTTTTCATAGTTCCAAGGTTTATATTAATATTCAATACAAAGAATTCCATCAATCTAACATTCATTTATATACGGTGAAAGTTCCAGTAGGTTCATTCTAATTCGACAAGTTCTAATTCATTTTTCGTTTATTTAACATCCAAACATGATGACAGTATCTGGGATATAAATATATATTGAACGGATGGATAAAAGAGATCACTATCAAAACTCAAGTACAGTAATATCCGGCTACTTCTCTTCATCTTTATGCTCACTCTGGAAAATATGAGACTGACATACATGATGAAATTCTGTCGTAAACGCCTGCTATCCAATATAAAGCTTTGACATTCCTGGCTTTCAGTGGGGTTGAATGGAACCATTGACCCATATTGATAACAGTATCATAAACCTCAATAGACATTTCTACGTTTTCCCATCATCTTTTGACCATACATTGGCTATCATTCTCTCAAATCTCAAGGAGTTTTTTCAATACAATTTATGACAGATTAACAGATAACATTTTTATGCGGGCATAAGATTGCATACTCCTCCAACTTCTATAAAAGCTTTTTTTGTATTTAAAATTTTCCATGAGACTTTAAACGAATGCCTCATTGCAAACTTAAACGATGTAGCAATCTTAGACAATAAAGGACTGTATGAATAATGAGTTGTTTAATTAATTAAATCCAAGCATAGACAATGAACTTGAGTTTGCTGATAGTTAATTTATTCATAAATGGATGAATATGGAAATAAATATGAGTCAGTGAAATTTAACATTAAAAAAGTGCATTGTAATTAATAGTCCAGTTGAAATATTCAAAGATAAATAGTTTTTGTACAAATACTCTTTCAAAAGTTTCATTTCCAACATGAATGATCTCAGGATAGCAGGCGTTTGCTTGTTAATTAATTATTGTTGGTGAGAAACAAAAATTATTTATATTTTTTCAAGGGATAAGAAAATTTATTCACTTATCTATGTGGAAACGTTATTATTCCACTCATCTAAGTGGAATCAGGATAACGTAATTACCATTATGTTTTATGTAACAAACCAATAATGAAATACAGTAATAATTTGAGTCGATTTGTGAGACGATAAAAGACAGAGAGATGAAAATTAGTGTTGTGTTTTTAAATCGTAATCTAGATGATGGTTGATAAATGAATGATTCAATTTAGTAAAGAAGCGAACAAATTCTAGGTCTTGATTGCATGATTGAGCAACAGAGAGTATCTTCATGTTGGCAGCATTCCATAGCTTGTGAATAAGATCGAACAGTTCCACCTATCATTAGGAGCATTAAATTATTCGCCTAATTATTATGGAGCAAACTGGTTTTCAGATTGCATCGGCTCAGCCTGAGGCAAATAAGCAAATTATCTGTCAATTCGTGAACTGGATTCGCGCTATTGGACTCCGTTATTCACATAATATTTCATAGAGAGAACTTTTTCCAGGATGGGATTGCGGTGAACAAAGCAAAGGTGAGAGGTGAAAAGGTCTAATAAAGTGAATGTGTAGAGAGACAGACAGATAGAGGAAGTGATGAGAGTATGAATGAACACGGTATTCCATTGATAGTTACAGTGTTCCATTCATCACAATCACTACCACCTGAAGAATTATAATTCAAAGGAATAAGAATTGAGGAGAACTGACCTCATTTTCCACATAAGAGCCGAGAAATTTTCAACTAATCTAATTCATTTATATAGAGCTGCAAATATCAATTTTAATTTAATGTAATAACTCACACATTTAGTTCCAATTAATTATCTGATTGTAACAAGTACTTATGTTCTACTCACAAAACAAAACAGCTTAGAACTGTCCAACAGTTGAGAGTCCTTACCTGAAACAGAAAAGAAACTTATTATTAATAAATGTTATTCTTCTAACTCAAATAATTGAATACTGGTAAGAGTTGTGAATCATAATAATTATATTATTTTGCTCAACAGTAAGTCAGTAATTTCTCATTACCATTGGTCTCCAAATAGTATGAAATATCACGAAGTAGATGGTCATCCTAAATGAATAATTAATAGATCAAGTGAATGAAATCAAGTTCATAGAATAAGTGAAATATGTGCAATGTTGGAACTTTTAATCGCATTCAAACTTTTCTTAACTTCTAAACATTAACAAGGTTTATTTCAACAATTCCTTTCAAACCAAATTGAGGCATGGGCTACACTCCTACCACAGAGTTCAGTATGACCTGAAAAAGGAAATAGTATTATTAATATAATTATCAATAATACGGTTTTCCACTTGATGGTTAACCCATACAAAATTCTTGAACTAAATAATAATAATTCCGTGTAACCTGACTGGCTCAGGTCTGGTGTCAGAGTTTTCAGGTCACTCCTGATCAGTTCAGGGTCTTTGACCTGATTCTTGAACTGAAGTTCCACTATTTAAAACAACATAAAAGTCTGAGTCTACATTACTGGGAGAAGAGATTAGCGTACAACATCTGACAAAATAACAAGTACTATAACCTCAACAAATGAAGTAAGAAGTAAAGTTTCCTCCACTAATTTACTTGTACCAGGAAAAATTCTAAATTGAATCAATTTCTCTATTAATTGGGAGGATTAATTGTCTCATCTTTTACTAAATTACGAATTTGAGGTGTGATTAATAAAAAATTTCAATTGTCCAACATCAAGTCCAGTCACATATTATAGTTGTGTTATTTAGAAGCCTCAAATAAAGCGAAAGACTAGAAGAGTCATGGCTGAACCGGTGAGCCTTTAAATCCGTGAACAATATGTGCACTTTCTCAGGCGACAGAACAAGGCGACAAGAAGGTTTCCAGCCGCAGCGTGCAACGCCACCAAAGAAGCTTCAAGTAGCAGCCGTTCCGCACAAAGTTGGAAACAAAGGGGTCCACGCCACAAAAAGAATCGCTCTCTGTCACGTGGAGCGAGAACTCCTCCGTGCTCAGACGTGCAAATCACAGACGACGGAACAGCTTTTCTTTGTTTTTCCTCCACATCACCCAAGTCAGCCAACTCTAGGCTGTCTTATCATCTAAGCTCTCTCACTCCTTTTCTACCTTGATCACACCTACACCCCCCACCCAAACGCACGTACCTCACGTATATCCCCCCCAAACCCACTCCTTATCATCATCCTCCACCCTCTCTTTCTGTCTCTATTTATCAACTGTATCTCATCATTCTTTATCTCTTTCCTTTAAATTTACTCACTCTCTCTTATGCTTTTCCTCATCTTAACTCCCTCTCAGCTCATTTCAGGACCTCTTCTACTCTACCCACGCATTCACAATCACTCTCACTCTCAACTACGAAATCACTGAAAGTATCACATTATTTTCCATACTTCACAAATATTCATCAACCTATCTAAATTATTATTCTGATACTTCAACTAGCGTCTCCATCACAAACTCTCATACGAACTCGCTGCCATATCTAGAAGGATATCTTATCTGGATAGCAAGTTGCTGATACACACCCACATCTTTGGCAAATATCGATTGGCCCGGAGGCCCCTACTTTGTGTCACTCCAATCAAGAACCTGCAAGTCAGAGATTCTGTGGCCTATGAAGTGCAAGGCTCTCGACCCAGTTCTCCACTCTTTGGGCTGTGTTGTATGCGAAAATTTGTAGATACTGTATCTTGTCTTCAAGAGTCAATGTCAAGTATTGTGAGAGAGTTGAGAAAGACTACTTCTTATCACAACTATCACAATATTCAATAAATACTACCTCTTATCACAATATTTGCTTGCCAATAATTAAAACTCGCCGGTCATAATTTTATGAGTTGTGTCAAGGTGAATCATTCTACAATAAATAGCTATCTTAATGACAAGTGTATAATTAATTATACGATAGTATATTGACGAATATGATAATAAGCATGGGAGTTGATAATTATGTCTCAATACAAATATGGGAATTAATAGCTGAGAGTAATTTTGTAACGTAAGAGATCTGCTTGGCAATCGGATAATTCAAATCAAAAAAATCAAAAATCAAAATCAAAATCAAAATCGTTTATTTATCCTTAATAATAATAATAACATCAACAGAAAATTAGAAACATAAAAATAGAATTACATTAGAATAATGTATTACAGTATAAAATTAAATTATACAACGAATATAAGGAAGGTCCCCGCAAGGTTAAATGCATCTTCATAATTTGAATTGTATTATCAGGATCAGCTGCACCGAGAAATAGTGGGTTGGAAGGTGAAAATTTTTGAATTAGAGGAATGTTAACCAGGGAATACCATTATTTTTTAATTTATACTTACAGTGTAATATTTGAAGACATTGAGCAATTATAAGAATCAAATATTGGTAAATGTAATGTGCGGAAATTATTGATATCTTGTATTCAACACCGTTCATATTTTGTTAAAAAACAAGTTCAATGCAGATATCACCCAAAATAGAAGAATACCATTCCATTATAATTTCTCATGATATAAAGATTATCAATAAAATAGTTTCTTTTCGTTTTGATTCTATGACCGATCCCACAGAACACTCTGAGAAAATACAATGAATTCGAGTTTGAAAGTCACAATCCGAAAAGTTTTATGTGAAAGGAACTGTTAATTTGTATTCAACTGTAAGCTCAGCCCTTCATGTTTATTCATTTCTATGTAACAACGGAGTCATCTGTCACACAGACTTGTTTCATTAAATTTGGTTCCTCGGCGAATGTTGTACTGCCAGTATACAAAGCCATCCTAATTTAACTAAACAATCATTTTTCTGTCACGGACATTTTGCCGGCTCTATTGTTTTGTGCACAAAATGGAAATCAAGTGAATTCATTGAGAGTGTTCTTACTTTTCCCACGAACAATAACTGCCTAAAACTTCGAAAGTAGAGAAGAAACTGAATTTCAAAACGAAGAGTTTGTCAACAATGAATGAAAGGTACAGTCTTTTCGAGTATTCCATTATTGAGATATTTGAACAGAAATTTGAAGTTGAGAATCAACTGCTTTTCCCATGAAATGTCATCCTACAAAAACAATGCAAATCAAGCAACACAGGTTATTTCACATAATAATCCACAACAGGTTATTTTTTAAGGTACGCTCGTAGCTCGTAGTAGATTGATTGAATAATATCAATGGAACGACTAAAATTATGAGCTGTTTACTGATTATTTTTGAAAATATTCTTGAAGTATTTTAATGTGATATTTGGCATGAGATTTTGCTTCTATATTTGAGATTCGAGATGATGAAACGAGGAATGTCACGTTCAAATTATACGTTATCACGAAAAAGTTTTTTCTATCAAAAAAGAGCCATTGAATTTCGTCATTAGGCATGTTACCTGGGTCCTGTTATCTTCACTAGCCTGAAATAGCCTATGTATTTTATAAATATTGAATCATAAAATCATAATTCTGTAACAGTCCTAACGAAGAGCATTATAATTAACAAAACAAAAATAAATTACAACTATAATATCAGTATCAAAATGCTCAATTGATTGTTTTACGTCATAGCCATTTTATACATGAAATGACTACACTAATTACATAACTATACTTTGAAATTCAAATTCATAGCTGATTTTGAGATTTCCTTTGATTTTCAACAGAGGAATGCTATTTAGGAACAGGAAATTTTCAAAATAAAATAAATCACTGTGATAATAAAATGTGTTATCAATTTAAAAACAAAATGAGAAAACAAGTGAGTATATTTTAATTTTCTCCTCCTGTAGACTACTGTGAAAATAACTGCCAAGGATAATTTCACAAATGGAAATGCGAGGAGTGGAGAGTGTCTATTGACAGATATTCGCAGCATACCATGTGGTCATACAAAATGAAGCTTTGTGTAATGAATTTTGCATTATTTAGCAGCCGTACTCAGTTCGTGATTGGTGATTGCATGAACGTGCTTCCCATGTCTGATAAATCAAGTCCACTTCACGGCACGCGAACTTCAGACACCAGTTGCTCCACGAGACGATTATAAATATAGATATAGCCTAAATAAAGCACAGTATAGCTCTTGGGTTTGCTCGGTGACTTGTTGATACTACAATGCTATGGTATCAACTCATGTGTCAACTAGCTTGTTGAGTTTGAATTGATCCCATTAACCAAATGGTAAACAAAAGCAACGATCATGTCCAACATTTGTTGGATAAATAGAGAATTGATGAGATGAGCAATCTCAAACGGGTCATCGAAACCGACTTGCCCTAATGGGATACATAGTTGATGATAAACTGAAAGAAAGCAGTATTCTACACATACTACGACAAGCCAAAAAAGAAGCGAATTCAAATGAAGATGGTTAACAGTTTTTGAAAATGACTTGCTGGTTAGAAATTCATGAGCATCTTTGGTGAATAAAATCTTTAAATTCCACAAGTACAAACAATAAGTATTTGATAAATTTATACTCAGCTAAGTAATAGATGGTTAAACGACATTTATCCTCATCTGGCCAAGTATATTATGGAACATGAAAGTTAGTTTAGGCTGAGGATTTAGGTCAAATTTACAGTTAATATGACTATTTCCATGAGGAAGAGAGAAAACACATTAGCCGCATTACAGCCACTTTCACTCTTGAACTTGTTTGTTTGAGAATACCATTATTATTATTTGTGTATCACAAAATCTCTATTGTAAAAGGAGAATGGATTTGTAACTTCGATGTCATTATTTCTTTTTCAAAATGGATTTTGACGAGTAAAATGTATTTTTTTAAACGAGTTTCTAGGTGTAGAAATTCGAATTGTATAGTAAATTAGGGAACATCCAAGGTTAGTAGAGACTAACCTCTACTAACATTGGGGAACATCAAGGCAAATACAATAGTTTATGCTTAATAAAATAGTTGCTGTGTACCATTTTGAACAGTGATTTATTGAAATTTGAAAAAATTATGTTTCCACATAAAAGAAAATTTTACATTTTTAAGAAATTAGGTATGATTCTTTGAAGTTGACCTTGAAACAAGAATTTCTCCGTGTACTGAATACTTCAGAGGAGTTCATGAATTTTAATAGCTTAACGTCTATCATATTTTATTATTTCCAGTCTAGACGTAAAAGGCCCAAGTACGTACCATAAAGTTGAAGACTGTAAGTCATACATATTATACTGAAGTAATACACTACCGTTGTACTACTTTGACTTAGGTGTAGAAATATGTCAAGGACGTAAAGATTAATACTGTAATACTATATCAAAAATGCCACATACAGCAGTGTGGAACAATCTTAATTGTTCTAAAAGGTCAAAATAAAATTTAGGTTATTTGGTTCAAGTGAGACTAGAGTATAGTATAGTATGTACTAGGCATTGTCATTGTTTTCGTAAGTTTATTGCGCCATCATAAATTTCCATTCCTGTTTGTCAAAGAAACCTCATTTCTTGTGACTGTATGACTGAGTACATGATTTAATTGTGAGTGGAAGTCATTGTCATAATGTCATTGCTACATTATGCACTATAGGCCCTGAATATGGTGTTCTCAATATTTTATTTCGAATATGTAGGTAATTTTTTATAAAATTAAGAAGTGATTAAATATTTTGTGATTTCTTGAAAAGACATGATATGTCAGCAGTAACTGATAACGTTTTCCAAGGACATAGAATTTTCCCGTACTACTGCGCTAGAGACAGGATCTACGTTTAGTTGATAGTGGAGTGTTGTTACTACTGTATATAAAAAAAAAGGTTTTTAAAGAGCTTGAACAGGAAAAAAAAAGCAAGCCCGCATAATGAAAATACATTCTTCAACATTTTATTTGAGCATATTCGAAGTTTAGTTCGATATAATGCTTAGTCGAGTTATAATTAAAATAAATAAAAGTGAATTAGTTTCTCTGAAAGGAAATTAAATCCTCTACAAAAAATTCTTCAAAAAAGAATTCGTCACCCGTCCTCTACCCCGACCCTACCCTATTGAAAACTCTGGTGCGGAAACTAAAATTTGTGTACCAAAAACGTCCAACAAAATTTTATAAGCTTTCAGTAATAAAATGTTTTGATATGAATAAGAAACCCGTCACTCTCTGCAATATACATAATGTACATACAATATAATAATTATGTGTAGCCAACCCAAAAAAAAAATGAAAACTCTGTTCTGAAAGCTATAGCTGTAAATGAAACTTACAATAATATTACAACATTTATCATCCCAGTTTCATTAATATTTCAAGTTTATTGTCAGGATATCTCAAGGTGATCGAAGGAGTCGAATTCTTGATTGGTAAGTAAGCTAAGTTGTTGATAGGCTATAGATTTGAAAATTCTTTATTTGGATTTTCTTGTCAAAACTTACGCTTTGAAACAATCTGAAACACATGGTTGTGGTTTCATCCAATGATAACGGATTCTGAATATGCTGAGACTAACCAAATATAAATGGATTATCTCTGCTGAATGTTACAAGTGTATCAGTGAATGTGTGATATGTGTTGATGATATTTCGCAGGAGCCATTGTGCCATTATTTAATTGGAAACATTGGGATTGTAACATGGTGAGCCGCCGATTGGTCGCAGCGAGGAGAGATACTGACGGAATGGAATCGATGAATCTGGTGATTAGATTTGTGAAGACGGACCATTTGGCTGATTGGCCATTGCAAGATTGCATCTCGATTGTAAGCCATCTGCCTTCTGTGTTTCCGCCTGTCATGGGCAGCTGCTGTAGTCAACTTATTAGTGGCGCAAACTGATTCCAAGTCTTCAGGCTAGTTTTGTTGCCAACCTCCTATCACAAGTAGATAATTTCTTAAACAATTGGGTTGTCAAATTGATAGTTTGCCAATACAGTACGAATTAAAGGGAATTGAACTTTTGTTGTTGGTCGATGAGAATTACCTCCTTGAAATTCTTCTGTACTGCATTTTAATGAAAGCTATGATATCAAGTACATATTGATGATTTAAGATGCTGATAGATTAAAAATGAAGTACATCAGAGTTTTGAAAATTTATAAATTACTTTTAATAGAGAATAGTGGTTACAAAATTTTATCAGATACTAGTCTAAGTTCACACCGCTAAGCACCTCTTGCTTTGCTCAAATTTGACGCCTACTTTTTAGAATCTTATTGCACACACAAAAATCGGTCGATGATTAATCTTGCTACATTAGAATGTACTAAAATCCAAATCTAAGAACTGATAATAAAAGAGCCCTAGCATGAGTTCTTATTTTCATAATGGAAACAACGTTTTTAAAAGTTCAGTAGATGAATTTAATTGATATAAGAAGGGGAAAAACAGTTTCACTAATAAGTGAAATTGTGAAATTTATTATAATAACATCGTGAAATAATATTGGTTCTATCATGTCATCAGAAATAGTTTATTTTTTCCAGGGATCAAGCGGAGTACGCTTTTTTTGGAGAATGCAAAAAATTGGTTGGACCCGATTCTGGGTTTACTATCTTTCTGGTCGACTGACTACATCCAACTTCTTTTTTCGATATTCGTCCCCCGAGACAGGTCAACTCTTTCGACCTCCGCAAAATCGGAATCCATGCCACCGTAAACCTCACAGCACACTCACACTTTACTGCCCTTTCGGAGTTTTCGCTCCCCGAAATTTATGCCGGACCAGAATTTATGTCCAGCTCCCCTAAATAATGGTTCGATTTCTCAACCTCAGCAGCAGATAGCCAAAACAGTCTTTTTATCCTGATGAATCAATAATTATTCCCTATGGTTTCCTGTGATTATTAACTCTTATTGATGAGAATGTGCTGAATCGCAATGGCTAACGAATTGCTTTTAACGTTTTTAGACATTCTTCTCTCGTTCTCTCAAATAATTAAAAGACTTCAATGTGCAATCTTCATGTTCAATATGCATTACGGATCGGGAAATATTACTTGAATTAGAATCAGAGTTTAATTCTTATTAGATTATGGCCTGTATTATCAATCGCAGTTAACAGTACTCTGTGATTGGTCCGACGTTATTGACCCATGCGCAGAAAAATTTATGTCGCTCGTATATCAAGAGCCGAAGCTAGTTTCAGTTAAACATCTTTTAAACTGTGATTGATAATGTGGGCCTATTTATGAGTTCCAAAATCTTCATACACGAACGTGGTTGTAATACACAAAGTCTATTGTTGAGTTATCCTTTTCCTCATTTTACAGGACTTCTAAATTCTTATCAAACAGCGCCCAAATTCTTTTCTGAAAATTTTTATCATTGGCATCTATTCCATAAAATGGAGATAAATTTACATACCATACATTTGAGCTAATCTATTAGCTCATTTTATCAGCATAAAGAGGGTTCTAAAGGTAATTAAATTATTGAGAACGACTTGAGTGTTATTTACTTTGTAAATCATCTCTAAAAATACATAACTTTCCACCACAATAATAATTCTCATTCAAAATAACAGAGAATGTGTTTGCTTGTTGTTGTTGTTTTTTTTAGATAAAAACTCAAATTATTAAGGTGACCTCATCACAACAATGGAGTTATGGTGTATGGATCTTAGCCAGCTATTAAATTGAATAATAAAACTTGATGATTAATCAATGCAGTTTCGATTGAATTGGAATTCATCAAGTTTTTCGTGACAAATTGAATGCTCTCCCAACAGATTATTGTCATTATATTTGCACGTCACACCACATGCGTTCGGTCTTTTTGGAACGGTGTGGTCGAAGAAAGCCAAAAATCCACAATTTATTGGCCGGTTAGAGCTATTTTGGTTTCGACGATGACAAATTGGGCATATCAATTTTGTGTAGTGTCTTTTTCCCCTTTATCTGCGCCAGAATACAGAGATAAATGGACTGGAGATTAATGTTTCGGAACGCAATTCCATTCGCCGCTAATCGCCATCATGGCTGTAAAATGCAAACACAAGGACTGCTCGTTGTTGAGAATAGCTGTGAGGAGCCCTACTCACACGATTCGCCTCGCAAATTTCAATCTACTACCAATTGAATCTTGAATTTCATTAACCGTGACAAACAACGAGCTACAACTGTCCAAAAAAACGCAATTGAAAATTCTACTGTGATTCATTAACTAATAGAGAATGTATTTGTTTGTTGTTTTTAACTCTGTCATGATCCATGAACGAAAAAGTTTAATTCCCAGTCGAAGCTAGACTGTATTTCGAGCTCCTATTTATTGTTTCAGAAAATACTTGTAACTTTGTTATTGTTGTGTTGAAGTGTAGAAAATAAAAATAAGATAAAGCTTTTTATTTCGGTTCTCACAATCGTAGTGTTGATGCAGAAGTACATCAACGGAGTTTGAATGAGACATCGCCTTAAAATTTATTTCCCAGCCCAAGTAATATGCTATTTACCAAACGGTTCATTGGATCAATGAATTCAAAGCATTCAGGATTTCTCCAAAAACAATAGACTACTTGTTTCTATTGTTGTAGGCCAAATCACGTGGATTATTGTCATAAGCTGAATCTATACTTTTGCCAATAAGATTGCATAATCTTTCAAGATTGCATTAAAATAATACGCAAATCTAAATTATGTTATGTTGAGTGATTCACTTCTTACCTACAATTTGCCTTTGCCAGTTTTAGTTTTCATCATTTAAAGCTTTTAAAGCAACGCCAAAAGTAGATGGACTATTTTAAAAATTGGAAAAGTTTTTTTTAATGTTGTTTCTCTCAAAAGAAGTTTGAAAAAATGAGTGGATGGGTTCATGTTTGCCTGTAATCCCAAATCAAAATAAAAAAAATTGGCAAAAGTGTGGCGGTGGCGAGAAAGAAAATGTTCCAATACACTGTTATGGATGTTTCCACACCAAAGTGATTATGTGTATTATCTTCCATTCATCCTAACATCTACAGCTCCCTTTTCTTGTTCTGTGTGTTGTGTTCGAAACGAAGGAGGATTGAAAGCACAGAACGGATTGATCTTGCTCAAGAGTTGGGGGAAATTTTGAACATGAGCTGCTTTCAGTGTCAAGTTACAGCTGGCAATTAGAAGTTGAGAATCCCCTACTTTTCACAAAGATATAAACACTTTTCCAAAAAGAGAGAGTTTTCTTTAGGCTGAAAACAAGAAGCCCCTTTCGGCATCGGTTGTACTTTACTAACTTTACAGTTGGGTCCGATAAATTTTCCGGTAGACTTTTCTGAGGAGAAATCAACTAGAACCAAGTGGAAGGGAGGAGCCTCTGATGAATTTAGTGTTAAAGAGAGACGACCATGTGGAGAAAAAGGGGATGAGAGCGGAGCAGAAATGAACACAGCGGGAGCGGAAAATAGTAGCGCAGCGATAAAATGCAAATTTGGAGACAACAAACTCGAAAACAGAAAACAGTAGAATGGGGGGACTGCGATGGGACCCACGCACTATTAAGCACAGAAGTAATCAAACATTAAAGGGGGGGCTCATTGGATGCCCCAAGCGCACTGTGCCCCCCCCCATATACCACTCACTCTTCTACTGTCAAACACATGCACACATACGCAGAAGCGACAAATTCAGAACGCAGAATTTAATAAATGACCAAACCGTCCCTTGCGGTGAAATGTTCCAAATTCATTGATGAAATAGAGTTGATTCAGCACTTTTCCATTGGAAAAATATTTTGCCACTCAAATAAATGAAATAATCACCTGGACCATCTCTGTGTTGGAAATAATTCTTTTGCTGCGATATACTTTGTGATTGGTTTATTCATAATTGAGGTAATATTCAGATTAATCTCATGTTAAAATCGAATCACAAAGTATGTTTTGAATTATTGATTCCTGTCGGTTATTGATTGATTTCTCGCAGCAACATCAAAATGCATGTATTATTACAGAAAATATCATCTTGTTCTTTTATTATACTTGGTTTTCATTCTTAGAATTAAAAGTAAAGAAGCTGGCTTACTAAAAACTAGAAGAGTAACATTACAATGGTGCTACCATGTACTCTATTCCATGTACAGTACACTACAAAATAGTCAACTCCCAGTAAACTCTACCAACAATTCTACTAATGAAAATCTATCTTATGGAATATTTTCCATTTTTCCACGGTACTCCCACTATTCTACTTAAGAGTTTGAGCTCAACCTAAAACTTTTTCCATTTGGCTATTTTATTTTAGTCACATTAGATATACTATATTTTTATTTGACGCGGGATTCCAAAGCTAGTGATTCTCTCCAAAGTAATGCTTTATTGCCAAAGTAGGATTACTTTGTGCAATCCATGAAGCTACTCTCTGTATATAGTATGCAACCTTCTTCACTCAATAATCAAAGTTGTTCATTCACACGAAATTTCGAACTAATGGAATTTCCCGCTATCTCCAAGAAGTTTACTGTGAAAACAATAAGATGAATAAGTGAACTCGGTAGCAGTGAAACATATCGTAAGATACAGTCTTTATGTCCCCAGAAGGGATCTCTCATTCCCAATACTCATAAGAAATGCATTCCATGTCTCAGTTACAATCCAGCACAGAAACTCGAAAAAGAATATTCGAAGTCCCAGGGTGAACGAGAATCAAATACACGGATGCTGTTTGTGAAGTGTATGAAGAAGTCCGTGCGTGCATTTTCAACAGTCTCATACCTGAGTCGTTTCTGGAAGCTCTGAAGCTATATAATTCACGATACTGTGGATACTTTTTACTGTATTACTATAATACTATAGCATTCTTGAAATAATAAGAATAAGCTTCAATCGAAGAGATGTTATTGATTTGATCATTGCTTACTGGTTGAATCTGAAATCATGACCCCTGGAAGAAATTTGTTGACTAGACAGAAGTTGCGCAATACCGATAAGAGCAATTTTATTACCAACACCAACATTCTTTCTCCTCTCCCCTTCAGACTTCAGGGTAAACATTTCAGATTCAACCAGTAACTTAAGTCAATGAGTTATATGAATAAAATGGAAGAACTTATTGTTCAGTAAAATAAATGTTTTGAAAGTTCCTCTTTTTTTATAGAAATCCTGAACACATTCTGAAATAATGAAGCCTGCTGGACCTCTATTAAGTATCATTTGTGTATTACTGAATGAATAAATATATAATCAATAAATTTTCCTCCAATAAATAAAGTGGAATTTATGAGTTTAGAACTAAAAATGATTCCATTCCACAATATTTCGTTTCAACTTTGTGTAACACTTATTAACATTGGCTATCACTGACTTGTCTCCAATGGACCTACTGTTATCTCAAGTGTTTGAGCCCAATCACTAAATATTTACATAGAAATGAATCTGAACCAATAATGAAACCAAGTTATCTGAATGTTTTGCATAATTCTTTCTTCTTTTCTAGAATGTTCAATTTGTGTTATGGTACGCTACCCTCGCCAGTGTTGCTTGTTTTCTAGATATTTAAATTCCCAAACATTTATTTCATGCAACAGAGACAGGAGAACAAATACAAATTTCTATTCAAAATTCACTAATAATACAGAATACTACAGTACAATATGTTAAAGAAATGTAATAAGTTTTTTAGACAGACTAAAGAACTCTATCCTTCTCTCGTATAACTCAAGGAATTATACTCATGCATGAGGCAGCTGAAATATGCGCATTTCAAGAAATCAGAAATACAGTACACTTCTTCGACTTGTTTTCTAATGTTGATTACAAAAAAGTAACTTTTGTAGCATGATTTTGAATAATTCAACCTAATTATCCCAAACGACTACCAGAAAAACATTTCATGAGATAAAATTCTAATTTGAGAGCAGACTCTCGTATTCAAATAGAAGAAAAAAACAATTATAACTTGTTCCAACAGCTTAATCCGAAAAAACCAAGCATCCGGATTATCATTGAATTGGACTATGGAGAGTTTTACAGTGGAAAGGCAGTTACAGAAATCCTCCTCCCAACAGATCTTTTACTCTGGATTCACTGAATATTTGGATCAGAATTCGATAAGAGCGAAAAGCCAGACACGCTCAGACCGAGAATGCTGCTAATTAACGGCAAGATAGCATCTTTAAAGTCTGGTATCCCTTCGCTGGAAAAATTTCAGCTTAATGAATACCACTCTAATTTGCACTCGGCAGTAATTGTCCACTTACTTCTAGGCCGAAAACAAAAAATAATTACTTCAATTAATGTCTTTCTTTTGAAGGATCTTTTCTAATTCCCCGAAGACAATTTGGGTTCAGAAGAAAATAAAATTGGTATCATCATCATTATTCCGATAAACAACCGAGTCCAGTCGTAAAATATCACGTATCCTAGAAAGTGAAATAGATTGTTATGCATCAATGATCATTACTATAATTTCTATAGTTTTGTTCCATTGAATTATCTATTCACTTCAAATAAATAACTTATAATCAATTATTGTCTTGATACTTCATTCAACTTCATTACAACTTAATACCACAATATTATGAGCTTTCTTACCTCAATGATATTTCTCAACAATTCCTTTCCTTGCTGGGAAGTTCAGAACAAAAATGTGCTGGATGTATACTAACTATCCTTGTCAAGGAACAATAATCTAAAATCTAGGCTACTAGTCTAGTCTAGACCCTCGAATTTCAGCTAGAGCATATGCATTGAATATATACCGTAAAGGATATACAATGGCATAAGTGATATAGGACATGGGCATCTTATTTCAGGTTTTCAGAAAAATGTCACGAATTATGGAAAAAAATGTCTGTGTGTCAAATGACCTGACACATTGTTCATGAAATCAATAATGATTCAATTATTTTCTCTTCTGGACGAAATTTATTGGAGTCACAAATAAAGGATACAGCTGTGAAATACACTCAAGGACAATTCTAGGACAAGGTCGAATCATCAATATTCAACAGGAAAAGAATAGCAGAGCAGCTGTACAGAAACCACCACACCTGGACCAGGACCTGCCACAACAAGAAAGGTGTCTTCCCCTCCCCGACCCGCCCGCGCACATACAAACAACTTCCTCCAGGTGAGCTGCTTCTTCTACCTTAGGCTACCTTTCTCCAGTATTTTAAAATATGCACCTAAAAATAACACTACACACGTTTTGCTGTAAACATCTTTTGAACAGCAGCATTGGAACAATATCGTATGTTCAGAAAATGTATCAAAATGCTATCATGATCATAGAAAATTATGTTGTTTTTTTCAATTTTATTGACTAATTTTATTGAGTTCTACGAATTTCCATTGCACTAAGAGAATGTTACAAGCCCAAACAAACCATATTATTTTGTCTATGCTGTAATAGTCCAGTGAAATGGTAGATGGACGTTACAAAAATTAAGGGTTTTGATTTTTTTTTTCAATTACATGTTTTTTTGGGGCGCTGAATCCGAACCTGAAGAGATTCAACAAAAATTGTTTAACGTGAGGTAAATTTTCACGAAGCTTTGACTGGACTATAAGCAATCTGCATGCTGTGACTGTGGTTCAATTTCAAAATTCACATACTGACTGTACAATTTGATACAGAATAATTAATTATCAACTTTTAGTGGGCAAGGTTGGTTTGCACATCAAGTCATTGTCATAACAATGAAAAAGTGTAATATTAAAGAGCATGACAGGTTCCAAAAAATACAATAATTTCTTGTTATTTGTGAATAATATTGATCTTATATTGTTTATATTTATCATATTTTAAATTATCAAAGATCAATGAAAGTCAACCAACTTATCTAAATATTTTCACACTTTTCCCAACAAAGCAAAATAAAATTAAACAAAACAAAACAAAAAACTCCCAAAAAAAAAAAACAAAAAAAAACAAATTATTAATGTTGGAAAATAATTTCTCAATTGCTTGTTCCAATACTAATTGTATAGAATTTCTATGAGTACGGTAGCTCACATGAGGAAAAGTTTGAGGAGCTTCCCAACTTTATAGTTTTTTCATACAATGTATGTAAACTAAGCTATACTACAACGAAGAATGTTCTGTTCAAAACGTACAACTGCGAAGAATAGGTCAACAGGTCAATGACTTTCTTTGTTAACTCTCCCATTGTTTGACGAAAAGTACGACCTTTAACATAATAATATTAGTTCCCAACACTTGTTGATTCTATCTTGTATGGGGATTACAACATTGCAACCTTTCAAATTGAAGTAAGACTCCAATATGATACGGTATCAAAAAAGACAGGAAGGTAGGTTATGGAAAGTGCAGAAGGAAGTCATAAATTGAAGAGACCGCCCGTGGTCTCCAGTGAGGCTAACTATGGAAATGCTCGATTATCTGTATCTCACGCTTCGCAATCGTAATGACCGCCAAACATTTAGACTGAAACGGAGCATGAACTTTGGGAACTTCAATTTCGGAGATAACGGCATTTCCGCTTCGTAGATAAGAATACCTGTCGTTTTATATGGACAGGTGAAATGGAGTAGGAGGTTCTTCCTGACCCCTTGGTTGGTGCCCTGCTGGCCCCCGGAGTGCCAATGCCAGCTTGATTGACGACGATAGTTGGTCGAGTTCGTTCTGTCCACTTGGTTGCAATCGGGGAGGAGTAAGACTTGGTTGCAATCAAACTCAATTCGCTCAAAGTAATAACCGTCAAAAACAGGCGAGCAATCTAGGAACTTTCAGAGCCCCCTCTTGAAAAATGTATTCTTGGAAGGAACGATAAGTAAATTGGTTGGAATGATTAAATTGAAAGGTGAGAGGAGAGAATCCCGGTGCGGTTTAACGATAGCGGGGACTAAAATTATTTCCGTATAAAAAAATGGATTATTCTTTGTTTTCGATTTCGACGCATGGATTTTGAATGATGACTACAAGACATAATATGAACAACAAATTATAATGGGGAAAATAGAAAAGTTATATTGATGGAATGAAAAACTTCAGTAAAATGAGTTCAGTAATAGAAGTAGCAGTGAGAGGTGGCATTGAATGAAAAAAGCAATACTTCTGATAAGAATAGTTCAAGTTATAGAGATGTACAATAATAATAGTGTGGTCATTGGTGTGAAAAGGTCCATAACAGCGTGTTGGAAAATTTTTATTCCCGCCACCGCCATATTCTTGTCAAATTTTTAAATTCTGTTATGGGACAGGCAGACATGACCCATTCACTCATTTTTCCGACTTATTTTGAGAGAAACTAAATCAAAAATAACTTTTGTAACATTAAAAAATTAGTCTCTACTTTTAATATTGTTTTAAAAGCATAAAATTATGAAAACTAAGACTGGCAAAGGCAAATTGTAGGTAAGAAGTGAATCACTCAATATAACATATGAGTTGTGAATCATTTCAATGCAAATCCTATGGGAATTGGCAAAAATATGGCGGATTTGTCCGAGCTAACCAATCAAAAGTGTGACATCTTAATGGCCACACTGTTATTATACAGTATCTGTAGTTCAAGTGTATTTTACGAGTAAATAATTGATGAGTTGTATCATAGCCTCCTTTAAACTACATGGCCGCGGCCTTCAATGTGACAACGTCGCTGCGTCGGCTTGCATGAGCAATGCAAATCGGTCATGTGTTTTTCAAGTCATGTGTTTGTAGTGTTTTTTATAAGTATAATATTTTATAATGAAATCAGTCGGGATTGCGAGGTTGTCACATTGAAGGCCGCGGCCATGTAGTTTAAAGGAGGCTATGATTGTATTCATCTTGGATCTATCCCTACCTAACCATGAATGGTACTTTTCATTAAAAAATTTTATGGAGAAAAAGCAATGCTACTGTATTGAAAAAAATCAATTGAAATTTTACAGAACATCTCTCGTAACTCCTAAATAGTAGATATTACAATAATAAATCATATTTCTTGTTATTCGATGACTGAATTTCATTGGCCCATATTAGGCATAGGCCTAAATTCTTTGTATTGAAAAATATAATGGAGTTAAGCTCATTTCTTTTCGAATCGGGAATAGTACACGATTGCCCGCATCAATAACTGTGAAGACATTGACCGAAATTCTTATCACAATAATTCTTATTATTAGCAATCGCTATAGACTGTGAGAGTTAATACTAGGGTCACTACTACGAGTAGGGTTATCACTAAAGTAGATTAAGGTGAACCAAAAACTTCATGGAATAAGACCGCTTCCAATGAAGCATTCAGTAGAAAATATTAGGTTTACAAGGAAATGCAATTAGTTTGAATTCTGAAATAACGTTGAATGTTTGAGATCCTAAGATTTTTATTTTTATACTTTGGACCACACCATACGAAATTTCATCTTGAATTGATGACAGTTCAAGAGAGTGACTATGACAGTCTATTTCGGTGAGATGGATTGTAATGCAAATGTCCTCTGAAGTTTTGTAAAATGATAAATTGAATAAAATTTGAGTTCTCAATCTTTTTAATAAAGATCAACTTCCGGTTTACGCGGTTGTTTTAAATACTTTTCCCCTGTTATACTTTCCGCAAACGGGTGAAAAATGAATTTCTTTCAAAAATTCTTCTCATTATCGGACTTGAAACATTCCAAAATTATGTGGGTGATGAATGATGAACCCTCTTTCGGAAATTTTAGTAGAGTATTACAATATTGAATGATGTTTTTTAATCAGTTCAATTTGATAATTCGTAATTGATAGACATGTTACATTCCCTTTCACCTTGATACCTAGATATTGTTAAAAGGTGACTAACTTCCAAATTACATTATCAGTTGAATTTTCACATCATAGAATCATTTAAACTGATTATGAAATTTGTTACTTGTCTGAAAAAAACAATGTTCTTCATATATAGAATATCATAATATATGTAGGCTAGGTATTATTCAACCAACTGAACTTTGTACAAATATGACTAACGTGAACACTGAGTAAACTTCACAGTTGTGAATAGATATTTTCTATTTGAACTAGCCTACAATACGAATGAATAATAAAACATTACTACGTATGTACTCAAAAATGTGCTCTGTAGGCTATATTGTACAAGCATAAAACCGTATGTGCTCTGTACGTCGGCGTAAAAGTTTACTTTTGCCGACGTGTAGCACAAAGTTGTACGGTACAGAGAATCTTTCGTTAGAATATTCAAAATTGTAAAGAACATTAAGATGGAATATTGTAAATTTGTTTATTATTATTGTTAATTTATTTGCAATAAATGATTTGATTTGATATTATCATGCGACTTGAAGTTTAATATTGCAGATTATACACTTAATACAAGAATGGAGTGAAAGGATAGGAGGAGGAGGAGGAGGAGGAGGAGGAGGAGGAGGAGGAGTGAAAGCTTATTACTACTTGATCAAGTTGCAAGGTTTAGAAATTATTCATACTTGTGAAATAGGATCTTATATGTCATATATTCATGATTCTCATACTAAAAGTGAATACACACAAAGAGTAATATTCTTTTTTCTTTTTATTTATGTGCAAATCCCAAAATTTACTTACAAAAATGACTTTGTAAAATTAATTCAAAATAAAAATGGAACTAATTTAAAAGCAACATAATTTCGTGTTTTAACAAGATCCTGGAAAATTGACCAATTTCCTCCATTAGAAAAAGTAGACTATATTGAGCCCTCTAATTCAATAGAGTAACTAAAAGCATAGAGTAACTATACTGTGCTAAAAGTTATGTTATCTGTGCTAAAAGTAATGAATCACCGTATTATACACGTCATACACACTTTAATCGTGTTATATTGAATAATTATAATTGATAAGCATCATGAGTCATAATAGTTGTGCTAGTCATGTTGATAGGACTATAATACTGTATAATAGATCTATTATGAATTATGAAGCTATCAAATTGGATATACTTTCCAATTGAACAAGTTATCTAGTGCTTGACAACATAAGTTGGAAATCAATAATAGATTATCAAGTATTGAAATACTACGTTGTATAGCTCGAATATTCCATGAAAACTTTTTAATTTGTTGTGATAAACCAGTGCACATGCATTAAAAACAATAAGCAGAGAAATTTAATTATTTATCCACGGTTGTATATTGGATTCATGTTCATATAATTATTACTGTACATTGATTCCATATGTTTAATGATGTAGAATTAATTTATCGAAAAATTGAAGATAGAATCTGAGCGGTACGGCAATAAAAATGCAACAAGTCTAGAAGAGAAAGAAAATGAATTATTGTTTTTGTTTTAAAATAACTGTCAGTTTAAATTATGTAATCCCTCAACAGAAAATTACTTGGAGATGCCAGGAGGGAGTTGTTAAATAATTACTGTGTTTTGAGTTTGATAATTTATTTTAGTTGAGGATTGTTGATGAACGATCTATTTCAATATTCCATTTCCACAAAGCAAGTTGCAAAGAGAGAGGCAAGCATGTGGAATCCATAAGGAATCCCAAAATTCTGGATGATGAAGAGGAACTTGCAGGGAATGAGAGAGAAGAGGCACGTTGAAAGTGAAGAGGCACGAGTTTGGACTAATCTTAGGACGAAATAGAAATTCATCATTTTAAGATTAAAGTCCACCCATATCTCAAGATAGTAGTGATTTATATGGTGTTCATCACCACTCATTGTTTTGTGTTGACAGCTCTCTCCTCTATGACCTACCATATCGTTTACTCAACTATAATAGATGTAGACCTAATCAATAAATTTTTAAAATAACTGTGAGAACATGTGTAACAGATTTTCAACTCCAATTAATTTCTATCATAGATTATTAAAACAATTTTGTGTCTCAAGTCTCAAGTAATGACATAATGGTTGAGCATCAGACACATATTGTGAAAACACTTGCTATAGGAGCTAACCGGTTATTTTAGAGTGAATTAAGGCTTACCAGGTAGTTCATGGGACAGTTCACGACAAAAACAGAATAAAAACCCCCATGTCAAAAAATACCACCATAGCACTGCAGTCCATCGACCACATAGCAACATATTATGTATATTACTATTACATTTAAATAGTAGGCTAAATGTAATTTATGTGGTTGTTGGTAGAGTCAGTCACGAAGCGCTTTACCTGCAACTGGAGATAGCTTCCGCATAACACACCACCGAGACTTCCACTGAAAAAGATAATTATAAATAGATTAAAAACGGATCATGGTTCACGAATATTGAATTAAGCTATTATAATAACAAGCTACATTACCATAGAAATATTATTGTGCTAGTACTACACTAAGAGAAGTTCTAATGCCAATGAGATTCAAGGAATGGTTGTGATAGTGGTAGATTGACCATATTATAAACTATGCTTCTGAAGCTTCAGTGCTCCTTTTTTATGGAATATTGAACCTGAATCAAATCATTTCTGTTCATATACATTTTCAAAAAAGGTAAATGAACAAATATTATAAACATGACTATTCAATAAGGACAGTAAGTTCATTCTCATTGGTTCACGGCAGGATTGATTTATTCAGAAGACTATTTACTTTAATGATTGTATTCAAATGAAATAATGAACTTTTATTCCTTTAAAAAACAAAATAATACAAAAAAAATTTTTATCAGGAATTTCATTCCAAAAGCAGGAACTACAGTTGACTACATTATCCAGTATTCGTGGTCGACTTGGAAAAATGAACAAATAAACTTTACAAATTAAAAATAAAATTTTGTTTCGAGTCTAATAATTTATTATGTTTGAGTTTAATAATTTTCTATTATGATAACAGTTCAGTTTATAGTTTATAGCCTGAAGTATACAGGGTGTCAAAAAAATACCGATGCCAGTACTACCACGGTATTCTACAAGTCAAAACAAACAGAAAATGTCGTTGGCAAAATGCTGATTTCTCCTTAGTTTACCTGTAATCCGCCATTTTGTGTTTTTAATATTTTTCATCATATCTCGTTGAAAAAACAAGATTTTCTTATGAAATTTGGTAGGGCTATAATTAAAGGTGTGGTTTACAAAATACATATATCAAAAAATTTCAATATCTGTTTTTTCCAAAATGGCGACCGACTAAACTTTTCAATTCGATTTTACTGGAGAAATGTTGCTTTTTACGATAAAACTTTCAAATACAAAAATGTAGAGAATTTTATTCTGAATAAAATGGTGTATAATTGTAAAGAATCGAATGATAAATAACCGAGATATGACTATTTGAAGATTACAACTTCTGTGTTTCTTCATTTCTTCAGCAGTGAGACATGAGAATAAATTTATGAATGCAAAACATATGTTTGCCTATCTTTGTCACTCGAACGTTCCCAATTTATTATTGGATGGAACAACCAATTGATGAATTTCATGAATGCGAAAATATGATACAGTAGTAAATTTGAGAACGCTCAAGATAGGCAAACATATGTTTTGCATTCATAAATTTATTCTCATGTCTCACTGCTGAAGAAATGAAGAAACACAGAAGTTGTAATCTTCAAATAGTCATATCTCGGTTATTTATCATTCGATTCTTTACAATTATACACCATTTTATTCAGAATAAAATTCTCTACATTTTTGTATTTGAAAGTTTTATCGTAAAAAGCAACATTTCTCCAGTAAAATCGAATTGAAAAGTTTAGTCGGTCGCCATTTTGGAAAAAACAGATATTGAAATTTTTTGATAAATGTATTTTGTGAACCACACCTTTAATTATAGCCCTACCAAATTTCATAAGAAAATCTTGTTTTTTCAACGAGATATGATGAAAAATATTAAAAACACAAAATGGCGGATTACAGGTAAACTAAGGAGAAATCAGCATTTTGCCAACGACATTTTCTGTTTGTTTTGACTTGTAGAATACCGTGGTCAGGGCCGGATTTCAACCTATTGCCGCCCCTAGGCACTATTCTGGCTGCCGCCCCTTGGCATATCAATATATATTTTTTGTTATGTATATTATATAAGTTATTATGAAAATGAAATACCAATTTTACCAGTCAATAATGATGGTTTTAATAAAACAATCAGTTACTTTTAGATTTTTATTATATTTTGTGTCTATGCTCATTCAAAGTAAAAAATAACTGACAATGAAAAATGAAACTCATAAACAAACTTGATCACCAACCACAAAAATATTTAGTTTTTTTATGAATTTGGAATATTTCATTGGCATATTTCAGTTGTTAGAACAAAATTTACAACTACAATTTCAAACTAGTTACCACGACAATGGTAGCCTATTAGAAAATTTCTAAAAATCTTAGACTGAAGAAGATACAAAATCATTCACATAAACTTATATGTAAATTATTGAAACAGAAAAATAAAATAATTTAATTTTAGAAAAAAATTTCTTATTAAAATATTAAAGAAAAGACTTCAGTATTTTAAAGAAAGATAAGTATTCATGAGAACTTATTCCGGTTTTCTATGATTTGATTATTTCTGTTATTTGATTTGTAGGCCAATACCGTTTGTAGTCCAATATCGTACTCTATTAATTTGATTAGCACGACCAATGGTATTAGTACTATCAAATAGTGAGCAAATCATAAAACTGAATAAGATACAAAACTATTTACATAAAGTTACTACTGTACTAGGCCTATAATAATTTCAAAATGAAACTGAACTCGAAAAAATGTTATCAGTATTCACAAAAAAGAATTCAGTTTTTATGATTGGGGTATTTGGAATATTCGACAAGTAGTCCAATATTAAACTACAAATTAGATTAATACAACCAACGGTATAAATGCACTATTAAATTTATGAAAATCATGTATGAATTAGATTAATCAAGTTAAAAATTAATTGTCCAGGTAAACTTGGGCCTACTATAGTAGAAAAATTGAAACATGAAAATTAAATACAAGAAAAATCTTGATCAATATTCGCAAAAAATAATTCATTTTTTATGATTAGAATGTGGAATATTCGATTGGTATGCAGATGCAGAGTTCCAAAAAATTGAAACTATCAAATAACAAAACAAACTATCAAATTACAAAACTACCTAACTAAACCCACTACTAATACTCCAGTTATTTGAAAATTTTCTTAATACTTGAATAAAACGAAAAATTTACAAATATGAATTATAACTTAGCCGTGCCGCCCCTACGACGTGCCGCCCCTAGGCAAGTGCCTAGTGTGCCTAGTGGGAAATCCAGGCCTGACCGTGGTAGTACTGGCATCGGTATTTTTTGGGACACCCTGTATAACTTTGAACTTAATAGTTTATGATTTATGGATAGTGTTTTTATTAAATTCAGATATCAAGTAGCAAAGTATGGAGAAGCCAACGCAGCTGAGCGACCAAACGTCATACAATAAGATAGCTCTGTACTGAGCTCAGTACAGTCATGTTTCGGGCAATGAAAAGGAGCCAGAACGGGTCTAAGCTATATTATGATATTTATTTTTCAGTAATGTCTGGGGAGTGGCTGACCGCAGCCGATAGCGTGTGTTGGCCACTGAAGAATTCATTTATGAGTTCCACCTGTCGACGCATCACGAGAAAGAGATCGAAAAAGTAGCCGGGCATGGTGAGAGAGAACCACTCCAACCAGATAATAGCGTTCATCCAGCCGACCGAACAAACTAGCAGAGAGGACCATGAGACTTCACACCTGGCGCCTGTACAAGTGACATCGGGCAGCTGAGGTGTGAAGTGTAGAACTCTGTAGAACACTGAGTGTACATCACCACAGACAACTCTTGTAGATTGTAGTGGTGTAGTTTTGTATGCTACTTTGCATTGATGGCGTAGGGGAAGAACCAAAGGCCACATTGATCAAATGAGGATATCAACCTGTACAACGCCCTACCATTTCTTACCACTGAAAAATTACTGGGCGTGAAAATTTCACGATTGACGTCTACGATATGGGAGTCTTCAATTATGTAGACACATCAGAAACTTTTATCAAGGGCTTGATGAACAATATATTAGACCATCCTGTTGGATTACATTGACTTTTTGTGTCACGTAGTGAATCATTGGGGTTGTTGATGATGGAAAAAGCCTAAAACTGAATGAGATCCAAGTAAAATATGGGTAGGTACCTCACGCAAGTGACAGAATGGTAGATAAAAACCCACTACATGGGAAAACTTATTACATTTTCCCCAATGTAAAGACCTAATGAATGATGTGATTAACACTAACGATTACTGTTTATCCAGATTGTTTACGCATTTAAGTGAATGGGCAAATTTTGTTGAACAGTGGGAATATGAAAACATATTTCTAGCATTCGATACTTTATTGTCAACCCGATATTTTCTGTAAAACCTGTTGAAGTCTGGCTCTACAATTCTTCAACGAGAAGAAAGCGCCAATGTAAAAAGTGATATGGTTTGGTAGAGCCAAGAAACTTCAATGTTATTATAAATTGAAATAGTAAAAGTTTTGTTCATATAATTTTTTGTGAAATGTAGAACTAAGGATAAAGTGTGAAAATAAAGAGCAAAGTATTGCATACTCTGCCTGTGATGCCCTGAATTGAGAAGGCATAGATGAATTCGATGAGAAGGCCCTTCTAGTACTATGTAAGCTGCTATTGATACAATGATTTGAGTTGTCAAAGAAATGAAATTTAAGGACAGTGGCGGCGCTTGACCTGAACAGTAGGGTGGGCCCGTGGTTGGACTTGTTGTGGGTGGGGTTTGGGAAGGGGGGGGTGCTTTATGAAGTATATTCAATTTTACAAGTTAATGTAGTTAAGATTAAATCTACGACTATATAGTTGCGATATTGAACAAAACTATAGGAATCGACCTGCTGAAAACTATCTACAAACATACAATTAGCCTGCGAATTTACTACAGTATTGAAACATGCCAAGAGCTGAATGGGCTGATTCGTTTAAAATCACAATATTATCCTGGAGATTGTACCGTTGAAGTAGGCCTAACCTCATTTAAATCATGATCACTTTCACACTAACACAGCACTTCACAATATAATCACACAATCACTACAATTGGATTATGGCTAATCTAATAAATCTATATAAAAATATTAGCACAAACGTAACTTAAAGTATTAAATTATTACTTTATAAAATAATAAAACTACCAGAGCCGTTTGCCAATCAGTGTGAAATTCACATGACAGGATGTAAACAAAGCTACTACTAGCCTAGCAGTCAGCATTTCGAGCGAGAATATTGAGAAACAACGTCCAATGGGCCCGCCGGAATCGGCCCATCCTGCTCATATACGAATGCATTGCTCTCCGACTAGCCAGCGCCGCCGGCTCGCGTAGCCTTGCCATTACGTTCTTATGATAGCTAGAAGGGCCCAAAATACGTGGCCCTCCAATGTGTTACGTTGTGATTTTTGACCCGTTCTACGAGAGTTTTGACCAGCTGACAGTTCAAAATTAATTTACATTGTATTTTTATTGAATATTAAATAATATTAATCACAAAACGTATTTAAAAATGAACCTTACTGTTTCATTTGGGTGGGCCCGGCCCACTTGGCCCTTATGGAAGCGCCGCCACTGTTTAAGGAAAATATATGTCATTCTATTTAATTTTTTCCAATTCCTTTTTCTACTTGTTTTGTTTTGGTATGATATTATGCATAACCCCAACACAAATCGCTCTTATCAATATTCCATTACAATATTATCTTCAATTAGTAGGAACATCAATCAAAATCTTGAACAAAAGAGGAATACCAAGAGGGGTACTAATGTTATGATATAACCGTGACTAGCAGCTTCTGAAGATGCTGAGTTGTAGTGAATAATGGAATTTGCAGCATTGTGCTCTTTGCAAGGTCGCTGGCAAACTCCATGAGGAAGCTTCAAAGATAATCTTACATTTTTATGCGAATCCTATTTGAGAAGCAATAAATTTTCATTTTCTCCTTGCTAATCTGTAGTCAAGGTGACTAGAATAGGAGTGAAAGTAGGTGCTTCTCTGTGAGCGAATTCATCGAATAATTACCGATGATTGAAATGGTTACAAATGGATTTCTTACAATGGCCTCTCGAGCAACTTGAATCACTTTGAATGGAGGCTTTGAAACCGCGAGATGTGTATCCATGACAACCGTTTTGGCCTATCAATCTGAAGCCTCGTCAACGCTCGATTACAAAATCCCATTTTGATATTCAGCGAACATCACCTTCCACTTCACTGCAGCACTCAAAAGGGTGTGTAAGAATTAGTATCAAAGCCTATTCCGCAAGCAATCAATATGTGTCTGAATATAACCGCTACCCAACCAATTCAGTATTTTCTCGGTAAAGATGAGTTTCTGAACCGATCATCAAAAGTGTACGATATGATTGGCCAGCAATGCTCATGTTCTAATTATTCAAAAGCAAAGAATCAAAAATAAAAGAATCTCTACAAGGTTAGTAAGCACTCATGAGCTTGCCAGTACATTGATTTTTTTCTGCTTCGGCTAGGATAATCCACAATATGCTAGGTAGATCAATTACCAAGATTATAACAAATCAAAATATAATTAATTGATATTTCAGATTACGAGAATGAAGGAAGATCTTCAACTCAACCAGTTTCTGGTTTCTGCTTATGCCTCAATGTGATACGTTGACTACTCATGCTTATGTAAAATACGGATGGAATGTTATCAACTTGCAGAATAAAAGTGGTGAGAATGCCAAGGCCAGTTTGATTGCGATTATGATTAAGGAAGAATTAATGTCTTTACCGAGCAATGAAATAACCAACACATGCTCAATTATCAATAAAGCTTTGAAACTTTACTTAAACAACATTCGTGTCAGTGAATTTGAATAATGCAATTGCAGGCAATTTCTATCTGGTTTACAAGTTCGCTATAACAAATATAACTTGTTTGCTAGATTTTTTCATAGTATGTACAGAGAGAAACCTTTAGTATACAGTATACTATAGTAGTTTCGCAAATCATAATCAAACATACTCCTCTACAGTTAAGTGTATTATAAAACAATTTAAAATTTTTTAATGGATTTCGTTTTTCTAATAATTCAGAATTAATTTTTTTTAGTCCAATCCTTCGTCGCTCATGTATTCTTGTACTAGTACTATTGCAGAATGGAAATTTTGGTTCCATTCTATGAGATTCTATTGGAGAAACTTCAGATTGAATAAACTTTTAGTATTTACAGAATTTAGTCCAAATTGATCAGAGATTGATAAAGAAGGAATATCAATTTCACGACTATGAGCATCTGCTTGGTATTTCTACTATGCCTCCAATTATAAATGGAATTGTTGACCACAATCGAAATGAAATACTGTACAACCAAATTACTAAAGCCTCAAGGAATAATCAATATCTGTCTGTGGATAATTTTGTTTAGTTGGGCATAAAAACACGTTTTCAGGCATCCGATTCTTTCGTTTGAACAATGAGGAATCTTGAGAATAATATATATCACATGAAATTGATGTGATTCATAATATTATACGTAGATGAGTGGCTTTTCAGTGAATTTCTTATCCAACAAGTAATAATAAGTACTTCCTTTAGTAGTGTACAATTCATTATACAATCTACATTTATAAAGGTGTATAATTATAATAAATGATGATAATAATATTAGTGTATATCGTACAGGGGTATAGTTATTTTTATAATGTTAAGATACAAAACGGATTCTACCAATTCTAAACGAGAAATGAATTACGAGTTAAGAAAATTAGCTTCTCTTTGAAAAACAAAAAACATTATGAGATTATGAGGTTCTTTTCGAAAGTTCATAAACTACATTCTAAAGACAGTGGAAAACCATTTTAAATTTTGTAAAGACTTCGGCAGATTCTTTTCTAGTATGTCCTTTCCAGAATTTTGTCGCTCGTCGAGCGGATGCTCAAGATCAAAAGAAATAAATTGCTGAACGTCAAAACGAAAAGAAACCCTGAGAGTATCCTCTATAGAAAATCGGACATTTTCGTCTTCATCTATCAAAGATTGGTTCCGCTAAACAAAAGGAACATTCCCCCTGGAGCGGTCGCTTGCAGCAAAAAACAAAAACATCTCCACCCTCTTCAGATGGAATAGAATGATGAATAAACCCCTAAACGCGCCCAAAACTCACACTGGGCACTGTCCCGTCTGGGGCTATATTATGTGATTCTAGTTAGAAATAGAGTGGGCTCTACACACCAGAAATACCGTTGACCACCAACGGTATTTCTGGTGTGTAGAGGCTTTGGAACTCACTGAAATTAGACATGGAGATTCGCTTAGGGGTGATTCACGGAATTCTTTTATTTCGACTGCCTCAGTACTTCAATGAGACATCCATAGTTGCAAGTTGATCTAATATTACCTAATTGGGCAGTATATTTGCAAGTTGAATCTGTTGATCGAATGCTCAAAGTTCTTTTTTTGACAAATTGAGGGTGAGTGAATGGTCTTTAGTTTTTATTTTATTTAGAAGAATAATAGAGTTATTTAGATAGTAATATCATAACATCACATTATAGCAAAACTGCAATTACTGTACGTATTTTGAGAGCTTGGAAATTAGATATATTTGAATATACTCGAATATGAGGATGTTTATCGTCAGTAATAATATTAATAAAAATATTAAATTTGTGAATGTTCAGTTTGAGAAATTACGCAAGATTATCAATTCATTTTGTTATTGAATCATACAGTTTTGAATAGGACTCAAATTTTACTACTGAATTATTCTTTTGAATGCCTCATCTCATTGCCAATAGACTAACATAGTAGAAGAAATTGTTGAAAATTGAAGTGAAAATTAAAAGAAATTATAATAATTGCAAGACAGCAAAAATAAATTTCGTCCAATTCAAATATGAGCGGATGACTAAACTGGAAGAGAGTATTTGTTTCTTCATGAACATTCGATTGTTTTAAATTGGAAAATTGCGAGTGAATCATCGTATAGTAAGTATGATTGCATCATTATTTTTAAGAATAAATGTTCCATTCACATGATTCTTATTGTTCTGAGAATGAAATAATAATAACAAGAATAGTTTTCAAATTCTTGGTTTACATAATAAAATTATAAAGGCCATCATTCAAATGTTTTTGCATAATATATTTGTAATTCCATTATATGTTTTGAGTTTTTCGCCAACTGTTTCAAATTTTAGGGAAGCAGTGAATTCATTTTTGATTTTTATAATGGCATCAAGAACTAGAACAAATAATTACGTACTGTTCAAATTCCATTGGATATCAGAAGAAACACAGTAGAGACACCTCAAGCATATGGGACACCCAGGACTGACTCGTTAATCATCGGAAGCTTAACACATTAAATTCACCACATCCTAGAGGCGAAAAGACCAGAAATATTTTTGGAAGTTCATCCAGTCTAGAAGAGCTGCTAAGGCTTCAAACAAGTCTTTTTTGATTTTTTAAATCTTTCGGCCTATAAACTCGGTTGGAATAAATCTTAGTAAGACATTCCTTTGGCACTCTCACATAGCCGTTGGATTCATTGCTACAAATTAATAAAACTCATATCAAAGAAAGAGTTAATATTAAAGGCTGTTAGTTTATCATTTTAACTTCTATGAAAAGCTTGTACTTCTTTTGAAAATGCTTGAACAATGGAGTAAGACTTCATTTCAACTTCAAGATAGAGGTAAAGGAGAGGGAGAAGGACCAATACAACAAGATAAATCATTTCATTTTCAACATTAGTTAAAAAATTATTCGAGTGATATTATTTAGTAGACCGAGTTGATATATAGGTCTACAATAGTTAACAATATAAAAGCCATCGTTATAGAAAAATATTTATTGTGTATAGTATTCAAGTGTTTCTACACAAAATAATATTTGTTGATAAGTCTTTGGTGAATTTTCAGAGCTTCTATCATTGGCAATGGGGGTTAGGACACGAGACCAAACCATCACCTCCCTTAAAAATAATTAGTGCCTTGGACCGGACTTTTCAAGTTCCAAAAGTTCATGGTTTCAGGTGTCTTTATGGCCCTAGTTGTCCTAAAACCCATGTGACAACAATAGCCTAATATTGTTTAAGAGAAGAACAGCTCACTTCCGACTCTCAATTCCAGCTGGATGAGTCAATTATTCATTGACAGCAACTCTCTCTCCATTGAGAGTGTGTCAGGGATTGAACACCATCTATTCAACAACCATCTAGAGTCAACTTCTTATAGAACGGTAAATGATCTGGCGCCAAGATGACAAATTTAAACTCCATTTGGTTGGTAAAGCAATTATTTCACAATATTCTTAGGTCTGAGAGTCAAGAATATTGTTAATTAGGTGGTATCTTTTCAAATTTTGTCCAATTATCGAATTAACATACTACCGTCTGTTGTTCAAGTTGTACTAAAGTTTCTATCCATTCATTTTCGTATCTGAATCATCGATACAGTCATTCGAGGAAATCGTTACCAAAACATGGTGACAGTTGTTTTGCCGAGGTACAAGTGATCCGGTCCCCGGGAATCGAATCTTGAGCAATGAAATGGTTTGGGGAATTGCTAGATTTATACTGTCTGCAAGAATGGTCGCTGATGAATTTTACATAAAATTAAATTTCATTATTACAGCTTTTTACAGCTATATTTTAAACAATCTGCAAGAATGGTCGCTGATGAATTTTACAGAAATTTAAATTTCAATATTGCAGCTTTCAACTGCAAAGTTCTTGCAGATCTTGTCAGACTCCTTTCAAAATAACCAAGGGCGGATCCAGGAAGATAATTTGGGGGAAAACCGGGGGTTATCCCCCCAGGTCAAGGGAGGGTCCGGGGAGCCCACCCCGGAAATTTTTTTGAATTTGTGTGCCCGTAAAAGTGATTTTGAAGCATCTGACAAACTAATAAGTAAAGTTGTGCGATAGTCCCTCAAACTTAAAGAGATTGTTCAAGTACAAATAGCATTTTTTGTGTAGGTTTTATATTTATTAAATAATTATATTAATATAAATTTTGTAGGATTTGGGGGGGATTCCCCCCTTTACCCCCCCCCCCCCTCCCGAAGAATCCGCCACTGTAAATAACTGATTTAGATTTCAAATATAAATTGGATCTTCTTCTTCTTGTGGTTCCTATCCGTTACGGATGTTGGTGACCAGCTTGGCAAGCTTAATTTTGTCCATAGCCATGCGGAAAAGTTCAATGGACGTTTTCCCGGTCCACTTCCTGAGGTTATGCAGCCAAGATAGTCTTCTCCTGCCGGGACCTCTTCTTCCATCGATTTTTCCTTGGATGATTGTCTGTAGTAGAAGGTACTTGGAGTCATTTCTCATGATGTGGCCTAGATATTGCAGTTTTCGAATCTTGATGGTGTTCATGATTTCTGCCTTCTTGTTCATTCTTTGCAGTACCTCTGCATTAGTGACATGTTCAGTCCATGATATTCTCAGCATTCTTCGATACATTCGCATTTCAAAGGCTTCTATTCTCTTGGAAGTGTTTTCATTGAGTGTCCAAGATTCTGTACCATACAAGAGGACTGAAAATATGTAACATCTGAGAAGTCTCGTTTTTGTTTCATAAATTGGATAGATATGATAAAATTCACACAAATGATTCATTGAGGGCAATAATGATTCTCTGTCTGAGAAGATACAGCGATTCAAACTTAGTTGATCCGAAAAGATTAGACCATGCATATCGAAAGGAAGAATAGAGGGACATGATTTTTATAATCGTAGCCTGCCATAAACAATAGAACCATTATCACCATCCATTTTTCAATGGAATCTCATTGACAAAATTGAAGAAATGTTGAAATATTTACATTCAGAAATTAAATTAAATGAACAGTAATTAACAAATTAATTTGAGAGTACTCCACTTTGAAATTCAATAGAAAAAATGTCAAAAACTGAATGAGTAAAAGTTCCTTAATAAGGTAGCCTGAGTTAGAATTGTAATAAAACTGTCAGAACTCATTGAAGCATCCAATAGTTGTAATACACTGTAAAATAGAGAGGAAAAAACTCTCTCAAAAGTAGCAACTTTGAGTCGGAGAAAGTTTTAGAAGTTCTTGAAACACTTTGAAAAGTAATAATGTCTGATCAAGCGAGTGATGAGAAAAGTTAATGAATGAAAAGAGTGGAACTAAACTCACCTTTTTTCCATCGCGGAATTTGACAGTGCCTTCAATGATGGTGTTATTATCCATGGTTGAGGTGAGGAGAGCGAACGCAGCGATCAACACAACAACAAACACACAACACACATCGCACTGTGACTGTGGCAACGGCGGGCAACCAACTGGCGGCCGACGGACAGCGCACCTGGCTTCGCTGTACAAGCATCACTGCTGCCAACCTCTGAAACTGAAATTCTTGTGACGCTCGCCTAGGGCTCCATCATTTCATTTGTGTATCGATATTTCTACCGCTGTAGACGCTCTGCTATACTAGAAACACAAACATGATTATTACTGGAGAATGAATATGATTATACCATAGCCTCCTTTAAACTAAATTCATTTTAAACTACATTCCTGTAGTTTAAAGGGGGCTATGATTATACTCATTATAGCCCAGTGCAAATTGTACATTATAATATTTGAGCTTGCAAAAATCCGGTACAAATGGAGACGCGGATGGGGATTTTGGAGAAAATACATATATTTTTCTGTAGGATACCACAGAGAAGGAAGGAAATTTCCTTTCTACTTTGTGAGGATGCGTAATTTTTTAGATGGGAGCGGTTGTCCCAGTGGTAGCAGGCGAGTCTAATCGGTGTGATTAGAATAAGAGACGGCACCTACCACTCCTGTTATAATGGTGAACAGCTCCTCTAAATACAATTTATGAGCTTCAAAATCGCTTCCCGGGGGTTCGGAACCCACCTAAAGCTTTAGGTCGATTCACCTCTCATTTATATCCTTTCCATTACCCTTGCACAAGCCTAGAGCTTATGTGGGCATTATCACCAGCAAAAAAAATTGATGTACGTTCTTATAAATTATTCATATATTATAATAATGAAGACTAGTTCTTATCAATAAGTAGAAGCCCAGAACTATAAAAACATAAATTAAATAAACAATAAACCTGCTTCAAGCAGCAAAAATTTGCACAAGGAAATTTCAGT
The DNA here is from genome assembly GCA_017141395.1 of Laodelphax striatellus. Taxonomy (NCBI): domain Eukaryota; kingdom Metazoa; phylum Arthropoda; class Insecta; order Hemiptera; family Delphacidae; genus Laodelphax; species Laodelphax striatellus. Next base: position 32,572,559 of record CM029532.1, read on the forward strand.
GGAATATGATGTACCCTAGGCATTCATGAGTCACCCCTAAGAATCACCATAGAGAAACTATAGAAACTATCCATCCCAATTCTGTGGAATCACCATTTGTCCCGGCAAGAGGGGGCTTATCAGTGACATTGCACTGGACTATTAACACATCAAATAGGACTACTACATGAGGCAGTTTGGAACAAAGATAAATATTTGAAGAATCAATGTTTCTTTAACAACAGAAGATATCTAGAAAAACTATTGATACAGTTGATGGAAATACCCTCCATTGCATATGAGACGTGATGTTTCACATTAGTTTGAACTTATTGGTTCAAGAATTTGGTTAATGAAAAAAATAGAACTCGATGAGTCATTGAAAGTGTATCAATAGCCAGAAACACGCATGAATACTTTGAATAATGAACATTTGGTCATCAAAATAATACTGAGTACAGTTAATTTTGATCAACGATTATAGATTTAGGAAAGAACCGAATTGTTTTGAACATATTAACCTTAATAAAATTTTCTTCAATTAAATGTTTTCTTGTGTTTTGAAATAACTTGAATTCAAAGCCTTCCTCCCGGGAGCCCGGGAGGAGATAGTAAAAGCAATCTACAGAAATTCTCCTTTCTATTTCCATAGAAAAAAATGCTATAAAAATGAATTTTAATTATTGAATCCAATTGTATGCAGAATTCAAATACAATTTTACGAAAATGCGTCTAATGCTTGATGCATTCTCATAACGACGACATTCCAATGTCAAAATTCCTCATTACTGTACGAGAAATGTCTGTATCTCAAATAGTAGGAAAAATTCAGATAAGACTTGAAACTACCCACCTGCCACCTCTCCGAAATAATTTATCAGTAGAATGAAGTATTTTTCAGTTCACGATTGATTTCATGAATGTTGTCACAGGAAACTTGAAAGGTTTTTTGGTACGATGCTTTTATGATAACGTGACATACGGATCAAATCAGTAACCAATTAAAATATTTTCCTGAATGATAAAGTGATTTCAGGGTTTGCAGGGGAGTACTGTAATTATGTTCAATAGTTCAATATTGATGTGTATGTGGACTACTCGTATAAAAATGCACAGGGTTTCTCATTCTTGCCCTTGAACAAAAAAACAATGTGTTGTCTCCTGGAAAACATAGCCACCAGTCTCTCTTCTACCACATTGCCTGTATCATTAATTGAATCGCAGCAGGGAGCCTATATGTACCACTATAAAGGTTTAACTATTTTTGTATGCTTCATACCAACGCGATATTGGTTGAGAAAGAATAACAGAGGGTAAATAAGCCATTACAGTCAAACTTATTCTCCATGATAGACCATCAGCAATAAAGAGCATCTGCACCAGCATTTTATAGTCATCAACGAAGCAGATGGTTGAGATCGAATCATAAAAAAGTCGTAGGTCCCCGGAAGTTGCCCTCTTAACATAATAACAACACAAACACACTCTAAAGCATTCACTCTTTTCCAATCTCAATTTTACTCATTTTCTACTACCAGAGATTCCACCATCTTTCTCATGTACTCAATCGAATCTCTCTCCTCACCTGTTAACCTCGTCTCCTTCTCCAACCATTTATCGAAAAGTCCTTTTTAACTCTCTAATCAACTCGACAGACACAATATTATAAGGTTTTATCTTCCTAAATAGGTTCTGGAAAGGTTAACCGAAGTTTAAAACAAGGTCTTATATACCTGTTATATTATACCTCTTTTACGCTATATTCTTTAATATCCTCCTTGGATAATTGGTTCAAAACTGAGAAATGGGATAAATATTATTGTCACTTTGCATTCAAAATTGAAAAAATGTTTTTCTCTTCTCCGTTGTACTCTTACAATCCACGACCACGAGTGACTCAGTGATCATAAACAAATATCAAAAAGGAAAAAGTATCCCTTGAAAATATATCTGAGTTTCACATAGTATTACAATTCTACCTGGTACTTCGTACATTATAAAATTGAGCTAATGAATTGATCCCTATTATAAGCCTAAAGAAAATCATTAGCATATGGAATAGAATTGAACATTCTCAACTCTTACGTTATGGATATAGGATATTTTGTCATAACTTACTTTATGGATATTTTCAGAGATAATCCATCAGAAACATTCAGAGATAATCTGTACTTCGTTAGTCTATGATATTTTTATCAATTTTATCAATTCTAATAAACTAGAGGCTACTTTCTAATGGTAGTAGGCCTACAACTTGTAGGCTTCAATCACATAAACTAAGTAACTCGTATATCATAATCTGAAAACACGGCTATAGAAATTCAATACCGTATTTTAAGCTGAAGAACATAATATTTCCGTTACATTTTAATCAAGCTCCTCGTACTCTGAACATGATGGCCGACTTTTATTCAATGAGTAATTGGTTGTTTCTGAGGAAGCTTGACATCCACTGACAAACTAGTTTGATGAGAGAGACGTGCTTCTGTTACGTAGAAGAGACGCAATCTGTTACAGAAGGACATTGTTTTTTAGAACTTTATAAATAGAGCAACATACTTTTTACTGCTCTTCGAATGATTAAGAGTGTGATGGATGTCACTTCATGTCGTTATAAGAGAGGAAGAAAACTTCAAACTTCCTGTTGCATTTGAACAAAAAATTATTTACGTATCTAGATTCAAAAGTCCAACAGACCGGTATATAATATTGTGAGCTTATTAATGTGTATACGTTGAACCTAGGCTTAAAAAAATTTGACTTCTTTCTCGAGAGTCTCAAGAATCAGAAGTCGATGAATCGAGTCCACTTGTCTCTGGTAGCCTTATGCTACTAATGAACACACCTAAAAACATATATCAACAAAATATTTCTACTCATGGGAATGATCTTTACAATTTTGGGCTTTAGGCAGATCACATTTGAAAATGGAATCAAATGGTATCATCAACTGATTTTTTATTCACCTGAAGTAGGGGCAAAAACTACGGAAAAGGATGAACATTTTATTCTTGAGTGATTTGTTTTGAAATTTTTGTACTATCAGTAGTTTAGAGTCTAATAATTATAATTCCTTAGCAACCATTGTTCATAGTAACAATTGGGTTCAAATTACTTTTATTCATAGTACAGTTCATTCTTCATCATTTTCAGCTTTAAAAGCCTTTGTGAGTAGTCGAAGCAAAGCGTTTTTCAAACTTTATAATTTTGTAAGCTTAGCTAGTTGATAGCTATGACTTGAAGATTCCGCATTAATTTATAAGCCAAGCTACACTGTTTTATGACAGAAGCAGCAATGCTCATATAATAAATTTCATGGAATAAACTATCTAGAATCATAAACGTGTTTTCCCTGTACTGGACAAAGCTGTGCAATCAAATAGTTTAAAAAAAGCGTACTTCAGTACTCAAGAAATATTATAAAAAGCGGGACACAACATTCAAAATCTTTGACGATTGCTTTTTGAATGTTCTCTCACGAGCAGCAGCAATGATTGATAATTGAAATTCCCTATTAATAGAATAATCCCAATCTCCTTTAACTAGAAACGTGTAGAAGGTATTATGAGTTGAATTCTAAACCCGTCAAATGAAGTCAAGACGAATTCATTCATCTGCGTTCTATGCTTACTTTTATCCTGTTGCCGTCGGGTATGTAATAGTAGTACTAATTCGGATATTATAAGATATTTTTTTTAGTAAAATGAATGGTGTCGTTATGCGTTGTGGGGATGCGGAATCTACCACTGACTTGGAATTGGAAGTGGAAGTTACACAAGAAATTAATTAATCTTGCATTAAATATAGTCAAGTAAAGTAAATACATTATGTGGAGTTAATATGATAATGATAAAATGTATAAAATCTATACATTTTTTGCGTTGGATCCTTATCATCAGTAAAAAGAAGGAACGGAATCTACTCAGAGACCACCAACCATTGAATGCGTTTCTAATTATTTGAAACATAAAACTTGGTAACTGTATTATAGTTGAACTACACTCGTATAGTTGAACTACACTAGTCAAATCTTTACGTACTCAACGTTGTAAACGAGCAACGGACTTGGTGCTGGACTGTCACACTGTGACCTCCCAGCTATGTCAGCCAATTCACAAGCAAAAGGTCCTTCTCAGGGCCAACCTAATTTTTGAAATTTAGGACGTATTCTTAATGTATGCCATTTCAACGCTGAGGGGATGAGCAGGTCAAAAGGAGAGTGTTTAAGTAAGGTATCCCTTCAAAACAAAGTCGATGTCTTAGCAATCCAGGAAACACATATAGAGCTGCCAGAAAATAGTGTAAGAAGCAATATTCCTGGTTATAAATTAGTGGATGCCATTGGACACAGAGTCTACGGCATAGCAACATATGTGAGAGAGGATATTGACAACGTCTCAGTGATTCATAAGAGCTGTGCTGAGGACTTATTCATATTAGCGGTGGAAATATCTGGAATTAGAATTGTGAACATATACAAACCTCCCAATGTGCAATGGAACAATTCAGTACTGCCATTGTTTGAGCACCCTGTCCTATATGTAGGTGACTTTAATAGTCACCACAATCAATGGGGATATGCAGCCAATGATAATAATGGCGTGAGGTTGTCCGACTGGGCTGATATGAACAACCTATCCCTGATATTCAATGCAAAGGACTTGAGCACATTCCACTCTGCTCGGTGGCGCCGAGGGTACTCCCCAGATCTGAGTTTTTGCTCCTCCGACCAATCTGCAAGGCCCTTGCAGATGATAAGAAGAGTACTGGGTGACTTCCCTCATTCACAGCACAGGCCTGTATTGCTATCAGTGGGCACCCAGATACCAGTGATCAGATCCTCCCCCAAACCAAGATGGAATTTTTCTAGGGGTGATTGGAAAGCGTTCACTGCCAGGCTTGATACTGTCATCAGGTTCATCCCTCCTACAGTAAAGAATTATGACCGGTTTGTAAATCTTATTATCTCAACAGCAAAAAAGTGTATTCCAAGAGGATTCAGAAAGGCCTACATCCCCGGATGGAACCAAGACTGTGAGAGTCTTCTTAAAGAGTTCAATGAAACCAGTAGCCCAGCTACTGCTGATCTCCTCTTTCAACATCTGAATAAAGCTAGAAGAGATAAGTGGATTAAGATGGTAGAAGCTCTAAACTTCAAACATAGTAGCCGCAAGGCCTGGTCACTGCTGAGGAAACTATCTACTGGCAGTGCGTCCGGGAAGCAGATGGACTTGCAACTTGATCCTGATGCCATAGCTAAGAACATTGTAAGCCTGTCAAAGTCAGCTCGCCAACCTTCTGACAAACTCATTTTGAATGAACTGAAGTTCATAAAAAGAAGTAGTGAGGCTCCACTGGAAGTGTCAAGAGCATTCACCATTGAGGAGCTGGACAGTGCTATCATGGCTCTGCCTTCTGGCAAAGCAGCTGGCATGGATGGAATCTTCCCTGAGTTCTTGAAATATACTGGTCCCAAAGTTAGAAAATGGCTATGCTCATTTTTCAATGAAATATTGGCTAGTGGGGAATTGCCTGCTCTTTTTAGAAAGTCAAAAATAATAGCAGTTTTGAAGCCAGGTAAGGATCCTAAGAGTGTTAAAAGTTATCGGCCAATTGCTCTTCTTAGTGTGTGCTATAAACTGCTGGAGCGCCTCCTCTATAATAGACTCTGTCCAATTCTGAATGCAGGCATCCCAATTGAGCAGGCCGGTTTCAGACCTGGCCGCAACTGCTGTGACCAGGTTCTTGCTCTAACAGCTTACATTGAGAATGGGTTCCAAAAGAACAAGAAAACATCAGCTGCATTCATAGATTTATCCTCTGCTTATGACACAGTCTGGAGAAAGGGCCTACTGATCAAGCTTTATAGATTAGTTCCATGTAAATCCATGTTGCGCCTTGTCAATGCCATGCTCAGCAACAGGCAGATCAAAGTATTTATGGGACAAAAAGAAAGCTCTTTCAGGACTTTGAGAGATGGCCTTCCACAGGGCTCAGTACTGGCTCCTCTCTTTTTCAATGTTTACACCGCTGATATGCCAGCAACAATGTCCAGAAGATTCATATATGCGGATGACATTGCCCTGGCCACACAGCATGAGGATCTGAAGAAAACAGAATTGACACTAACCAATGACCTCTCTACCCTCAAAGACTACTTTAAGACCTGGAAACTGAGGCCAAATCCAAGCAAAACTGAAGTATCCTGTTTCCATCTGAATAACCAGCTTGCTCATGCCAAACTGAATGTATTTTTCAATGATGTCCTACTCAAACACAATGAGCAGCCCCAGTACCTGGGAGTCACATTAGATAGGTCTCTCACATATAAAAGCCACTTACTGAAGACTGCAGCTAAAGTGAGGACCAGAGTCAACATTGTGCAGCACCTTGCTGGTTCCACATGGGGGGCAGATGCAAGGACTTTAAGAACCTCTGCATTGTCCTTGGTCTACTCAGCTGCTGAATACTGCGCCCCAGTATGGCTTAATAGTGTGCATGTCAGAGGTGTTGATGTTGAACTCAACAGGGCTATGAGGACAGTTAGTGGCACTCTCATGGCAACACCAACTCCCTGGCTCCCGGTACTGTGCAATATTGCTCCACCCAATATCCGTCGCAGAGAGGCATTGGCTAGAGAATTTTCCAAGATTATGAAGGATCCAAGGCTGCCAATCATACAGGATCTCCCCTCCGATCGAGTCCGACTGAAGTCACGACACCCCCCACTGCAAACGGCCTCCCAGATGATAGCACAAGAATTTTCATCAGCTGGTGCTTGGAATGCATCTTGGGAGGGGTTTCACGGACAAAACAAGCCTCTAGTGAGGGATCCATCGTTACCAGTGGGTGGTATGAGTCTGCCAAGGAGAGAATGGACCCTTATCAATCGGTTCCGTACAGGAGTGGGAAGATGTAATTATTGGCGTACAAAGTGGGCTCTGGCCGATGACCAATCATGTGACTGTGGAGCTCCAACTCAGACAATGAGCCACATCATTGAGGAATGCCCTCTTCGCCTTTTCCCAGGTGGTATGGCGGACCTACATGAGATTGGCGATGAGGCTTTGGACTGGCTGAAGGAGCTGGATTTGGCCTTATGACTTGAAAGGATATGTAACAGTTACATACTTTTTGATTTTAATATCATTATCCTGCAATTTAAATTCTAATATATGTTTTCTATTCTATTGACTTGTATGTTATTCTATTGACTTGAGTACTTGGTGCTCCAATCTGTGTTTATATTGGCTGACAAATAAATGAACCATACGATATATACTACACTCGTAGATAGTGACATAGGATTCAAACCAACAACAGAATAACAGAATATGATGTTCTTTTTCTTGAAAACAACAGAGGTTTGTTTGATTACGTAGAGCGTTGAGGGTTGGTGAAATGAGGGGACAGTAGTTGAATTGAACCACGTGCACCCTTGCCGACGGGAGCATCAAGATAAATCACCGAGTCGACTCCAGGTGTGATTAATGACGTCATTCCTGCCCTCATTAACGAGTTGTGGTCGTGGTGACTGACAAGCAGCAAACGATGTTGATTCAACTCAAACTTTTGTGTCTTGTAATGCAAAATCAATAAAACTTTAATAAATAGATCTCTGGCAAGTGGCAACTGCTGTAACGATGATTATATTTCCATTTTAATGCTTTCATTATAATCATATTAAACAAGAGCGTAGCTAGGATTTTGTTTTTGGGGGGGGGGGGGGTGCTGAAATAGGCAGGAAGCTTATAAAGATGTAATAGTTTCATGGGATAAAAAAGCAAGCAAGAGACAAAATTACAACAAATGTCAATTTCGGGGGGTGCTGAAGCCCTTTAGCACCCCCCCCCTGGCTACGCCTTAGATATTAAAATTATTGAACTGATGCTGGAAGATCAAGGATCGTTTATGTTTCGTGATCTTACAGAAAGATAAAGGATAAGAAGAATACATTTCAATAGCTCCAAAACAAAAATCACGAGTTCAATTTGTCGGTTTACAAATTATTCATTCATCCTAAGCGAACAAGCGTTTCGAACCATCAACAATAACCAACCATCATCCTACGAACCATCATCAATATTCAACCATCATCCTACTCATATCGTCATATCGCTCTTCAGCTTTTTGAGCGGTGACACACGGGGCTTCTCGAGCAGCGATTTAATCAGAATCAAGTATTCTGGTTCGATAGATAGGATGTAAGACGCATCTCTGATTTTATTCTACTGGGAAACAAGTTAATAAATTCTTCACTGAGAGAATAATCGCGGGTTCATGTCCCATCCCTGTTTTGATTCTACTTCGAATTGAACCAGAGACAAGTGGATACTAATATCTATAGTGGATACTAATATTCTAGTTCCAATTGTCTCTGATTGAACCGATCAATCGATTTTTATTATTATTATTTTTTGCGTATCGGCTTTGAACGGTGGGGAGACCCGAAGGTAGTTCCACCTCGCCGTGTATAACCTATTGATGATATTCTGGAAGGAGTTCATGGTCTTGAAAAAATGTTTCAAGATTTTATAAGGTATGTGTTTGCATGTTGGATGATTGACAAAAATAGTCGACTGCATAATCGATGAGGTGTTGATCATGTGTGGGGGAGCTAACATCATAATTTGTGAGCCTCTAACGGGTGAAGTTAATTAAAAATTATATATCGCTCCATCAAAATAATAATAGCTCCATTAAGAAATCATAATTCCTGCCAGCATAATTTTTAAGCTGAGGGCTTTGAAAAATCGTCGGAGGTGTTACGTTTCTTTCATTAAATATGATATAGAAGTGAAAGGTTTAGATTTTCCAATTTAGGCCTATATGAACGGAAACGAGCCGTTCGCACCCGCATGTACAGTCACGTCTCAACTAACCGGAATTGATGTTGGACAGGCGACTTGGAAAAGTAAAGTTAATGGAGCACAATACCGTTTTATTCCCACAACAATGGGGTAATCAAGGCAATTCTTAACCCTTCCCGTCATGCCTCTTGGATTGCTATGGAACGAAAACATCCCTTTGCAAGTAATTTGATGAGTTAATTGTTGACCGTAGATGGGGCGTGAATTACTAGGACAAACAATGTTGACTTTCTCACAAATAAGGTTCATTAGAAACGAACACTGTAACATTATGAACTCCTTGTTTTATGAATAGAGACATTTTTCATCAAATTGTGGTACCGTACATGGGAGATTGCATCTGTCTATTACTTTTGTCTATGTTCTATGAATTTTTCCAAGAAAAATAGTAGTACCCTATTTAATGCTAGTATTGATGATAGAGGGAGGGGAGGGGGAACAAATAGGTTTCTAGATACTTGGATATGTAGATAACGTCCAAGGGGCCGTAAAGTCTTCATTGATGTGATCTCGAAAGCACCTGGAATAATCCTGGAAACAGCTTTTGGAAGACGTAGGTGTCATTTTGGTTTGAGTGGTTATTCTAGAATATCCTTGTATAAAATGGACGTTTTTCATTATGATGATAGATTGAGAATAAATAAAAAGTGATTTGTGAATAGATAATGAAAATTATTAGCTAATAAGCAGGATGATTTCAGTAGCTTTTTCTCAACCAATGAATTGGGATTGGTCATGTTATACCTATTTTACTCACCAATTTCATGATCATTTTTTATTATTCTTATATTTATTAAGATTCTCATACACAAATATTGCTTTTAATAGATTGAATTAATTATTATTATTTTTATTCTATTTTCATTCAAGATTAGTAACGTATGTATAATCATTTAACTTACGATGAGAAAAAAATCAAATATTAGACTACTAATACCGGCCTAATCAAATTAGAATGTTCGATTCGCCATCCACCTGACACCTCGTATATTTTATCATCTTAATTAGAAAAATCTTTACAACTATTCATAAATTATAAACTGATTTATGAACGCATGAGAAACTAGATAAATAAATAATTATTATAATTCCTACAAGTTGCAACAGTATGATGATGGAAACAAAGCTTGAAACGACTTTACCATACCAGATAATAACCTTTCAGCATCAATTTACTTGAAAATTCGAGTGATATATTTGAAAAAATAACGAGTAGGATATGAATGGTTGAACATTCTACGTAGCATAGAATACAGCGGATGGGGAAATAATTATTTAGTTGGTTGAAAGTGATTATTCAAATGCTTGGTTCTTTGTTTGTCTGCTTTATTCAAGGCTTATTTGAAAAGATTCAATGGGGAAAGGAAAGGAAAGGAAGAAAGGGCCCGCGAAGAATAATGGCTGGCGCTGGGCTGGGGAAGGTGTTGTCACGAGGTTTCGGGTTTCTATGCGTTTTCGTTTTTCTTCAGCCCCAGTTTCAGATCCTGTACTTAAAATCTTATTTTGGTTCTTTTGTTATAACCATCTTCAAAAAGTACGGATTGCCACACTACTCCGTTTCCATTCACTATCCTTTCTCCTCTCTGCAACTCCTCTACCCACCTCAGTTATGTATTATCAAGCTTTTCTCACTTACATTTAGCTTTCTCTCGCATCCCGTCCCTTTTTATAACATTAATATTATTTTATTAATCATGATTCTTCTATAGTTTCCCATCACATTCCAAGTCATGGAACATTATACTTTCTCTCTAGACAATAAATATCACTGTTCTGAATTGTGTGTTTGAAGATTCTGAATCTTCTAAGTAGACAAATGTATTGATTTTAAAAGTAAATTCTATATTAGATGATAACCATATCACCAAAGTATAATCACTTGATTATTGTACAGAATGTTCTAATATATTGTGTATAATGCAAATATAAGGAGATAATAAATTATTTAAAATTCTTTAATGTCTATGAATAATCATATTACTCCATTGATAGGCACTACTCACACTTGGATACTTGAATTGCGGCTACTCAGCGACTTGAGTATCCATCCAAGTGTGAGTAGAGCCTTAAGTGTGTGAAAATTGTGAACAGTTCATCAAAATCAGAAACGCTTGAAGAGTCTTGCCTTGCAGATAGTTCTATCTCTTTCAATTGCAGTAGAAGCTGGTACCATATTATTTTTATTATTTGTTCATGATTGAATATATATAATGATCAAATTAAGGTCGATAAGTGAGATATTATTCAATATAGGCCTACATACAATGATTTTACAAAGAAATCAATACTGTAGCCTGCATCTTTTTTCAATTTGGTATTTTTAGATCATAAAATTTTGAAAGGATAGATTATACCTACTATATTATACGTATGTGATGAAATAATTCAAAACCTCACGGATTTACAAATATAAAATGGCCTGTTGTTATCTTAATGACAGTCTATATTTAACTACATGATATGGAGTTCAGATTGAGGAAACCAATAGACTATTTGAAAACATCTTGTTTGTCTCGATTATCATGATACTCGGTTATCACTGCCTCATGTTGTTTACAATATTTATAATGAAGTGGTTCTTTCATCAGTTATCGCATTACAGTTATAAAATTTAAAAGTACGATAGTCTAAACTCTAAAAAAAGACTTTATTATGTCAAAAAAGGCGACATAGCTCATTGTTGTACTTATACTGTAACAGTGGCGGATCTAGAATTACTTTTTTTTTTTGGGGGGGGGGGGGGTTAGCTTCTACCGGTGCGACAGGGGGGGGGGGTGATGATGAAAGTACGGATTCAGGAAAAAAGGATGGTTGAGGCATTTGCCTCAAAGTGTTTCTGATATTGATTGCAGGCAATGTATATTTTTTATGTTTTGCCAATTTTGACATTAAAGCTTAATGAAGGGCTACCGGTATTACAAATTTGAAAGTAAATCAAATTAATGATCTACAATGGGACCTAAATGGGTATTGTATGCCGAACAGTTTGATAGCAGAGAGATTAGAAATAAAAGTTTTCTTTGAAAAAATTTAAATTTAAATTTTCTTTAAAAATTCTTCTTCTATACTCTCTGTTTTAGAGATATAGCTCGTTAAAGGTCAATTCTAAATCGATGCATTTCAAGTAATTTCTCTTTATTTCACGTGAGCTCTTGCGATTCCACGCGATTTTCGGGAGAAATCGCTTGAAATTAACTAACATTGATGAACTTTGAAGACCTATATCTTGCAAACTGTTGGGTCTACAATCACCGATTTGGTCTCATATTTTAGAAAATTTAATTTACTTTCGAAAAAATGTCAGGTGCCGTTATGGAAAAGTGATGTTTTAGGGTCAAAATTGGCCAAATGTAAAAGGCCCTATTTCATGCAAGGTTGACACTTCTTTTGATGACAATTTTACTGGACATTATCATACAATTAATAAATTGATTGATTGAACATGTGGCATTAGTGATATTAGGTCATTCTTGCTAAAGAATAATTTTATTTGCTTCAAAATTATGATATTTTTATAAAATTTACATTATTACAAAAAATTTCCAGTCGTTTTGGGGGGGGCTTCAACCCCAAAGCCCCCCCCCCCGTAGATCCGCCACTGTACTGTAATAAATGAAAAATCGTCATTCCTACATAATAGGAACCACAAGAATTCAACAATAACCCAAATCAGGACACTCAAGACCGTAAAGTTGAACTAGGGTTTAAAATATTTAAAAAAATATGAATGACTCACTATTATTTCATATAAATAGTTTTTTCAAAAGGTACTTATTTGGAATCCTCAACAAATTACCATCCTCAAAATTAGAAACAACAAATTAAAAATCCTTAACATTGCTCTCAGAAGTCTATCTCCATTTCCCCAAAGTATTGTGTTTGTAGTTTGTTTAGGAGTGGAAATGAAGTGCTACTATTTACAAAGAATATTTTTTTCCAAGTAAAGATTTTAGATCAATAATCAAATTCCTGTAATTTGTTTGAAAGGTTCCGTGTAGTTAATTATGAAATGAACGGCATAAAGGAGTACACATTTCGCGAGCAGTCCGTTTTATAATCCTCCTGCTACCTAGCGGCAAACGCTAAGACTGCAAGTTCACCCTCTCACCACTAGAGATCGCGCCAATGCAAAAAGATAAGTTGAGCGTCACTTGCGTTGTGTCATAGCCTCCTCTAATACATAATACCTCTAATACATAATACCTCTAATGTATTAGAGGAGGCTATGGTTGTGTGCCTCGTGCCTCATGTCTTCACGAGCTTCACGTTGACCAGCAGCGAACCCAGGGGGGGATTAAGGGGATATATCCCCCCCCCCGGAATTATAGAACAAAATTGAATAATATACTTAATATATATATTATATTTTGTATTAAAGAAAGGATATCCCCCCGAAAAATGTTTCTATTTTGCCCCTGACGTTGACGTTGTGCAATTATTAGTGAGTGTAATTAGTGCAAAACTGCTCTCGTTATCAACATATTAATACAGTAGCCTACCTTAATTTGTTATGAACAGTACTTGTAAATAATTATACAAGGAATTTTTCTAATAATGTAATGAATGTGTATTCTCTCAAAGGATATCTACTTTATTAAATAAAATCGCCGGTTGTCGTTCAATATGTTATTAGCTTTCAGTTTATTGTGAAAATTAATAAACAATGTGAGACAAATTTTCTGACTTCAAACAAAAAGCAAATTTGAAAGACTTTATTTTGGCAGAAATCATGACAAGTTAATTGAAAAATACATTGCATACAATAGAAAGAGAATGAAGATACAAACTAATATGAATAAATTATGCACTTTCATTTCTAAGATTAAGAAGAATAAAATATAAACCAAAGTGAGATTTATAATCAAATTCTTTCTAAATCGCTGGTATATATTTTTTTGCAAGCAGGGGCAAAGCAATAATTATTTTCATATTGAAAGAGAAGACTTCATTCTAATAAATTATCAGTCAATCTATGTAAGAGTGGGGTTATAATAACCAATAACCCCATTATTCAACACGTAAGACGCTATGAGCTTATAGAGAATTCAACATTGGAAATTCGACGCCAATGAATTAATACTGAGAAGTGAAGAATCATTGATTCAATGTCAAGTTTGTTTTTTGAATAATGAATTGGTCGAAAACCTTTCAAGTGCTACACAAGTTCATTCATCTGAGAATCCAATGCGGAGTTGATTAGACATAAATATGTTGTTTGAAAGTAGTATAAATATGTCACTTCTGTCACCCACTCTGTCACCTAGATGGCCGCTGTCACCAAGATGGCCGCTGTCACCAAGATGGCCGCTGTCACCAAGATGGCCGCTGTCACCAAGATGGCCGCTGTCACCAAGATGGCCGCTGTCACCAAGATGGTTGCTGTAACCAACATGGACGCTGTAACCAGAGCGTTCTCTGTAACCAACCTATTCACTGTAACCAAATCTGATTATGTCTCCAAAATGGCCGCTGTAACCAATTGGAATTCTGTAACCAAAATTGACGCCGGCACCACAATGGCCGCTATCACCACAATGCGCGCCGGCACCATATGTGACTTTGTCACCACATTAATTGCTGTAACCAACATGGCTACTGTATCTTGTGAGAACGAGCCGGATCATGAAGACAAGATAGAACCTCACCCAGCTTAGTACCGCCCGCCTTTTCAAAAATATTTTCCCACAAATCGGCTGATTAGCAGACTAGCTGACTATCTCACACCTAATTAGAACCTAATTACGTGTGAACATTATTCTATTATTCCTGCTTCAAAAGTTGGCTTATTATAGATGAAATCTCAGCTGAATGGTTATCATGACCAGCTGACTGTGAGCCTATCAATAAAGCTAATCTTTCAACAAGTTCATCTGCATTGTCAAAATATCGTAATTTCTACAGTTGGTTTTTCTGTTTGCCCTAACCATATTTAGTTTCGATCTAATTTTTCCTATTCCTTTCCGCGTACTTCAGCATCATCATAATCATCATTATCATCATCATCATCACCGCTACTTTCATTATTACGTGATAATCTCACATCTCCAGGAAGATTACGATAAAATGATGTATTCATAGTGTTAGACGAAGAGGCGATAGGATTTGTACGTTCACTTCGTCCTCCACCTCCTCCGCCTCCTCCTCCTCCTCCACCTAAACCAGTCTCATTCAATCGTCTGTGCAGATCCCCAATTGATGATAAGTTTGCTAAACTTGTTTGATCATGAGATTCTTGGTCTTTCTTTTTTTCGAGCAAGCAGCGGGGTGGATGAAGAGAGCTGTTGCATGCCATCATGTTCTTGATCTTCATCACCTACTTGCCTCTCCCGTCTACTAAGCTGAAAGATCGCACATTTCGTCTGCGTGATCTGTTCTGCCTACCAACAGCACTGACAGTTAACGCTATAGATGGAAATATTTTTTGATAACATGTTTATATTTAAATCCTGCTCCGGTTTTCAAATTATTACGTTTATTCAAATGAATACGTGTCTGCGTTAGTATTCGTTTATATTGTCTTATCGAGCTTACACCATATAAATCTGCATCTGGTTTATTTCGAAAAATGAGTTCTAGCAAGCCGTGTGACAATGGATATCTAATTGCATCTACATATAAATGCTTATTGTCGAATCTTACAACTGAATTAGGTCCGAATTTAAACTGATTGCTTTTCTTATCATAACTTAATCCAAAAGAAACGTTTTCTTTTTACAAGAAATTCTTGTATATATTTTTGCGTTAATTTCTGTAAATTACTCTGTGGGTATGAATTATCATCATCAACTATATCATCATCATTATCATCTGAACTTATCACCACCTCATTTCCTTCTTCTTCTTCTTCATACTTCTGTTCAGCATTTTTTCTAACATGATTCCTATTAGTATTATTATTATTGCGATTATCAAAGAAGATTTCAATTCTACAAGTGGTTTTATTATTGGGCTAAATGTATCTTGTAAATCTCGTTCATTAGCTCTTCTGCTACTAATCAACTTTTTATGTTTATTAACAATTGAATTTCTTAACTTGCTAATAGTATTCTGTAACAATTTTGATTTCGTCTTTAATTGAGTACGGACATGATGATTCTGAACATGATGGCTATCTAAATTACCATCAGCAACAGTGTTACTACTACTACTACTACTCAACTTTGTTAGCGACTTGTTTTCATCCTGACGCTGTTCACACATCTAACGCAGCTTAATACTAATAAATTTCTTCAGCGCACACGCACCTGTGTTTAGCTAATAATAATTTCACGTTCAAAACCATTCTTATATTTACCGCTTTGTGGTGTTAATTCAAGATTGATTGTAATGAATGCCCTCTTATTAGATCTCCATACACTATCACACATTTTATGAAATGCTGAAAAACTCATGTCTGATGCAACATAATCTCTAAATATTAACTTTAAATTTTGTAAATCAGTTCGAAATAAAATAATATAATTAACATTGTCGCGTAGATTATGTTTACCTGCAGCGGCAAAAGATTGAACCAAATAAACGCAATCAAGATTATAATGACGTCCTATGCAGAAATAAGATGTAATTTTCGATCGACCTTCAAAGATAATGTCATCGAAAATAACCAATGAATTTCTTCTCAACTTTTCTGGCGGAGGGATATTGTCAATATCCCGCTCATGAATAAACCAATATTTTTCAACCCATTAAAAATCATTTCAAGCAGTCTATATTTTGGCTGATGCAATGATCTACTAAACACATAGACATTTTCAAATGTTAATGCATTTTCATTAACAATCAATGATAATAAGAGATGTTTTCCACAAGCTGATGGCCCGATAATTAAACAACGTAATTGAGCAGGAAAATATCTACCGTTTTTCTATTCTTCTCACAATTTGATTGTGAACTAGAGTTTAACAATAATCCATCAAAATCTAGTAGACTAATTTCTTGCTTTGATGATGATGATGAATTTTGTTTTTACATAATGTTTTAGAAACTTTTGAATTAACCGACATATTGAGAAGTAAATAAACTAATATCGCTCTCTCACATGATATGCTTGCGCACAGTCTGACATCTGCTCATCAACTAACTGAAATATGTTAATAGCGAATAACTATGTGGATGAGGAGTATGCTCACACATAATAATAAACAAAGGGATATTTATATGTGCAATTTATTTTTTTACAAATCCATATCGTCTATAGTGATGGTTAAAGTTATACATTGTTTATAGAAATATCTTAAATTAATTACTACTACTAATTACAACGAATAAAACTTACATACAACTAACACAATTCCAAAATGATTATTATACGTTTTACAATTAGCAACATATTACAGTAGGTTGTTTTTGATTAACACAATAATTTAGCCTTGACAGCGCAAAGTTTTAAAATGTCTGTAAAATTCAACAAATTAACCAACATTTGTTTTCTTCTTGGTTTTTCTCACCAATCTTTTGGGGAAGATATCATTGTTACAGGTATGTGAAATTCACAATTCTTCAGCTTTTCGAAAATCATTAATTTTCCTAAGCGTAATTAGATGACAAACACAAACATTCTTGTTCAGATTACAATTCAAAAATTTACATGAATTTGCATGTGCTGCAATTTCTTTTACAAGCCTGCGTTTATTTTTATTCTTAGCATCAAAAATACAATGTGAAAAATGATCAATTTTATGAATATCGCTGTAGAGATATTCTTCTGCACTAATGCATTATTGACAGACGACAACACAGCCACATGAGGTTTACTAACACATCTAAGTCACATTTTCTACGTTTTGTTTTGTCTCTACTGAATTAACTGAGTCTACTATGGTTTTGAAATTTGCTGTGTAACATCATTTGATATATCATTAAGCTGTGACAAATCATCACAGCGTACATCATTATCAAAATCAGCAGATGATGATGATGATGATGATGATGATGATGATGATGATGATGATGATGTTATTTCATCTGTCTCATTTATATTTTGCATATTTTCTTCATCTGTATGCTGTAAAAAATACACATATATAATTTAGCTATATTTTTATACGGTCTCTCTATCTCTTTCTGTTTCAAACATTGCAGTCTAGAACGAAAAATCAGTTTAACAAAGTATTCTTTATGTTACTAAATTTTCCAATGGAACCCAAGAATTAAATTTATCTGAAAATCCTAACCATCGAATTAACGCATGATTATTTTTCTTTGAATAATTTTTTCAACAAGATATACTTTTGTTCTGCTGGTGATAATTGAGTTTTAATAATTCATCTGCATAAAATGTTCCACTAATATCATTATTTTCCAAATCGGCTATTTTATAAACAATCGGTTTAGATGTTTTTATAATCTGTGTTACGAAAAAGCTCGGGTGTATAATTCATTGTATAACCCTTTTGAAAAATATGTTTATGTTTGCTAATACGGACAATATCATTAACTTGAAATTTGGGTCTATTAGAATTTTTTGGTAGTTTATCTAAACGTTTCTTATGAAAACTATTGATTCTTGACAACACAATATCACTATTATTTTATTCACCTGTGAAGGTGCCATACCAATTACTCTGTGTTTTCGATTGTTATATTCAGAAATTAATTTATCTATATAATCAATCCAATTATATGTCCCATTTGCTGTAAAATATTTAAATAAACGAGTTTTCACGCTGCGTATAAATCTCTCGGCCATAGCCGCTTTTTGAATGCTGTAAGTGCTATATTGATTAATTTTAAATTTATCAACTAAAGCTTTAACGTGTGGATTATAGAATTCAGACCCATGATCGCATTGTAAATTGCGACATTTTCTGCACGTAAAATGCCTTCAAGCGCTCGTGCAACTTCCTACCTTTCGTTTTCAAACCAATTGCATAACCTTTCTTTGAAAACAATTAACTGCAGCTAGAAAATATTTAAAGTTTCTATTATGCTTTGATAACGATGATAAGTCTCCTAAATCAATTTGAATCAGGTCATGTTGATTCTTAACAATCGTTGGTCTAGTTATAAAATTTTTCTAACTTGCTTATGTAATTCAATGGCGATTTTATTTCGAACTTGATTCGATGCAGGTGTAGCTAATACAATCTTATTCGCTCGCGGCATAATCAACTGCTTCTCCTTCTTTTCTTCTCTTCTGCTCAATACGACCGTTTCCGGACAACTGTGCATTTCAAGGATCACCAGTCACTGTGCTGTCACCATGCAACGCCACTTTTCCACTACATGAGAATCTTCTTCCCGCTTTCGCTCTCTCTGACTGCAACACTATTTGCAGACAGACAGACAGACAGACAGGCAGGTGTTGTTTGCCAAAAATAATTTCAGTTCAGACAGTGTGAAAATTTCTTTCACACTATGCATTAAACATTTAAACTCAAATTTTATATTACAATAACACCAATGTACCATTTCTTATGCGTCTTATATCTGAAAAAAATATCACAATTGTTATTATTAGTTTTTTACATTGATTTTGTAATATGTTTTATCTATCATTATCATTATTATCTTCGTCATCATCATCATCATCATCATCATCATCATCATCAACACCAACAGAATCAGTTGTCTTTATGAGCTATCTCTATGCAGTAATTGATTTTAAATAAGAAAACATCTTGCATTTCATTTTCATCTAATGAAAGTTTCTTTTCTCTGCGTTTACGTTTAATTTCTGTCCAAATTAGTTCATGTGAATCATCCAGTTCATAGCAAAAGCATGTATAAATTCCACAAACGTCCCAAGATTCACGCGTGCTTTAGCTTGCTCTTGTGCTCGTTTAATTAATTTACATCTTTCCATATGTTCCAATTCATTTTCATCAAAAATTACGAACTAATAAATCTCGGTACTCTGTAATGCAATCAAATGGGATAATTAAACGTTGCAATAATTCTATGTGCTCCTTCTGTAGCGTGCATAGACACCGTTGATCCGGATCTGGGAAACGCGTCTCTCTACAATCTCGTTCTGTTTCATCTCCTCCATTAAATGTAGATGATGATGATGATGATGATGATGATGATGATGATGAAGAAGTTTCCATTATCTGAAATTAATTTAAAATTATTAGATAATGTTGAATAAACTATCGAATACATCAATCATCTGCAAATTCTCGAGATTATAGCGAGTAAGCATGATCTGTCAGTACAGAAAGACGTTTTCGTTTGATTGTGAGAGCTTCTTCGTCTTTGTCCTCTTCGTCTCCTTCTCCTACTTCTGCATTTCTTTTTTTAGCTCTCTGCAGTTGGCGCTGACATCATCATCTGCATTATCAAGTGAAGAATTGTCTTCATTGCAATCATTATCATCATTGCATGGTGTTAAAAATGCTTCAAAATCTGCATACACACAGTACAAAGATTTTATCGTTGCACTATAATCACGAAATTTCATAATTGATTCACGTTCAATTTCCTCACGGGTACCCATACCCTTTCTTGTGAATGACTTACATATAGCAATGTGTTTTCTAGATTCAATTCCCCATCTGATTGACCTGTGGGACTATGTACATCTGAAAAACGATGCAGACAATATGGACATATGAATTTTTCATTCTTATTCTTTGTACTCCCGCTAATAATCGAGAAAGACCATTTTTCTGTTCACGGTATTAATAAGACAAAAATGTTTATTACCAAAGTCGTTGGTGAGCAGAAGGAGATATATAAGATATTTCCGTTCACGAAACTTTGTTATCCTGAATGGGAAAATTTTTCCGTATCATTACAATAACACAGTATGTTTATTGCGATCTCTAGGTTCAATTTTTCAAAAAGATTCAAATCCTTATTAGCTACAGGGAATGTTAACCCGTCTACATTAACAATTGGCATAAGTTTTTTCAAATCCCTAATACGATTATTACGCGCTGTATTAAAATGCATGGGACCGACCATAGAAAACACATATGGTCTTCTCTGTTTTGAACATTTATTAGAGCCTTTTTGTTAGCCAATTTTGCGGGTGTAGGTATGTAGCTACTTCCAATAGATGATCCGTATATTGGATTATATCTAACTACATGTATATCAGCATAATTAAGTTGTCCCACAGCCCAATTTGAACCATTTTCTGTGAATTGATCCAAAAGAGAAAGAATTTTCTGTTTTGCTGCTTCAAGTTGTAAAAAAAAATTCGTCTCTATTATCTTGTATGTTCAATAAAATAGCCGAATTTGAATTGAAAGATGGTGTAGCAGTCTTCACTGTTTCACCTTCTTCGAGAATTACAATTTTGTACAATGTCACACTCACCGACATAAACCATTTTATGCTGTTATGCAAATTACGTGATTTTTCCGCGAGAAAATCATATATTTTGCTAGACAAATTCTCAATGAACAGTTTCAAATCTAATTGCAGTGAATTCGGTTTATATCTTGCTCGTGCTACAGTTTTTCGCATACTATATGTATAACTTGTAGTAACTTCCATATTATTGCATTGATCCTACTGTATATAATTATGATTAGATGTGTTAATCATAATTCGAGGGAGAAAGAGAAGTGGTAAGGTGAAAGTATAGGTAAATTAAAAGTGAAATACAGTTTTAAACTTACAAGGGGTTGTTTAGTGTGGATTTTCCCCATCCACTCTAGATTGTCGGCTGCAATAAAGTTGACGCTGTTTTGATGATGATGAGGATGATGATGGTGGCGATGATGGTGGTGATGATGATGATGATGGTGAAGAGCAGGTGTGAAGATCTTGTTTATCCTTGCTTGAGATGAATGCAATTCATCTGCTCCGCTACATAATTTGCAGTGCGAAAATGCAGGTGCAATAACGTTCTCCTGTCCTTCCCACTGCAAGCTTCTGTGAAATTACAAAACAAACCACAATTCAGCTGCGTCTGGAAATACGAGTAGGAGATTTTTTTCCAGTATAAATACAAAGTACAAATGTTTATGCTTCATCATTCTCAATTCGTTCATGCTGTTGCTTTCGTTCATCAATTGCTTTCGGTTCTGATATTAATTTCAATTATTCGTTTCGTTTACCAGTGCTGTCGTGTTATTGTGTACAATAATGTCTGATCAAGTTTTCAATCCTATAAGTTTCAATCGTGCGGCTATAAAAGAAATTGAGGCTTTTTCAATTGAACTTCTCACATTCAACTACAACTATCCGGTGCAGAGTGCAAGGATCGCTAAGACCAAATTTGGTAAGAGGCCGGTACTACGCATTACACTGCCACCGTGGGAAACCGTGAAACAACTTCAGGAGAAGAAGGCCGCACTCGCAGCAGCTAGTGCGCACACATCCGACACCGATCCTAACGCATTCAACAAGACACGGAAGCGAATGATGTTTGCAGAGGCAGCAGCTCTTGCAACACAGTCAGTTGCTGACGAATCAGCAATTGAGGGGGCGTCTGGAGTGATTGAAGATGAGATCGAAATATCAACTATAGAGCAGGAAAATTACAGCAGTGAGAAAGAGGTAATTGACACTTTCCTCCCCCGTCGTTATAATCAATTTATAAACGAGGAAAATATAACAGATTTTAACAAACGTTCATTCGAGGTAGTTTTCACGAAAAGCAATACCGATTACACTAATGTTCAATTGATTGAGGTATTATCGTAGGTTAATTGTTATGTGTGCATAATGAAATTGTCACATGCACACATAACAATCGATCTAACATAATACCTCAATCAATTGAACATTTTTGTGTTCAATTGATTGTTTTCATGAAAAACAATGGAGGAAAAAGTTTTATGTTAATAATAAATTAACATTATTGACTTAAATGTTTTTCATTTCACGTACCTTGTTTTATTGAGTAGTTAAGCAAACAGCAGCAACTAGCAGATATATAGTACTTGTAGAAACATCAGCAATGGTAATAGTAGAACTGATCACAGCTATATAACAGCAAAATACTGCAGACACACAATCTATTGTCGATGTTGAAGTTCACACTAACAAGCCACAAACATATATAGAAAATGATTGTGATAGTTGAATGTAAGTTTTATTCGTTGTAATCGAGAAAC
Organism: Laodelphax striatellus; assembly: GCA_017141395.1. Taxonomy (NCBI): domain Eukaryota; kingdom Metazoa; phylum Arthropoda; class Insecta; order Hemiptera; family Delphacidae; genus Laodelphax; species Laodelphax striatellus. The sequence continues at coordinate 32,595,420 of CM029532.1, forward strand.
AGAATATGCGTAACTATCTGCTAGAACACACCTCACACAGTGATGAGCAGAGAGCTAATGCCTGCGTTTTATACCAATATTTTTCTATGAGTGCAGGTGCGTGCATGTGTTTTCGCATGCATGTCTCATCCGATGCGTGAAAAAATCGTTACTTTTGCCATTAACATATGGTGGGTGATGGCAGGTGCCATTATTCATTATTGTTTTGTATGTGTGCATTATAAGCATAGTTGTACTATCGATTTATATTACTGCATTAGTTTCAATTAATAAGTTATCAGATGAAGATACAAAAGAACACCGTTATTCAGCTAATTCAACTCTCAAAAATTTGGTTTCAAACAAAAGTTTCACATTACAAAATGTTTCTGTTACGAATATTACTGATAATGTAGCAGACGATTCTGATTTGTTTTCAAATAATTTATCTTATAATGAGAAATTGAAGCGTGACTCGTTGGATTATATAAAAGCCTGTATATCAAGTGCAAAATATTTTAATATTAGCAATCACTTTAACGATGACATCGATAATTGGTATGAAATATAGTAGTGTACACTTTAATGTTGAAAATTGCTAGCGTTTGTGCTTTTAATGATGAGTATAGAGATTTTCTAGCTGGGTGTTTTACACAAACATCAATAGAACACATAAATACAGTATTGAATAAATCGATGGTTTTCTGTGATAGGAGATGATGATGATGATGATGATGAAAAAAGTTGATATACCTAATTGTCACATCAATTAATTGCTCAGTAGTGTACAGACAGTTGTGGAGGAAGCATGGTAGTTGTTCTAAATACCGTTGCTAAGAGGCTGAGCCGTAATAAACAACGCAAAATCAGAGGTAGGGTGTTTTATCTGCTGCAAAAATTTAATTGGTGATGTAGCTTCATTGGCTGGTACTGCAATTAATAAAGGTATTGATTATTTACCATATGAACTCCATTTTCCAACTTACAAATTCTGCGGGCCGGGACCCGTCTCAGAGCTCGTTTAGCCGGAAAGATCAGCCTATAAACTCTCTTGATCGTCAATGTTTGGCTCACGATCTTGCATATGAGAGATTTTCAGATTCGAAGAATAGAAGTTTAGCCGATAAAAACTAGCTAATAACGCCTGGGAGATTGCTAAGGATCCTAGTAAATCACTTGGTGAGAGGTCGTTAGCATATTTAACAACTAACATTATGAACCAAAGTAAATTTTTCGGTGGTAGAGTTAGAAAAATTCGTAGGAGAGCATAAGCGTAGTAAAAGGTTGTCAACAAAAACTGTGAGTAGTGGTAGTGCATCTGTAACATCGAGACTAAGAAACAGTGCACGTCAGAAAACAATTCAGCATTTAACCAATAGCGTAAAGGGTCGAGGCTTCTATTTAGCACCTTACCGGAAAATTACGGAGGAAGTATTCGTAATCTCAAACTGTCGAAAAGACGAAGTACTGTGGCTGAATCACGGCGCTGAACGCAACCCGCCGATCAGAGCAGGAGAAGGAGGAGGAGGAGGAGAAACGAATCACACGTAGTAATGATGAAGAAGAAGAAGAAGAAGATTCGGCGTGGTCGTGGGCTTTCTAATTACGATTTACTCGCATATGCGAAGCAAATGCAAGTACAATTACGTGGTGTTTATATGCTGGATAATTTACCGAAAAAGGTGAATATAAACGAAAATGCAATTATTAATTTATCTCGAACAGGCTTAGAAGGTTCTCACTGGGTATGTTTTCCAGCTGGAAATATTGTTGAATATTTCGACCCAATCGGTAATCTAGCTCCACCGAAATTATTACTAAAATATTTATGTAGAAAAAATAATGATTGCAAGATCTATTATAATTTTACATCAGTTCAAAAAGTAGACACAAACATTTGCGGAGAATTATGTTTACTTTTTCTAGCGAGACAATTCTAAACAGCTTAAAGCATTCATATTTTTTTTTTTGCAAATGCAATTCCATGATTAACAACGGAACTAGATGATCTCCAAGGAAACATCTTACAGGTGTATATATTACATGCGTGTGGTTGGAGAATTATCGAAGTTGGCATTTGAAGAATCAGATTTGGGGAAATTCACAACTAGGGTTGTCTTTAGAGAAATAATAGAGCTTCCACTTGATATACGAAGAGGAAAATCTTGAAATGTATTAGCAAGGTAACAAACTATTTATCCATCCCTAGTTGTGAATTTCTCCAAATCTGATTCTTCAAATGCCAACCGATAATTCTCAATCCTACGCATTCGATAAAGTTACAATGCAACTTTGATTGTAGAATATATAACGGAATTAATTCACTAATATTAACAGTTGTGAACAGACAGTTATCAGGTGAACATTACAATGAGTAAACTTGTGACATTGAGTGATAATTCTAGCGAATTATATTTAACTCTACAAGAACCAATTCATTTAGAGAATGAATGGGAAATTGGGATGGTTAATTTCACATGTTATAATTCAATAGCGAATATTAATGAAGGTATTAACAATAAAATTATGTACGGTGATTTAGAGATTGCACTAAGAACTGGTGCATATGAAATTGAATCAATAATCAAAGAAATTAAAAACATTTACCGTCTGATCATGGATTAAAAATAATCGCAAATAATAACACAATGCAGTGTGAAATCTATTCAGATAAACCTTTAGATTTGAGTGCAGAAGACAGTTTGGCAGACGTTTTAGGTTTCGAACGAACATGTTTAGCACCCGATAAATGGCATTATTCCACACAAATAGTTAAGATTAGGAGAATACGTACAATACAATTATGTATAATTTAGCTAGTGGTTCAATTTCTCATAATGGAGACGAAAGTCATGTTATCTATGATTTCGTACCGTCTGTACCGCCAGGATACTTGATGATAAGAAGACAATCACCAGTAATTTACTTAGCTATGAGTACAAATGTAATTACTAGCATTTATGTAAAGATAGTCGATCAGAACGGACGTCTAGTAGATTTTCATGAGACAGAGTAAGTGTGTGTTTACATTTAAGGCAAAAGAAAAGAGAAATGGGAGTTGTAGTGTATAATAATCCAACATCATCATCATCATCAAGAAATATTGATACAACACATGTAAGTTGTTATAAAAAGAAACGTATGAGTCGTATCGCAAATCAAAAATCGCAGTTTACGTTCAACTACGTTAAAGGTAACACCTCGTTACGCAAGAATTCTCAGAGATTTAGGATTTAAAGTGAACCCTCGTCATGTCGGCGTTTAGTGAAATATTGAATATTAATAATCAAATTAGTATTGACTCATCGATTCAGGGATATGAAGTTCATTCCTTTGTACCATACACAAACTCAAATTTCAATAGTTCAGACGAAATAAGAATAAGTATTCAACCGTCTGAATTATTCAGTTTACCTTGTGAAAGCTACTTATATGTGGAATTCAGCATAACTTGTAACAAAGATGAAATTGTAAGGAAGACAGATACTACACGAAACAACAAAAGTTGTTCCGCAGCGATACTGTTAATTCTAACCCTATAGCAAATTTGTTTTCAGAGATTCGATTCGATTTATCGGGTCATGAAATACAACGCCTTCGTTATCCAAATATTGCTTCACAAATAAAAGCATATTTATGTCAACGTGCAGGCGTTGACACGAATTCATTTGAATTGGCTGGAATTAAATCATCTGGCTGGAGTAATACAGATCATAAATACCAATTTTTAATGCCGTTGAAAATGGTTATGGGTTTTTTCGAGGATTTTCAACAAATTCTTTTACATGTTAAACAAGAATTAATACTTGTTCGTACATCTCATGATAAAAATTTAATTACTAGTGCACAAGCAAAATACTTAAGTGTGAATATTAGCAAAATTTGTTGGAGAATGCCATTCGTAAAACTCGCTGATTCATTGCAATTGAAAATGTTGAAATTATTGGATGATGATCACCCATTACCCATTGGGTTTAGACACTCTGAAGTTTTTGAATACCCGCTTTTACCTCTTTCAAAATCCCATAGTTGGGTGGTAAAAACAGCTTCATTCCAGGATAGACCGAGTTTTGTTGTTGTCGGTTTCCAAACTGATCGAAAGAATCAGTATACAAAGACAATGGCTGAATTTGATGATGTATCAATAATTAATATGAAATTATTTCTTAATAATATATATTTTCCTTATGAGAATACCCAATCTAAATTTGAGATATTTTATCAAATGTTTCTTAATTTTTCAAAAAGCTATTACAATTTAAAAGTTAGTGATGAATATGGTCTTGCATTAACATTTAATGATTTTAAGACCAAAGCGTTATATGTAATTGATTGCAGCCATCAATTAGAACTATTAAAATCAAATGCAGTTGATATACGTTTAGAGTGGGAATGTAGTGTAGATGTAAAGGCGAATACTACAGCCTATGCTATGCTAATTTCCGATAAACTTCTCACATATAAGCCGCCACCGGCATTGTGACGCAAATTTAGATTAATTCAGTTGGTAGACATGTGTATGCATGAGAGAGATAGATGGATAGATAGTGTGCACATGCTAACATATTAGTGTTTAATTAGTTTTAAGTGAATAGTCGGTGCATAGAGACGTTACAGTGTATGTGAGAGTGAAAGATGGCGGCAGCTGGTGCGGTAGACACGAGTGCAAGCGTGGATACGGGTGAGATGCAAGATAATGTTAATTATCAATGCAACGAAGACATTAATAGCAATAATAATTCATATGCAGTTGTTGAATTTCATTGGTTCAGAGACAATTACAATAATCACATTATAAAGGAGTTAGCTTTTGCAAGTTATGGTGAACAACTAACAGACTGGAAAGAGGGAGTGTTTCATTATCAGCCACCTTATAATTTATGTAAACTCAATGATGATAAAATTAGACATGTATTATGGTTAACAAAGCATTATCATTTACTACCGTGGGATTGTGGAAGGAAAAATTCAGTAAAAATCAAATAAGAAACTTGCTATCAAAATATAAAATAGTGTATACTAAGGGTGAGGAAAAACGTAGATATCTTTCTCGTTTTCACAATGATGTGAGAGATTTACCACACCGATGGAAAAAACCAATTTATAATCCACATACAAATGAACATTGCAAACAGCATAGAAATAATTATGGACGATGTGCATTAACTTCGTGCATACATTACAGGGAACAAATAGAAAATTATATTTTGAATGCTATTGATAGTGGTGATGAAGATTATAGTGATGATGATGATAATGATGATAGTGATAAAAAAGCTGTTGTAGTAGATGAGAGTAAAAAGTGGAGATAATAAAGAAGAAGAAGAAGAGGCGATGGCTGCAGAGAAGAAGGAGAATGAGGAGGAGGAGGAGGAGATAAATGAATTTGATTATTCATCAGTAATTAATAGATTGAAGTCGTTAATGAATATGTTTATGAATCAAGAAGATTCTAAAGCTAGTAAAAACGAGGAAGAAGCACAAGATTTATATAATAATGATGATTATCTATATCAATTAACACATTTGCGTGTATTAGCACAAAATGGATTTTATTATTGTCATAAGAACGATGCTATCAAGTGTTTTTGGTGTGAGAAACCATTAGAATTTCACATCGCAAATGTTTGCGCCCCTGATTATAGAGCTACAATTAATTTTAATGTGTTGCTACCGCATCCACCTGATGCATCATCCCTTCCACAACCGGAACAGTTTCTCACAAACATTAGTACAGAATGATTAGTGTATGTGTTGTGTGTGTGAATAGCAAGCAGACATCGCGACAAGGACTTGTGATTTGTGCGTCGAGGTGTGATATTGAGGAAGCAACAGCATCATGAATCCGAAGGTAGATTACAGATCGATTGAATTAGAAGAGAAATTAAAACACATTATCGAATGTGTTGACAAATTGGATAATGCTATTTCACGAGCATACACAACAGGAGATTTGTATATAATAAATTTTGCTAAAAAGTTGAAATCTACATATTTGTCAACAATTAACAGCGAAGATATTCACGAATATCTGGGCTACAGTAGACCGTTATTATTGGATGTAGATAAATTGATTAAAATTGAAACTTATATTTATGAAATGATGGCGGACATTGTAAATCAAGAATGAGTGTTAAAAAGATTATATCAATAGATGTAGATTTAGTAGAAGAAGGAGAAGAAGATGCACTGCTTAAAAACAAATCAGCATTTGAAAAACATCTCATACATAAACTACGTTATCATAGGTATGAATGTTATGGAAAAGATTATGGACATTATATTATGTGTATAAATCCTCAAGCAAATGAAACAATGCATCAGTTCATTGGAAAATGTACTTCAGATTCGTGCTTTTATCGACTAATGCAATCACATACAGCGGATAATCATCGTGAATTTTGCAATGGAGCTTATCATACATTCAACATGTGTAAAAACAAAATTGATAAATTTTCGTGTAACTTGTGGAGGAAATTCCGATGTACGAAATATTGCAAATTATTTCGATCGTTAAACAGTGTACAATGAGCAGCAGCGCCACATACATACAGGTTTTTTTTAATTAATAATTGCACTTCAATTCTAGCATCTGCAAACTGCAACGATACAACGATGGTTTAATTAATTATTTCGATCGTTAAACAGTGTACAATGAGCAGCTGCAACATACATGCAAGTTTTTTTAATTAATAATTACACTTCAATTCTAGCATCTGCAAACTGCAATGATGCAACGATAGTTCAATCAACTTTTAACGGACATGTTTGAACTTGAATAACGGACAAACACACACCTGCTCGACAGGTGTGCCAATAGGTGTGCACTTGAACTAGAATGCTGGTTGATGCATTCATTATCTGTGAGATCGCCTAGCTGTGAACATTGCGTGCGTGTAAGCTGCTGCTGCTGCAGGAAAGTATTCAAAAAACAATTAATAATGCCGATTATTAGAACAAGTCGTCGTGCGTCATCACGTAACGAGTTTCAAGAATCGTTCAACGCGAAAGCGCGAGAAACATTGCCAACAATTCGACTTTTAGATTTAACTGAACAATTTAGATATCCGATAATTTCAGCACGAATGGTTACGACTAAATTTGGAAAACGAGTTATTGTGCAGGTTTTGTTCTACAGTGACGAAGAACTGACAAGCAGTGCTAAACCATGTGATATATTTTTACCGGAAAAATTTCTATCTGTTGTAAATGCAGATAATATATCGAGTTTTAATGGAAAGGAAAAATATGTATTGATTACGGAACGTGTGAATGGTTCAATCTACCCGAGTTGCACAATCGACAGGATGACAAAGGCTGAACTTGAAGAATATCCAGAGGAATTACAATCACTAATAATGAACGGAAGAGATATGGACACCAGATGTTAACTGCTGCTGCTGCTGCTGCTGCTAATGCTATTCGAGCTCCTGCTTCTTCAAATTCTATTTCTACTTCTTCTGCTGCTGATGCGTTTGCTGCTTCTTTTGCTGCCATTGCTGATAATCTTGCTGCTGCTGCTGCTGTTGCCGAGGTGATGGACACGGCAGAGGACGCTGATGTACGAGAAGATGAAGAATTGGACGACAGTGAGGAGGAGGAGGAGGAGGAGGAGTTTCAGAAGATGGAAGGTGATGAGAACACTGAACGGATAATTGACATTGGAACTATGTATGATCGTTTAATATTATTGCTGTTGTTGTTGATAATTGCATTGCTTTTACTATTGTTGCATAATTTATTGTATGATTTAGCTGTTAAGAAATTACATTGGTAAAGTATAATAATAATAATAAAGCTGAGATTTTTTTCTTTAAATATGGTTTTCTAATTTCCGTAGCATTAGAAACCTAGTTCATCTAGTTTTTAGTACTTCTATTAATTGCATACATATGTGAGGTGTGTACTTGAGCTGCACAGTTGAATTATCATTAGTATGATGATAACAATCGATCGATTTGGAAGACCGCTGGGAGCTAAGTCCAGCGGTTTTGATAGTGATAATAACGAAAATAATAATATCTTTAATGGTAAGCGCAAACGCGCACGCATTACTAAGCAAAAAGTGGAGATAAAAAATTAAATACTACAGCTGAATCAACTTCAACTAATACTATTATCGCATCAAAATCTGAAGAAACACAGACTGATAATGCTGATTGGTTAGGAAATTATGAAAATTGGGATGATTTTATTAGTTCATTACCAGATGGTCGCGGTCTCAATGTTCATTCTAGACGAATTGTGAATTTAGGTTGTAACATTACTATGTTGTGGGTCATGTGTGTAACGCTATTATTTTTATGTTGTATGTCCCGTGACGTCAGGATCAAGCAAATATAGTCGAATGTGTCACAAGATAAGGGAGAGCTAAGTGATGGACTATAGTCACGCATCAAAGACAAGATCTCAATCCACTTACGTAACACACTTGGCTAAGCATACTCCTTACGTGACTGGGCATGTCAAAATTTGGCCTTGCAAGGGCTCATCCAGGATACTGATATTTTCATAAATTAAATAAATTTAATGTATCAATTGGGATTGCCAAGACAGGTGCAAGAACGACTAGAAAACCCAGTAATTAGGTGAAAAACTTGGAGTATATTCTCCTGTTCCTTTAGAACACACAACTTGAATAATTAAATGAATTTTACAAGTTTCGTTAATAATTATTAATAACAATAAATAGCTTGTTACAAAATTTATATCTTCGGTAGAGCGTGGGTGTGGGTATTTTGCCTGGCAAATAAGATAGTACAAAATCTCTAAATTTATGAGTGTCTTAAATACTAGACCATGAGCTCATGTTTCTATGCTTCACGCAGTATGATAATTTTTCCCCACTATTTCACTTCATAGAGGCTTTTCGCGCCTTTGGCCAAAGGATTAAATAAACGGATCACTCACAGTATTGGCGATGCTTTGACGTCGGTTACCGTATCCTGGTTTAGGCAGCCATCTCAGGGGTAGATTGGATTCCGTGTGTCATCTCACGATACTGCTTGGCTCTGGATCATGGGTTATAATATTTCCGCGACTTTACATGAATTTAATCAATTATATATTGCCACAGCTCAATATATCACAGTTAGAAAACATTTAAATTGAAATTGAAACTGATTACATTTAAAAATAATTAAACTGCACTCATGTGCTCAAAAGCAACTGCTCTCTAAGGAGTCTCAAACGGAAGAGAGTTACCCTTGCTAAAATTCAAGGAAACAGAATTTTCAATAGAACATTCTAGAATTTTTAATGAAATGCTGGGCTGTGATTGGTCAATTTAATACCGTGTTTTTTGACGTCAGTACAATGCACAAAGTAGTTCCAACATTTAGCAACAATAACCATTTAAATAATATACGATATATTATATATAATACAGAATAACATATAGGACATTAAAATCCTTTCAATTTTTATTTTTATTTTGGAAGATGCCTTTAAAAATATTCTTTACTTTTCAACTCCACTGCCAAATTCAAAAGGTGAACTGAAAGTTTATTGCTAAATTAATATACATCCAAATATTTTATGCTATAAAATAACTGACTCCTAAAATAGTATAATCTCATATACAACAAATATTTCCAAAATATATTGCTATGTTCGTGAAACCACCGAAGACATGAGACCTGTATATACATCATTTCACCGGCTTGGGATGATATTTTTGGTGAGTACAAATAATAATATGCATTATTTAATAGCAAGTTAACATATGAGGATTAAGTATTTATACATTTTATAAATAATGGATGAATCATAATTTTTCCAATGATTTTATTGGCATTGACATCTTTCAGTAGATGATCCATATAGGCAGTGGTGTGTTTTGATATTTTTGGATGAAGGTTATGGCCATCTTCAAGATTTGTATTTTTCAATTACATAAATTAACATCAAGGAATATAAATAAATATACAATGTGATATGAGTCAGAGACTTTTGGTGGTGAGTCGGAGCTTGCTTCCTTGTTATCATTATTTTATCAATATTGAGTACTGCTAAATTAGGTCAGCTTACCGTTAATTGTGCTATCTATTATAATACCAGCACTTAGTGGTCATTGACAATATTTTATTGAGGCTTTATTTGGTTGCCAGAATTTGTATCGTGACAGAAGCCCCCTATAGTTATATAAATGAGCGAATAAATAAGCTTTTAATAAGCTGCAGATAGAGCGAGTTTGTATAACTATACAAAGAACGAGGCAAATTTTCTAAGATCTCACATAACATAAAGAAGGCTCTAAAAATATGTGAACACAACTGTCTCATGTTAGCTACCTTCCGACTCGAATTCGGTACGGAAATATTCTACGCTACCTACTCATAAGATTTACAGAAGCGTAACATCTAATCATGGCAGTGATTTACACAAAAAATCAAGCATTTAGCTGAGAAAAAATAGAGCAAGGATAATACATCTAAAAGAGCTATATGAGAATTCAAAAGTTGGCGGCTAAACAATACTATGATGACGACATGTCAAACCAAAGAGTATGCCAGGTGCCGAAGGAATCTCTACAAGCGCTGATGCACAAAAGGTATGTGAGGTTATCTCAGATGACACTCGAAAATACAATACAATTCAAACTCATAAGTTCTGCTAGATAATAAATGACATAAATAAGGCTCTCAAACAATTTACATAGATAGATTCATAATAACTCTGGTAACCGATCTGAAGGAAAATAGCAGGTGACTTAAATGGGTGCCGACTTGTTTTATCGATTGATAAAGTCATTAGCCTAGGGCTCACAATCGTAATCTGTGGTTTCACCACTTGACTCAATATCCACTGCCATGCAAACACTTATGGTTACAAATAAATAAACATTCAATAATAATATCAAAATATGTGTTAATCTTAGTTTTAACAAAATTTACTTAATAATACTGGCTACATTATAACAATTTGATTATAAACTTTCACAGCTGTGAAGTATGGAATATATACATGCTGTTTGATTTGTGTGGCATTGGCCTATCGTATGTGTACAATATATCGTCTACGCACACAAGTAGACATCATAACATATGTGTTTTTTGGTTATGTGCATAACGTATGACTTCGTAGAAGCTAACAAAAAATTCAGATATTTACTAATACTAACAAATATATGATATAATAACATAGTAAGTCTTGGAAAAGAAGGTAATTTCTTACTAATATTTGAAGTTGGTAATAATTTACCGTTAGGATTCCATTTGGTTTGATTAGAAACTATGGCGATCGTTGGCCATTAATAATTTTATTAACAGAACTGTGTATTTTTTTTTAAAAAGTTCAATATCACTTATTTTGCGTAATTAATACGGTCAGGCGTCGTAGTACATCCTTGGGACGATCTCTGGCTCATGTTAGTTTGAATCCTGTTGTAGAAAAATCACTTTTTTCGTTTATCTCCAAACCGGAAGCATGTGGTTCTTAGGAATGATATTGTTCATTCTCTATAGTAGGGTTTAATGTTGGCGAGGTTCTCGTACCAAATAGACGAAGTGTTTTCAGGGTCTTGAAGCTGCACAGTATTTACATTTGAAACTGCTATGATACGATGTGGTCCGCTATATAGTTCAAAAAAACTTTTTAGTAAGCTTGCTCAAGGCGTCTGATAGTCTGTGTACTTTCACTAAAACTTCATCTCCAACCTCATATTTGAAATGTTTTGTGCGTTTATCGTGATATTTCTTACGATTCTGGGCTGTTTTTGTTAACTTTCCATATACCAGATGTGTACGATCCAGGTTAGGTAGGCCTGTTTGTAGTGGGTAGTCGATCAACATCTCGAGAAAGGTTAGGTTTCGGCGTCCGAATATAATTTCATAGGGTGTGTACCCCGTACTTTCGTTCACACAATTATTTAAACAATCCTCAAGGAAGGGTAGATATTTTGACCATTGTTGATGTTTTTTACTAGAGTACCCGCGCATAAATCGTGATATCTCTGCCATTTTTCGCTCAACAGGGTTAGAATTTGGATGATAAACAGACGTTCTGGATAGCTTAATGCCTTCTTGGCCCAGTATTTGTTTCCATTTTGCACTGCAGAAATATGTGGCATTATCAGATAATACCCTTTCTGGTTTACCGACGGTATTCGTCCATCTTTGTGTGATGCATTGGGCTAACTTTTCACCAGTGATTTTACTGATTGGGAATAGCATGGTGTACTTTGAAAATAAGCAAGTTAATACGAATATGTATTTTTTCCTATGCTTAGCTTGTGGTAATGGACCATAAATATCAGCTGATATTATCTCAAGTGGCCTACTGGGTACCAAAGCAATCATTTCACCTCGTATGTTATATCGTGAGTGTTTTGGTTTTTGACAGACGGCACAGGCTCTTACTAGCTTGGTTATTTTTCTATCCATGTTTTAAAATAACAAACTTGTTTCAATATTTGTTGGACCTTAAACGCCCCAAAATGCCCACATCTTTCGTGCGATTCACGTATTACATCACGTTCTAGTTCACTGGGTATGAATAGTCGCCAGTTGTATGTATCTCTGCATGGTCGATAGAACAAATATCCTTTATACAGGGTGTACTGTCTCAGGTGTTCAGGAGTATCTGGACCTGGATGTTTCAATTGTTCAATTATGCTGGCTGTTTTATTATCACTTGACTGTGCTATTTTTATTTTTGAAGGGGTTAGCGTGTCTTTGTGTATTAGCGGTGTGATGTCAGCTGGATACGGCACAGATTCATGTTCTTCAAGCGCATAGCAACGGTATGTTGTTTCATGGGGTATGTGGCATCCATCTCTCGGGATAGAAAGTCGGCAGTTTGATTATATTTTCCGGGTAGGTGAGTCAATTCCAAATCAAACTCCTGTAAAGCCAGAAACCATCGTGACAATCTATTGTTGCTTAATTTCGCTGTCTTGAAAAAAGTGAGGGCCTTGTGGTCTGTATTTACAAAGATCTTCTGTCCGAGTAACAAAGTACGATACTTGGTACACACTTCCAAAATACTCAACAATTCTTTTCTGTAACAGAATATCTGCGTTGTGCCGCATTCAACGTCTTACTGAAAAAGCTATGACTCCTTTTGATTATCTTCGTCAAGTTGGAATATTTCAGCGCCGATTGCATAGTTAGAAGCGTCTGTATTCAAGTAGAAAGGTTTACAGAGGTCGGGATGTTTCAGTACAACTCTATCTAGGAAAGCTTCTTTCAGTTGTCGGAAGACTTCTTCTTCTTTATCACCCCACGTCCATGGTTTATTTGATGATAGACAATGTGATAGCTGGGCAGTGAAATGAGCCATTTGTGAATTGAACCGTCTATAGAATTGCAGGAAGCCAATGAATCGTTGTAATTGTTTGCGATTAGCAGGTGATGGAAATTTTCTAATTGACTCTAGTTTGCTAGGATCTTGTGTGATGCCTTCTTTAGAAATGATGTGGCCTAGGTATTTTACTTCTTGTGCGAAGAACTGGCATTTTGACAATTTCAACGTCAATCCGCATTTAGCTAATCTGGAGAATATGACGTTCAAATGTTGACAATGTTCTAGGATGTTACCAGATGAGATGATGCCGTCGTCTACGTAGAGAGTGCAGAATTCGGCTATGTCTTCGCCCAGTGACTGACGTAAGCAACGTGTGAATACGGCCATGGCATTCCTGACTCCAAATGCCAATCTCGTAAAGCGTAGGTTTCTGCCGTTAAATAAAAATGACAGGTAATCTCTCGACTCTTCTTCAACTTGAACTTGCCAATAACCAGCGCTGAGATCGACAGTAGAATACACGGTTTTGCCGTAAAAAGTCTGGAGTACAGTTTCGATTTTGCGGAGATTCGCGGTCATTGTCGAGAACTAAATTCAATTGTCTCGCATCAAGGCATAGTCTAACAGTGCCGTCCTTCTTAATCACGCACACTATCGGCAAGCTATAGTGAGAAGTTGACGTCTCAATTATGCCAAGTTTTTCCATTCTACTTATCTCATCCAATGCAGCTTGACGATATGCAAACGGTATGGGATATGACTTCTTAAAATAAGATTCATGCGGCTTTACATCCAATTTGCATTTAAAGTGGTTGGCTAAACCTGGTTGTTCTGAAAATACATTTCTATTTTTCATGAACATATCACAAATTGTTTCGGGTGGTTTCTTCCACTCTTCACGACTATCAATGCGATCAAATAATTCGTGGAGCAATATCTCTGTATCATCCATTGTTATTCCCTTATCTTTCGAAAAAGTTGTAACATTCAACACTGTCATGCATGCTAATGATTCTTGCATGTGATGGAGCCCCCATTTTCTCTCTACCGGTCCATTTTGAAATATTAAATTTATTTCATGACTCGGAACACTTGAAGCTTCTTTCTTAATTTCTGTAACAACAGTTGTTTTATCCTCATCATGAGTTAAATGCAATAAAGGCGGATCAAAATTTATAGTAGCCCTGAAATAGTTCAGAAAATCGGTACCAATAATGATGTGTGGTCCGCTGACTGGTAACACTAAAATGTATGAGAGAACTTCTTTCCTCTATATCTATTTCTAATAGACATTGTGTAGAAACTTTCACACGACGACCTGGATTTATTCCGGACAAATAAGTAGCGGTAAGTGGTAATATAGCCAAATCCACCCTACTTCTGATTCTGTGATACGAATCATTCTGTATTAAACAGCATTGTGCGCCTGAGTCTATCAGAGCATGTAACTTTATTCCACATACTTCGACCTGGATATAAGTTTGAAAAAGCGTATTCGCCGATCTAGTCTCATGATCCTTCTCTTCTAGAATAGTGTCACGGAGATCTTCGCGAAACGTAGTTAGATTCTGATAACTGGTGGTATTTTCACTAACTATACTTTGAGTTGATGATGTCATTTTACAGTCTCTTGACTTTATGGCGGGCTTAAAGCGAATATGCCGCGGATGAAAACATGCATAATGCTCAAAAGCTGTCGGCTTTTTATATCGAGCATGTTTCCTGTGAAGATGAGAGTTATGATACACTCTCTTATTTATTTTGCTCAACTGCCGTTTAACTTTGCTCTGGGCTGCCGGAATTTGAACCGTCAGAGTCTTATAAGTTTTCTCCCCTTCTAGTCATGCGCGATGGTTATTGCCGGAATTTTTTCCTGATGGGTTATTTGATTTTCCATTTGTTTTTGATGGTGTACTAGTAGAAGGTGGTGGGTTATTATCTTTATCTGTATTAAAAGTGGTGTTTGGTGATGGTGATTTATTTGATTCGTTTCTAGAACTACTTGTGTTGTTGTCTCTATTGGAGTTCATGTAATCTCGGCCATCATAGAATCTATCTTGATCATGGTATCTACGATCTTTATTTCTATTAAAATTGTTATTATTTTGATTCCTTCTGAACCCATTTTTGTTTCGGTAGTTGTTATTTGGTGGTGGTGACTCTATTTCAAAGTCCTGTGGATTATTATTTGTATTGTCAGCAGTGTTAGAATTTTCTCTTGATTGATTTGGTGGCGGGTTGGTTTGTACAAAATTATTATTATTTCTATGATTATTATGCTGTATATTGCTTGTGGAGACAGCTTGAACACAATGAAGGTGGTTTTCAAGGTCTTTGAAACTTTTAATGGAGGCGGTGGCCAATGCTAGTTGGACGTGATACGGCATCTTCTTAAGTGCGATGTGAGCTAAGGTAATATCAGGGAATCTGGTTGTCTAGCTGCGAATTTTGATAGCGTAACCGTGAGACGAATGCGGTATATGTCTGACCACTTCTTTCGTCAAAATTGGAGGATATTATTTTAGATAACAATTCTTGTTGTCTATCCAGGCTCCAATATTGTTCGAGGAAAGCTCTCAGAAATTCTTCCAGGCTGTTGAATTCATGTGCACGTCCATGAAGGAAGAGCAGAGGTTCCCCAATTAAAGAGAGGATAGCCGGAATCTCCATACAGGCCAACTGATTGGAACTAAGTCCTGTACCACTTTTAGCTGTTCTGCAAACGCTTTAGGTGTCATGTGGAATTTTGTGTTATCAAATCTTCCTAATCCACTGATTAGTTGCGACACATTCTGCGTTTCGGTATCGCTACTATCTCACCTCCTCCTCTCACTCTACTCATATTCATTTCAAGTTGTGATATTTTTGTGTGTGTCTGTTTTATTTTACTATTTAAATCGATTTTAGTATTTTGTAACTCGCTGTCAAATTGGGTGATGGTTATTTGGTGTTGGTTTAATTCTTTTCGGTTTCTTTAACTCTGTTGTGAATTAAGGTATGTTCGGTTACTAGACTTTCGACTTGGGTTTGAGTAGTACTTAGTGACGTGTTTGTTAGGCTAAGTTGGGTGTTAATTTCCTGTACAGATTTTTCTAATGGCTGGGTGGAATCTCTAATTTGCTTTTCCAAATTCTTGCAGGTGGTGACACACTCTGTCTTCTGTTTCTCTACTGCCTGTTGTATGTCGGTTTTGGTTTGTTTTTCAAGATTTTCTAGTTTTTTGTTTAATACATCAGTGTGTTCACTTACATTTTGCCTGACCTTGTTTTCTAGTTCAATCGCATGCTTGCTCAATCTTCACTCAGTTCCTTCCTCAAATTCACCTGCATGTCATCCATTCTTTTGTTGAGGCATACAGTAGTGTCATCTAACTGCTTTCTCATATCCTTCATCTCTTCCCTGATGTCTCTGATCTCTATTCTCAATCCTCCATCCATTTTTTCTATTTGATCATTGATTCGACTATCCATTCCTTCCATTCGGTTATCCATCTTCTCCATTTTTTCCGTTTGATTATTGATTTGACTACCCAGTTTCTCTTGGGAATCTTTGAGCAGTTTCTCTTGGGAATCTTTGAGGTCATTACTTATTTTGAGCATGAGGGTGACCAAATCGGTTGGAGTGTCATTCATTAATCTGGAAGTCAGCGGACTCAGTTCATCTGGCGAGTTGTGTAGTAGGATTGACAGTGGTAGGTGACGGCGTGGAGGCGCTTCTGTCGGGCTGACATCTGGTTCCAGGCGGGTGGAAGACAGCTGACGAAGATTTTCAGGGTCGAAGTTGGCACTAGCGATACTTCCCGCGTCTCGTTCCCTGGGCGCTGTCTCGTCAGTGTTGTTTGTTGCCTCGGGGTTGGGTGTGGTCGCTTCTCGCAGAGTGTTGTTGTCTCCCAGCTCTATGTAGGATACAGATGAGTTGGCTGAGAGGTTCTCCATGATGGTGAGTTAGGATTTGGACAGCTGGGCTAGTGGTGAAATCCAAGGATGTCGCGGTCCGATGGTGTGAACGCGACGTGAAGGGTGTAGGCGCGGCGTGGAAATAGATGCGCGGCGCGAGTGCGATAGTGATTCGAGTGCAGTGAAATGTTGACCGAAAGGATTAAGTGATAAGTGATATATACAGTGAGACAATAAATTTTCCAAGACTTATTACAAATAAACATGCACAAAATAAACATGCAATGATAGTTAAATCAATAGATATCTGGTAATTACCAGTAAATAAATTTTTATATATGGTAACTATTAATAAATAGCCCTATATTCAATGCTCATTAATAATCTGGCGATTTTCAAACTATCACAGATAAACAATAAATAAACAATTAATACTCCTAATATCTTGCCTATGAGATCAATTCTGGGGATTTTGCTTAAATTAATAGATTAATTAACAAATTAATAAGCCCCAAGACCTTAATGCTCTTGGTAAACTAATAATATTTTGGTACCTTTAAAGCTTTAATTTCAAGGTTAAATAAGCTGGCTTTCTTGTTAGGCTACCTAAAATAATTATTCAAATGATCACAGAGTGTGATTCATAGCAATAGGTGCGTATATCTCTTTAAATTGTTGGCGATATATCTGAGTATACCCTTCCTCGACGTCTCCTCAGGAATAATTTAATAATGAAATCAATATTCAAATTAATTAATTACTTTATTAAAGCTTGGCAATTCCATAAGGTATATTTTCAATTTCAAAAAGTTTTCAACCATCAACTCTGTGATTTCTGAGTTCAAATTTTTTGGCTTTCTTAATAAAGAAATTTTGTATATCTCCCTCAGGCCGCCATGTTGGGTGCCATGTGTAACATTACTATGTTGTGGGTCATGTGTGTAACGCTATTATTTTTATGTTGTATGTCCCGTGACGTCAGGATCAAGCAAATATAGTCGAATGTGTCACAAGATAAGGGAGAGCTAAGTGATGGACTATAGTCACGCATCAAAGACAAGATCTCAATCCACTTACGTAACACACTTGGCTAAGCATACTCCTTACGTGACTGGGCATGTCAAAATTTGGCCTTGCAAGGGCTCATCCAGGATACTGATATTTTCATAAATTAAATAAATTTAATGTATCAATTGGGATTGCCAAGACAGGTGCAAGAACGACTAGAAAACCCAGTAATTAGGTGAAAAACTTGGAGTATATTCTCCTGTTCCTTTAGAACACACAACTTGAATAATTAAATGAATTTTACAAGTTTCGTTAATAATTATTAATAACAATAAATAGCTTGTTACAAAATTTATATCTTCGGTAGAGCGTGGGTGTGGGTATTTTGCCTGGCAAATAAGATAGTACAAAATCTCTAAATTTATGAGTGTCTTAAATACTAGACCATGAGCTCATGTTTCTATGCTTCACGCAGTATGATAATTTTCACCCACTATTTCACTTCATAGAGGCTTTTCCCGCCTTTGGCCAAAGGATTAAATAAACGGATCACTCACAGTATTGGCGATGCTTTGACGTCGGTTACCGTATCCTGGTTTAGGCAGCCATCTCAGGGTAGATTGGATTCCGTGTGTCATCTCACGATACTGCTTGGCTCTGGATCATGGGTTATAATATTTCCGCGACTTTACATGAATTTAATCAATTATATATTGCCACAGCTCAATATATCACAGTTAGAAAACATTTAAATTGAAATTGAAACTGATTACATTTAAAAATAATTAAACTGCACTCATGTGCTCAAAAGCAACTGCTCTCTAAGGAGTCTCAAACGGAAGAGAGTTACCCTTGCTAAAATTCAAGGAAACAGAATTTTCAATAGAACATTCTAGAATTTTTAATGAAATGCTGGGCTGTGATTGGTCAATTTAATACCGTGTTTTTTGACGTCAGTACAATGCACAAAGTAGTTCCAACATTTAGCAACAATAACCATTTAAATAATATACGATATATTATATATAATACAGAATAACATATAGGACATTAAAATCCTTTCAATTTTTATTTTTATTTTTGGAAGATGCCTTTAAAAATATTCTTTACTTTTCAACTCCACTGCCAAATTCAAAAGGTGAACTGAAAGTTTATTGCTAAATTAATATACATCCAAATATTTTATGCTATAAAATAACTGACTCCTAAAATAGTATAATCTCATATACAACAAATATTTCCAAAATATATTGCTATGTTCGTGAAACCACCGAAGACATGAGACCTGTATATACATCATTTCACCGGCTTGGGATGATATTTTTGGTGAGTACAAATAATAATATGCATTATTTAATAGCAAGTTAACATATGAGGATTAAGTATTTATACATTTTATAAATAATTGATGAATCATAATTTTGTCAATGATTTTATTGGCATTGACATCTTTCAGTAGATGATCCATATAGGCAGTGGTGTGTTTTGATATTTTTGGATGAAGGTTATGGCCATCTTCAAGATTTGTATTTTTCAATTACATAAATTAACATCAAGGAATATAAATAAATATACAATGTGATATGAGTCAGAGACTTTTGGTGGTGAGTCGGAGCTTGCTTCCTTGTTATCATTATTTTATCAATATTGAGTACTGCTAAATTAGGTCAGCTTACCGTTAATTGTGCTATCTATTATAATACCAGCACTTAGTGGTCATTGACAATATTTTATTGAGGCTTTATTTGGTTGCCAGAATTTGTATCGTGACAAGGTGCACCGCTGGAAAATAGTGATGCAATAAATAAACAATATCTATTGAATGAAATTGACACCGTGAAAAACTTAAGCATTACTGATCTTTCAGAACGTCTGACTAAGTTAGTGGAAGACAAGGATGTAGTAAATAGAACGCATCTATTGAATGATATCGAGAATATTAAAAATTCAACTATTAACGATCTATCAGATCGTCTATCTAAATTGGTAGAAGAAAAACAAGCACAAAATAAACAATATATATCGAATATAATTGGCGATGAGAAAGCAGTGATTCTCAATGATGTGTCAAAACAGGTAATCAAATTAGCAGAAGACAAAGATGTAGTTAATAGACAATATATATTGAATGTAATTGGGGAGGAGAAAAAATCTATTCTCGCTGATCTTACAGGTCAAGTTAACAAATTAGCAGAAGATAAAGATGTGGTTAATAAACAACATATTTCGGATGTGATTGGGGAAGAGAAAAATCTATCCTTGCTGATCTTACAGCTCAAGTTAACAAATTAGCAGAAGATAAAGATGTAGTTAATAAACAACATATTTCGGATGTGATTGAGGAAGAGAAAAATCTATTCTCGCTGATCTTACAGGTCAAGTTAACAAATTAGCAGATGATAAAGATGTAGTTAATAAACAATATATATCGAATGTGATTGGGGAAGAGAAAAATCTATTCTCGCTGATCTTACAGGTCAAGTTAACAAATTAGCAGAGGATAAAGATGTAGTTAATAAACAACATATATCAAATGTGATTGGGGAAGAAAAAATCTATCCTTGCTGATCTAACAGGTCAAGTTAACAAATTAGTAGAAGAAAAGACAGAGTAAATAAAGAACATATATTGAACGTGGTTAGGGAAGAGAAAATCTATCCTTGCTGATCTAACAGGTCAAGTTAACAAATTAGTAGAAGAAAAGACAGAGTAAATAAAGAACATATATTGAATGTGGTTAGGGCAGAGAAAAATCAATCATTGATGATTTATCAGGTCGATTAACAAAATTAGTCGAAGACAAGGTTGGCGGTGATGTTGGTCGACGTGTATCAGAAACTACAACTAATATTGGTAAATTATCGCATTTAGTTCGTAATAATAGAATCTATTGTGATACTAAACTAACACAAATGCAACGAGATATGGAATCAATGGACGCCAAATTCATGAATATGATTAATGAGAAATTGAGAAAATAATGGTGATGTAATTATTAGGTTCTAATTAGGTGTGAGATAGTCAGCTAGTCTGCTAATCAGCCGATTTGTGGGAAAATATTTTTTTTGAAAAAAGGCGGGCGGTACTAAGCTGGGTGAGGTTCTATCTTGTCTTCATGATCCGGCTCGTTCTCACAAGATACAGTAGCCATGTTGGTTACAGCAATTAATGTGGTGACAAAGTCACATATGGTGCCGGCGCGCATTGTGGTGATAGCGGCCATTGTGGTGCCGGCGTCAATTTTGGTTACAGAATTCCAATTGGTTACAGCGGCCATTTTGGAGACATAATCAGATTTGGTTACAGTGAATAGGTTGGTTACAGAGAACGCTCTGGTTACAGCGTCCATGTTGGTTACAGCAACCATCTTGGTGACAGCGGCCATCTTGGTGACAGCGGCCATCTTGGTGACAGCGGCCATCTTGGTGACAGCGGCCATCTAGGTGACAGCGGCCATCTTGGTGACAGCGGCCATCTAGGTGACAGAGTGGGTGACAGAAGTGACATATTTATACTACTTTTGAACACAACCAAAACTTCACATGCGTCTTAGTCGAAGTCGATTACGTCATATAATAGGAAAAGCTGATTTGTTTGCGTTGGAACCGTCTGCGCGCCCCCAGGCTGCGTCGAATAAATATTTGCCGTTGAAGGAATGAGAGCAGCTCGCTGGCTATGGTCTGAATAAGACATGAGATCAAGTCACAGTATTACATGCCAATCAACGGTTGGTTACTCAATAAACAGACAGTGTATACCATAGATTCAATGTGTAGGAAAGTGGAAACATTCAATTTGACCAATTATTCGTAACGTGCCTTAACGTTCATGATCAAGCCATATTCATGAAAAATTATTCAAACCTTTAAAAAGGCTGGCATAATTTACTGGAAAATAATATATGTCATTCGTTTTTACTGTGATATTATATCACAGTAAATATATTGAACACATTATCATCTTTTCCCACTGCCACTAATGTGGATTTATACTATAAAATTGTAAATTTTCGTGAATCCATATTAATAATAATTGGTATTAACAATAGGTTCGTTAATTATGAAAATAATTTAGTTTGGAACCATTCATTTATTCATTATATCCTATGGAAGCCTTTATGCAAGCATATGCATCTGCATGTACTAGATTTTACTTGTGATACCCCATCCTGCTGAAACCATATTTCCTCCAAGTCATGTTCCTCAACAAGTTCTTCCAATTTGGAGCACAGAAACGCTGATGTTGTCATCCTAGAAGAAGTATGGCTCTATCACTTCAAGTGGAGACACGGCACACCAAACTGTGACTTTTGGTGAATGAAGAGGTCTTTCATGTACATACCCTGCATGTACTATGAATTCTCATGAGTAAATAGCAAAAATTCCGAGTCCCTAATTATAAATATAGTCGTAAAAATATAGTATTCTACTGGAGAATGTTGAAATCTTCTTGATTGTGGGGAAAATCTGTAACTTGATTGTAGTGGCGAAGCGTGGTATAGCTTACTTATTTGGTCATCGCCGGATGACCAAATAAGTATACCACGCTTCGTGGTATAGTGGCGAAGCGTGGTATACTTATTTGGTCATCCGGCGATGACCAAATAAGTAGGCTATACCACGCTTCACCCCGGCTTTATTATCATAATGCATAGAAATAAAAAATTTCAATTTGAGTGTTTTCAATTTGTTGTTACTAGCAGTCAGCTACCATCAAATTAAAAGTGAATGCTGTCAGATAAGAGGGATTCGTTGCGCTCTGTCTGATGTTGTCAGAGAGTGTTTGCAGAGTGATTGGAAAGGGTTGTCGATTGACATTTTTAGCGGGGGGTTGTGAGGGCTTAGCAAGCTAATAAGATGCTTTTCGATGCTCCTGGGACATAAGATTGGGGTAGGTCCAGAGCCGCGAAAGCCAGATTCATCGGCATGGTGTCATTAATATTTCACAGCCGGATTGAAAGCCAAGCGGAGATAGATGCTGGTCCAGGAGAGGCGCGTCCCTTTCAAAAGCGTGTCCCTTCAACTACAACAGCGCTAACGACTAATTATGGCGCGTCATGTGTCAAGTGAACCAGCCACTTGTCCCACTCCACTCTTCATTATTAGTTTTGTCTAGACCGGTCCCTTAGATGAGTCACATGGCACCGACTGTTTACGTCAGCTGTGTCAGCTTGTAATAATACAACTGGCATCCCGAAACTTCTTAAACAATTCGAGTATGCCGACTATTTCAATCGGTTTACCACTCGTAATCTGATTACAGTACGTGTGAAAAGGAGAAGATAGTGACAGGAGAAGATTTCTTCTCGGAAATCATAAATATCAAATTCTTGGAAGTCGGTTTCAGATAAGAATGAGAGAGGCATGGTTTGGTTTAATATTTGATTAACAAAGAAATTGACAAAGGTTGTAATCTTTTTGATTCCTCCTATCAGTCAATACAACTAAGTCAATACAACTCAGCCAGTACAGCTCAGTCAGTACTATTCAGTCAGAACAACTAAGAAAAAGTTTCTAATTACTGCAACCTTCTCATTTTGCAACAATTGACTGTATTTCTGTCAATGCTATATACAGGTATAACAATTAACTGTGCTGTTGTTTTATGAATGAATCACCAATTATATTATTGATTGAATAATTTGAAACTGACATTTCAATTAGACTTCAAGTATTTTCTGATAATCAACAGTGAAAATAATATTATAATTTATGTTGATCTAAATCGAATATTGTAATTTAAATATTGGCATAGACTAACTATACATAGACTATGTTGTTGGCATAGACTACTATGTCTATTGGCATAGACTACTATGTTGTCTGTGATATTGGTAGATCACTATTTAGTAGGATTTTCCACAAAAGTAAGAATTCGTAGGGATTTTCAAGTGGTATTACAAAATCACGCAATTCATAATGTCATTGGATTGACAATAAAATGATTATGATGAAGAACTAGTTAGAAAATTTCAACCATAATGAAGGAATCTTATTGATGACAAATTGTGCAAAGGATAGAGTGAGGCAATCCGGAATATGATAGGAAATGTAGAAATGTATTGAAAGGGGAACGCAGAGTGTGATATCGATTTGGCGAAATTTAGGGAGATCAGTGCCGAGTATTGCATTAAGAGTCAACAAGATTACACATTGGCTGCTGATTAAATTGACATGGCACTGCAATTAATCGGATCGGGACCAAGACTGAGCATGTAACGCCAGTCGTTTAGGGCCGATTGTTTATCTATGGATAGGGCCACACCGTGGCGGCCAAATATACTCAACTGCGATTTCCAATAAAGCGCGATTGGTTTTTCCAGCGCGCAGGTGGCTGGCTCTCTCACTTTTATTCTCTCAATCTCATTCCAATACCAACACTCACCGTTGACATTTGAACACACAATGCTGCCCCGTGCACTAATTTCAATTATTCTTTCCAGCAAATTCTACACCAGTATCACTGATTGCGCACCCACGTAAAAGCATGTGCTGCGATGCCCTACAGAATCAAATGATTGAGTTTTTATTTACTTGAATGAAAAAGTATTCAGTTAGATTGATTACTTCGATCACCATTTAGTAGATTTTTTCCTCAATGAGTAGCATTTGTAGGGGTGATACTGAACATCTCATACGAGTATCTTCATAATATTTATCATACACATGTCATAATATACATGATCATAAGTTATCAAGATGAAACGCTGATTTAAACCTTATATTTTCCACCAGATTTATTTTGGATTAATTCTGGTTTATTTCTCATAAATCCGAGTTCTGGTTCAATTCTGGGAACATTTTCATGCTACATCTTCTTTCATTTCATTCAAGCTTTGCAATAATATGTTGTTATTATTCAAGTGATTGGTTTTCTTAATGCTTGTATTAAGACATAAATTATTTCATTCTACAATAAAAATTGTCCTATTAACTTCAGCGGTTCAATAAAGATTCTAGACACAGGAAGCTATTTTATGATTTGTCAAGTCTCTTGACATTTTCGTCTAGAACTAATTATCCAAAACCAAGAGAAAGTCTCATTTATTTATTCTAGAGATAATTTTGCATGATTGTCTCGACTCAATGGTTTCAAATCACTTTCCCTGACCTGCTGTCATAAAATGTATATATAGAGTTATATTTAATTCCATTTATTTTATATTTTTGAGCTTTTTCCAATCACAAGTGAATGAAACTTTAATCCATTGTGCTCTTGATCATTAATTAATAATTGAGATGGATTAATTAATCATTAATAGATTAATCATTGAGATAGATTGAATAATGAATATTCTACCTCTTCTATTTTATTAAATTTACTTCAAAGAATCCAACTTATTCTAGTAGGATGTATAAAAGATTTTATGAAAGACTCATTGTGGTTATGACAATTTTGAAAATTTTTATTCAACATGGAAACCTATCTCAAAAATTGAAATTTATTCCGTGGTTTTAAAGTACAGTAACATAAGATTTAATCGAATGTTATAATTCAAGCATCCGCTCCACCATGCAAGCTGCATTCCATACTAACTGCACTGCTGCATGCTTAAAAGGATTCAAATGCCTAGTGATGATCACAAAGTACTGCTTTCAACCAATGTTGCAGACAGGGTTTTGGGACAGCTTAGGGTTATATTATTATGGTTGCTGGGCTGGGGCAGGGGCGGGGTGTACGAGTTGAAAGAAGGATTGAAAATGATGTTTACAATAGTGTCCGCTTTGAGCAGCTAGGAACGGGAGCCGGAGCGTGTTACTTTTTAATGGACGCCAGACAGGAAACGAACTGATAATGAAGACATGTTGCCGGGCGCCGAAAACGAGTCGCGCCGGGGGCAACTCACTAGACGCAGGAAAGCGACAGAAGGTCGATGGGTGCTAAATACAGTACAGTCGCCTCCCTCGCCCACCGCGCAAGGGCTCATCAATTTGTGACGGATTAATGACGTTAATGGACTTTTGTAGTAGCATTGAAAACGCAACGCTAACCGCCATCCCTTCGCCAGGCCATAGTTGGGCGTCTGCGGCAATCCTTTCATTAATCTGGTGGTCGAGCTCCCTCTCAAATTCTCTCCAACACATCGAAAAACTTTTCAAATCATTTATACAATGTGGCAAAGTTCTCACCATGTATTTTCCGCAGCTAATAAACATGTGGTATACGAGGCTTTATTCAAGTTGGTACGGTATTATTATTATCATTTTATTGTGATGGTATTCGTTTTAAGTGAGATAATGAAGAAATCTCTAATACGAACAACATGCTTGCTGTCAAACACCGGGATGTTTTGTGGTGAGATTATTAATTGACCGAGCGAAGAGAAGACTGAGCGAAGCGAAGTCTGAACGAAGTGAAGTCTTGTTTCAAGTCGATTGGCTATCGTCTGTGGATTTGTGAGTTTGTAGATTTGTGTGTTTGTGTGTTTGTCTTGCATTTACGGCTAAACGCATTGACAGATTTCAATAACATTTGGCAGGAATGTTCATTTCGAGACTGCGCGACGATGTATATGTAAGGTTTTTTTAAATTTTGCATTTTGAGGACGAAATAGAAGGGAAAGAGAATGGCTGTATGGAATATAGCTATACATGAATGGCTGTATGGAATATGCAATAGCTATATGGAACACGTGATAGGATTTATTTTGAATTGAATAAAAGACTTTAAGTTGAAAGTGGAAGTTGAAAGTTGCACGAGCATAGAAGACCACAAAGGATCCCATGTTAATCTTATGATAAGATAAAGACTATAAGTTGAAAGTTGCACGAGCATGCGTGCGTTAACAGATGATTTTTCAGAGATGATTATTAACAGATGATTATCAACAGTGATCTGTTTGAAGAAACATTTTTATAAATATGATGATGGAATGTGTCTATGCACATGTCAAAAAAACCATTCACAATATTTCATTCTATCCTCATGGGTTTCAATATTCATCGTGAATATTAAGAGTTAGACTAATCCTGCTTCAAAGTTTATTCGACCTACCTCTGGGACTGGAACTGGTGATGTTTTTGAGGTTTTAAAGCATAAAGTTTCAAACGTGTGAATTTTCATAACCTTATAAAATTAAATGATTGGTTTGAGTTCGCGGGGTCAGCTAGTTGAATATAAACATCGTCATTATTATCAATGGTATGATCATCAGCTGGGTCAGAATAAGAGTTTTTCGCTGCAGTCAGAGGGGCGCAGCGAAAAAAAAATTAAAAAATATAGAATATAAAAAATAAATAAAAATTAAAAAAAAAATTAAATTAGATGTACATTTTGTATTTTGGGGGCGCCTGACAACATCTCTCTCGATACAGTTGACAGGGCCAATTCTGTTCACATGGACAAGAAAACCGCTAATTTACGGCTAAACGCATTGACAGCTGATTTCAGCTAGCATGGCTTTTTCGCGAGGTCTACTGTTCACAGAACTTCTTCTTCTTCTTCTTTTCCTTTAGCTTTTCCCTATTCGGGGTCGCTATTCCTTATCTTCCTCCTCCACACCATTCTCTCGCCGGCTTCTTCATCTGTCAGTTCCTTTTCCCTCATGTCCCCTGCAACACAGTCTCTCCATCTCCTCCTTGGTCTCCCCACTGGTCTACACCCCTCCACCTGCATTCTACTCACTCGCTTTCCAACGTAGTCCTCTTCCCTCCTCACAACATGACCATACCACTGCAACCTTCTTTCCTGGACCTTCTTTGAACACTCCACCACCCCAGCCATCTCTCTTATCCTTTCATTTCTGATCCTGTCCCTTTTTGTCTTCCCAAGCATCCATCTCAGCATTCTCATCTCGGCCACATCCATCTTCTTCTCCTGCGATTTCTTGACTGCCCAAGTCTCACTGCCATAGATCAGTGCAGGTCTCACTACTGCCTTATATATTCTTCCCTTTGCTTTACTATCCAGCTTCCGGTCACACAGCACGCCCGACATCCTTTTCCAGTTCATCCACCCTACTTGGATTCTGTGATCCAGCTCTCTGCTAACAGAACTACTAGTTCACAGAACTACTAGTTCTAAAAGTAGTACATTGAGAAATATGAATCAGAAAGAGAGGAGTAGGCTATACCTAATGGCCGGAATAAAATAATTGGAACACTATTATTTTTTTTCTCCTAATGATAAAAAGGGATAAGAATGATGAAAGTCATGCTGCTTTATAAGATTGCATTTTAAATTATGTAAATGGATTATTTTGGATTTGTATGTTTTAGTTGTTTGATTTGTATGTTTGGAGTCAGTTGTTGGTAAAAAACATCCTTGATCTACTATCATTGTTGAGTATATACTAAACTATGATTGTAGTTGAAAAAACTCACCACGAAGCTATCCTTTTTCGCCTCAAAAAGGATGAGGGAGTCACTTAATATTTTATTGGCCAACGAACATGACCTGTATAAAGGATTCAAGAATATGTGTTTCAAATTCGAAGCTGATTGATGAAGGTGTTCGAAAGTTATCGACGAACATACAAACAAACACACAACGCCTCGAGCCTCAAGTTTAAAGAAAGAGCTCGCTACGCTCGTTCAACAGGATTCTAGAGAGATATTACAAGATAAGAATTGTTAATAACAAAACATAATTAGTTGAAAGATTGAAGACTTAAGTACAATATCATTAAGAGAACCTGAGGTTGGAGAACTGTATAGTAATATCGACTAATGGCTTATGCGATGAAAAACGGCCTTAGCAATCAAGGAGAGGAACCGTTAAATTGGAAAGTTTCAATCGCACTGCAGGAACGATAATAATCTTGTCTGAAGTAGTCGCTTATTCGGTGAAGTTTAGGAATAATTGAATCAAATCATTAATATTTCTCCAATCTAAGAATAAGAGGATTCCTCTTGCATTGTCGGCGATTTCATCTAGTCATCCATCTTCCAAAGACAGAGTTCAGCAATTGAGTGCAGAAATAAAGGAGCTAACTTGGAGGAGCAGCCTGCTTTACTTTCAATCAGATCTCGAATCAAAGATCCACGTTATACGGCTTTAATTGTTCTGTAACGAATAATCCAGTCCTTCTCCCAATAATAATTAAGGCGACTTCGTTGAGTTTCATGCTTCATATTAGAGAACTGACGAGGACAACTTGTTACTTCCATCTCATCGTCCATACAATGCTGCAATTAACGAGACTTTCAGCTCTTGAGAGATTTCCCATGCAATCATGGGAAGACGAGAGATCATCTGGAAAAGGCTATAGATAAATTTGGAGCAGAATACTTGCCTACAGTGTTTTCAAGTACTGCACTGTTGTCTTCATTACTTCTATCGTAAAGGAGTCATGAGATAAATTGAATGTACAAGTTTACATTGAATTTAATTTTCTTTTTATTTGTAGCACTATTTTAGAACCTTGTAGAAGTTTTATACAAACACATGTTTCATATACTTCATACAGAGATTGTATCATTTTGATTCTGTCACTTTGAATGTCACACTTGATTAGCTTGGTGAAATCCGCCATACTTTTCTTCTTTCATTTGAAGTTGAAAGTTCACACTCAAAAACGATTTTTTCTACTTTCTATAACGAAAATCTCAGAGCATCTGAAAACTAGAGAGTAAAAATGTTCAAATATATACAATTCGTACTCAAGTTATTTTCTATTGAATTGAACCATATGAAATCCATGAGAAAATTTCAGTGATGCTAGTCACTTGGGAGCAGTAAAAACCCAGAAAATGAAACAGAAAGTACGTAAGGCTGAGAAAATTGATTAAAATGATTGATTAGTGTAGTATTTATAGACGACAATCAGGAACATGCTCAAAAGGGCTTTCATGAAGGACATATATATCACATTCGGAAAAATAAAATAATGCAACTCTATTATTGTTGTGCTCTATAACATAATGCTTAGTGTCCTGTTTCGTATTATGTTGTGGCCAATGTGCACTTGTGTTCGACTCATCCATTCAATACCATTAATCCACTTTATGAAGGAACCGAGTGGTGTATCATCAGAGAAAAACGCTACATCCTTCAGAAGCTCAGAATCCTTCAGTTGTGTTGCTATGAGGTTCATCAGTGTCGCCCTTCAAATCCTGTTAGTGCAGGCATGAACTCAGGAACATGGCGAAATAATGCAATTCCTGGCCTGGCCGGGGAAGGGTCCCCAAATTCTGGCCGCCATCTGTTTACGAAGCTCCTACTAACTATCCAAGGGATGCTAGTGTCTGTTGTGTAGGTCCGGGACAGAGATAGAGAAAAGTGCTGCCTCTTTCCTCTCTCGTTAAATCCCATTCAGGAGCATCGGGATTGTCGCCCGCCTAACCAAAGAAACTAATTGCAGCGCCCTCGCCGCAATGAAGAAGCTTCTTCTTGGGCAGAAAGTTGTCTGTGTACTCCGAAACTCGCGTCATACTCTCTTGCAGTGCCCACCCCAAACTATTATTTTCCTCTTGAAGCCGATGCACCACATGCTCGCTAATCTCATGTCTTGTCCTTTCAAAATCCATTACTCTGGCACCCTCCATCCAACAGCAACTCAATATATTTTCAATTTCAGCTACCAGATTCCATCTTGTCGAAGGATGGAGAGCGATATAATCGGCTAGCACTCTTCTGCTGGAAGAGAGTGTGACAAAGTTTGCATGAACCGCCGGGCAGGATGAGATATGTTACTGCTATTAGAAGGGAATTTCATTATTGTTATAGAATTTAAAACTCGAAGTGATTCTTCTTTCTGTATGACAGAATTTTGTGTGATCAGCCACAGTTAACATTGGCAATACTAGAATCATTCACGAATCATTCACTACTACATGGGAGGTGCGTGGAAGGTTACACTTTTCAAGGATTGAATCGACTCCATTATTGGATCAATCAAACAATGATTGTACGAATAAAAATTGATCAGCGAATCCAATCATTATAGTCTCGCCATCCGTCCGTAAGTAGATTGTGCTTTGTGATCAATTTCAGTTCACTCAATTACAGCGTTCAAGAGAGTTTAATTTTTCTAGCAAATGAGTGAGTTACGTCTGAGATGATTTTTCTTAGAATAGTTCCTATTTAATAATTTTTGAAAATTGATGTATTGCTGATCGGTGAATAATGCCTATTCACCATATATTCCCAAAAACTTGCTTTTATTACTATTTTCCAATCAATTTAATTCAAGATAATTATTGCTTAAGGCCGTGTGGTCACGGAGCAACTGCTATCCGAATTCAGAATTCAAAATTTTCAATTGGAAATGAAAGAAGAAATCGCGATCTACAATTTGAACCCAATCACGATTTCCTATCATCAAGGACTTCCAAGATATCAGCATTTGTATGCAAAAATAAAATTTCTTGCGTCAAACCTTCAATGTTCAATGAAGTCCAGTCATTTTCATGAAACCACCTAACCTAACCTAACCTCTATGCATTGACCGTGCGATTCGAGATCGTGCAGATCGCACTTTGATGGACTTTTTCTCACGTCCATGTGAAGTAAAATATAGATTGTGATTATTCAAATTAAAGATAATGAAATGCTCTACAACTTTCTTCTCTACGATTTTGCTGTAAAACCAACATGAGAGCTAGTAGAAGCAAATAATAAGCGAAAAAAGTGAGGGGGGACGAACTTTTAGAAAATTATCGATTTTCAGCGGCGAGTAACTCGGAAACTATCAAGCTTACGACAAAACTATATATTACGAAGTTATAGTAAATTTAGTTTACTTCAATTTCTATATCAAGCTTTTTACTCCAAGATCGACATTTATTATGGAAAAACCCGAAAATTGTACCTTCTCGCCCCCTCCCACCCTTTGCCGGAATAATTGTTGTTGGATAACATAAGATTCGTGTTCAGCGACCTCGAAAACATAAAACAAGCCATAAAAACAATTACACTCAAACTTTCCACTTCAAGCCCTTTATAAACACCATTTGACTTGACTATATCACATGTTTTTATAACTTCTTTCTTATTCACAATCATTCACTTTTATTACACTGTTTCAATCAGTTCAATTTTCAACATTGCTTCCACCTACTCAATTCAATCTTTTTCATCCCATATTACCATTACTTTTCTTTGATACTCATCAACTTTTCAATTTCAATATCCTGAAAGTGACTGTTGCTATTATGCTGTTGATGACTTCAGTCATCGCTGGAAAAGAGCTCGTTTCGGCGGATGGATATTAATAGTGCAACGAACAGCCACCGAATACGCTTTATATGTTTGGAAGCCATTCATCATTTTTCTGTCTGAAATGGAAACAAACAATTTCATTTAGGTCGTTTATCAGCGGACATGGAACTTGATTTATGCCGGTCTCGTAGCGCGCGCGACTCGCTCTCTGATTTATCTGTCGCTTACAAATTGGGCTGAGGCAGAGCGCTCGCACGCACGCACGCACGCGTTACCACAGACATCATCCTCGCTCACCTGGTCGCGAAGCGATGGCAAATTTCGCCTCCGTGCTGAACTGCTGAGCTCAAGAGACTGCGACTGCCTCAACTCTGAGAGTGTCTCCGCGACCTCAGCCTCACCCTCAGCCGCACCATTACGGCCTCGCCAACCGCACACGTGACGTGCATTACAACTTTTCGAATTTCATTTCGTGCGCCAAATGCTTGCTCGGCTACCCCACAAATTGACTGTCCCTTTCATTGATTTCAATTCATCTTCTATATACCTAATGTTCTACGTTGTACCATATCATTCAATAATATAATCTGTGAGTTCAATCATAATCAATAAATGGGAATCTACCGATTTCAATCGTGTATCCAATATGAATTTCTAATCAGAATCTCCCTGAATCACATGAAGTTTTGAAAGATCGAAAGATCACATATCCTATGTGTAAGTTTTAGACTAAGATTGTATAAGAGTGTACTAAGATTGTATTTCATTTTAATATAAGATTGTAATTGCATAGTTTGAAAAATATAATTTGAGTTTGTGATTGGAAAATATTCTCTTAAACGAGACGATATGGATCTAGAAGGCTAGAAGGGAGAATAATCATTAGTTATATTAATAATTATAATTAAGTCATCTGTAAGCAAAAACTTCCAGAAACAGAAGCTTGGGATTTTTCATGTAATTGATATTGAGCTGTTAGCAGAGGGGAAGAACAACTTGTGTCAATGCAGTTGATAGAAGAGACACTGAAGTTTGTGGATGGGGTTGACAAGGGCTTCAGAGCACAGAAGTGAGACAGAGAATGCAGCAGTTGGACAGGAACCAGGAAATATCACGTCGCTGCAACAACGCTCCCGGAGAGGGAGAGAAAGCTTTTCGGTTCCATGCAGAAATAGTGGATGGATTGTCGAAGCCGCAATCCAGTAGGAAGCTTATAATGATGGCAACCACTCTTGTGCATTTGTGTGTGTATATGACACAGTGTCAAAGATAGAGAAAGGTGAAACGAATGAAAAGAGAAGAAGATGCTAAGAGCAAGATTGGGACTGCTCTTGCTTCAGTGACACCAGAGGTAATGCCATTTGTTCTGTGGGGACAGCCTTATCGAGTCGAACTCACATTAACTGGATTGTACACCGACAACGGTCTGCCCTGCTCTGCTGTGCTCTGCTCAGTGCTCCCGATTCTTGATTCTCGAGGGACATCTCGTCACTCCTTTTCACCCCCCCCCCAATCCACTACCCACACCCCACATCAGCCCTAACCAGCATCCCCGGAATCAAACAGCTCCCGACCAATTATTGCTTAATTGATGTTGCTCTTGCAATACCTATATACAGCAAAGATTTCAAGTCAACCTGCTAGAATTTGGAAAAATGAGTTACATAGTATAGTTTAGAGCTGTTGATTATAGAGCGATCAATAAGACTAATAAACTGTCCAATGGAAGTTCTTTATAAGGTGTTGGTTGTATCTGCAAACAAGTAGAAACCAATCTGAAAAAAAACAATAAGGGACCAAACACTATCATGCTTGAAGAGCCTTTAGGAGGTTGATTATCTTATCGTTTTGTATGAAAGATATTGGATGTTCTGTTACTTACATTTTCAAGAAACTCTTCTTCATCCATTCTAGTAGCACGAAGACACAAGTCAATCGTTTTCAAGATAACTCAATATTACCTGAGAATAAAAGGAAGGTATTTGAAATACAAAGAATTTAATAGAAAAATTACTCAGGATTTTCCAATCAACAATACATATATTATCATGAATGACTGTTCATTTTCATTTATAGTTTTCATTTTCAATCGATTAAAATGTATTGTATCCTTAATAATACACCAACACTTACAGCAATTCAATGATATTTCATAAACCTTGCAAAACTGCTCTTTTATCCTAGAACTTTGATGTTTGATGGTGTATGGCTTAAAAACTACCAGCATTCATCATATCACATTTTTTATAATATGAATATTAATTAAAGTACATTGATTTTGTAGTGAATGTAACGTTGATTGAAAATAAATATGGTACGTATTGGTGACACCAGGGTATGCCCGTATTAAAACTCTGCCATCTATTTCTGTAGATGAAGAAACAGTGTACCCGACACGCTCATTCAATTTTAATTGAAAGATTTATATTCATATGACAAGTTCAATATGTATATGCCCTGTGTGATAGGGCAACGTATGTCGATGTTTGATGGAAGAAAAGCCGGAAGTAGTGCAAGAGTATGTGAAAAAGGAAGGGTTTGTGAGCGTGAGCCTGCTGGGCTCGGTATAGCCGATCCATCAACCTGACACCGTCATTTATTCCCTGATAAAACATCTTTCGTTTTCGCCGGCAACCAACAGACTTCACTCAATTCGCCCCCTCCCCCATTCCCCCACCTACCATTATGATGCACACTGTCCAACCCTCACCAAACCAACAACCCGCAATAGCTTATCTTGTATCTTTTTTCGATCGTCTATTCACTCTCTCACAACCCTTTCACGTCTCGTGTGTGCGGTACGGTGCGATGCGATGCGATCCGACGTCACGTTACGTTACGCGTCGTCCGTGAGTGTTGGTTCGATTCATTGAGCGTGGCAAGAAACTTTTGATCGACACTTTCGAGAGAATCCATTTAGACGATGAACTCCACGCGATCAATCACTTGCCTCTAATAGAAAAAAGTTTTCAACTAAGAAAACTTACATCTCAAACATGACGTCTATAGCAATTCCTCCCCAATTTTGGCACAGCCTATTCATTACAATTTGAATAAGAGGGAAGCTGCTACAGATAAAAGCATTTTTACGTCTGGAAAAATGATACATCATCGATGTCTTACAGGTACTCCGAGATTCGGTATATGTATGCATTGTCACAAAGTGAATTTGTGACGGAGGATTTTCTGTATAAAATTATTTGCAAGTCAATTAATATCCTATTGATTGATTAAATTATTAATTGATTAATTGATTAATAAAATTAATTCTTCTATCAATTAATTAATTAATAGAAGAAATAATTCTTAATGCATTAGAATTGGCTTTAAAAGCACGCTGTTCGACGCGTGGTTATCAGCACCGGCTGCTGGCTGCGGAGATAACGCTCAGTCGACAGCGCATCTTCTGTTGCGCCGCCGCCGTCTACGTCATGCCTTCTCTCTCCCCGCCTCCGGCTGAGGTTTCGTGGGAAGTACTTGGACAACAGAAAGACAGAACGTCGGGGATCGTCGCAGCGTAATCGGCTCTGCTCTTCTCTTCTCTTCTCTTCTCTTCTCTTCTCTTCTCTTCTCTTCTTCTCTTCTCTTCTCTTCTCTTCTCTTCTCTTCTCTCCTCTTCTCTTCTCTTCTCATCTCTACCTTCGGCTTCTGGCACCTCTACCGCCTCCAACCTTCAAGATCCTCGAGCTCAACTCTATCTACAGCTTCAGGACCCCCCCCTCCCCTTCAGCACCACCTTCGAGCCCGGTACCCCCGACCTCGAGTGGTTAGATCGCTAGTCCTTCTCGCAGTTACAGACTGCGAGGTACCCTACGCCGTTTCAGACGGGCGTTTCCTCTAGCAGTTCCAGACTGCTGTTCCTCTCTCCTACGCGGTTTCAGACCGCTAGTCCTTCTCGCAGTTACAGACTGCGAGGTACCTTACGCCGTTTCAGACGGGCTTTCCTCTAGCAGTTCCAGACTGCTGTTCCTCTCTCCTACGCGGTTTCAGATCGCTAGTCCTTCTCGCAGTTACAGACTGCGAGGTACCTTACGCCGTTTCAGACGGGCGTTTCCTCTAGCAGTTCCAGACTGCTGTTTCTCTCTCCTACGCGGTTTCAGATCGCTAGTCCTTCTCGCAGTTACAGACTGCGAGGTACCTTACGCCGTTTCAGACGGGCGTTTCCTCTAGCAGTTCCAGACTGCTGTTCCTCTCTCCTACGCGGTTTCAGACCGCTAGTCCTTCTCGCAGTTACAGACTGCGAGGTACCTTACGCCGTTTCAGACGGGCGTTTCCTCTAGCAGTTCCAGACTGCTGGCCCTCTCTCCTACGCGGTTCCAGATCGCTAGTCCTTCTCGCAGTTACAGACTGCGAGGAACCTTACGCCGTTTCAGACGGGCGTTTCCTCTAGCAGTTCCAGACTGCTGTTCCTCTCTCCTACGCGGTTCCAGATCGCTAGTCCTTCTCGCAGTTACAGACT
Source organism: Laodelphax striatellus (assembly GCA_017141395.1). Classification (NCBI taxonomy): domain Eukaryota; kingdom Metazoa; phylum Arthropoda; class Insecta; order Hemiptera; family Delphacidae; genus Laodelphax; species Laodelphax striatellus. The sequence continues at coordinate 32,632,107 of CM029532.1, forward strand.
GCGAGGTACCTTACGCCGTTTCAGACGGGCGTTTCCTCTAGCAGTTCCAGACTGCTGTTTCTCTCTCCTACGCGGTTTCAGATCGCTAGTCCTTCTCGCAGTTACAGACTGCGAGGTACCTTACGCCGTTTCAGACGGGCGTTTCCTCTAGCAGTTCCAGACTGCTGTTCCTCTCTCCTACGCGGTTTCAGACCGCTAGTCCTTCTCGCAGTTACAGACTGCGAGGTACCTTACGCCGTTTCAGACGGGCGTTTCCTCTAGCAGTTCCAGACTGCTGGCCCTCTCTCCTACGCGGTTCCAGATCGCTAGTCCTTCTCGCAGTTACAGACTGCGAGGTACCTTACGCCGTTTCAGACGGGCGTTTCCTCTAGCAGTTCCAGACTGCTATTCCTCTCTCCTATGCGGTTCCAGATTGCTGATCCTTCTTGCAGTTACAGATTGCGAGGTACCTTACGCCGTTTCAGACGGGCGTTTCCTCGAGCAGTTCCAGACTGCTGTCCCTCTCTCCTACGCGGTTCCAGATCGCTAGTCCTTCTCGCAGTTACAGACTGCGAGGTACCTTACGCCGTTTCAGACGGGCGTTTCCTCTAGCAGTTCCAGACCTCTCTCCTACGCGGTTTCAGATCGCTAGTCCTTCTCGCAGTTACAGACTGCGAGGTACCTTACGCCGTTTCAGACGGGCGTTTCCTCTAGCAGTTCCAGACTGCTGTTCCTCTCTCCTACGCGGTTTCAGATCGCTAGTCCTTCTCGCAGTTACAGACTGCGAGGTACCTTACGCCGTTTCAGACGGGCGTTTCCTCTAGCAGTTCCAGACTGCTGTTCCTCTCTCCTACGCGGTTTCAGATCGCTAGTCCTTCTCGCAGTTACAGACTGCGAGGTACCTTACGCCGTTTCAGACGGGCGTTTCCTCTAGCAGTTCCAGACTGCTGTTCCTCTCTCCTACGCGGTTTCAGATCGCTAGTCCTTCTCGCAGTTACAGACTGCGAGGTACCTTACGCCGTTTCAGACGGGCGTTTCCTCTAGCAGTTCCAGACTGCTGTTCCTCTCCTACGCGGTTCCAGATCGCTAGTCCTTCTCGCAGTTACAGACTGCGAGGTACCTTACGCCGTTTCAGACGGGCGTTTCCTCTAGCAGTTCCAGACTGCTGTTCCTCTCTCCTACGCGGTTCCAGATCGCTAGTCCTTCTCGCAGTTACAGACTGCGAGGTACCTTACGCCGTTTCAGACGGGCGTTTCCTCTAGCAGTTCCAGACTGCTGTTCCTCTCTCCTACGCGGTTTCAGATCGCTAGTCCTTCTCGCAGTTACAGACTGCGAGGTACCTTACGCCGTTTCAGACGGGCGTTTCCTCTAGCAGTTACAGATTGCTATCTTTCCTCCCACGCGGTTACAGACGGCGTGTCCCTCACCCCTACCCTTGGGCCAGCAGTTCCAGACTGCCGGCCGTCACCTCGCAGTTTCAGATTGCGTACCCACCTAATTACAGGGAGCTGTTGCAGACAGCTTGCTTCCCTTCCGCGGTTACAGACCTTGCGGTCCTCCCTTTACCTACACCCTGTACCCTTGGACTCGAGGTTTCAGACCGCCTGTCGTCATTCGCAGTTACAGATTGCGTACCCCACCCCCAAGAACAAATCGTTCTCGAGGCAGAAGGCAACGAGACGACAGAATCGTCGCCGACACGGCTACTCCGACTTCAGCCTCACTTCCTTGCCCCGACCCAATTACGACCGAGTCTAGTCGCCTAGGAGCAACACCTAGGGATCAGTCACGCACCACAGAGGACTCTCTGAGGTTGCCTGACAGCATATGTATGTATCTATATGCTAGGTACAAGACAACAGCGTCTTGTTTTATGTACACTGTGATGAAAAATTGTGCCTGTTGCATAGTATAGTACTACACAAATTAACACCCAGGATATAGTAGGTCTCATGTTACTAGGCATTCTTCAAATCTGCAAAAAGCTCGTAATGGAACTTTTAACACTAAATTCATTTGTGGCTTTTATTTAATTAGATGATACATCAATTAATCCTCCATGCTTGTAGCGAAATCTATGGAGCAGAATATCAATTTTATTGGTAAAGAAGTAGGCTAATAGAAAAGGGGTTTATTGAAACAATTTCATTATTTGTATACTGAAGCTTTCTAATCAAGATTGATGATGTCAGATATTTATATATCAAAATTAATTGTTGAATTTCATCATAATCACGATAGAAGGTTAGTTATATACGACAGATCTGGTGACATTTACTTGATTGCAGGTGCTTCAAAAGGCAATGAATGAAAAACTTCCAAAAGAATGGTTCATAATTAAAATTTCAGCGATGTCATCTTGGAGATACATTTGGGAGGGTTTTTTCAGTGTAGAGAGAGCGGTTAAGTATCGACATGGCAGACCTTCCATTTCCGTAATTGTTTCTGCTTATCTCTTTGCATTATGACCATGATATTCGGTAGTCCCTGGCCACGGCCACAGTCGTCCCGCAAGGGACTTCGACGGTAGAGGCGGTCTTTTGTTTTGAAAACGGCGCCCCTCAAATCTGCATCCAATTTACATAAATATTGTTCTCCCATCGCACTCGTAAAATGCCCTACATGAAAAGCTTTATGGCGTAGAGGCAGACTTGAGCCGAGCGCAAAAAGCACGCAGCTCGGCTAGGACCCGGAGCACTTATCGCAGATAGTGGAACTGTGTTTTTCCATAAATATTGTCTCCTACAACGTGTGGACGATTTTTTGCAAATATCTGTATCGCGTCTCTCGTTTTACTGTGCAGCTTCAGAGTTATGTCCGTGGATACGGAAATTACGACTAGTGAGACCATCACAGTGGCACAGACACATTATATTATGAATGTGACATAAATATGAAGTGCAGCGCTTATACATTTCAACGAGAAACTAACGATGGGTTACACTTGAAGCTCCGACACCAACATCAAAAGATGGTTGCATTGTACTTTTCGATAAATTACACTGTATTATGTTATTGTAACAATTGGCCCTGTGTTGAGAGTAAATTCTTAAGTTACTCAATCACTTCAATGTTTTAGTGAGCTTGCTATACTGATTCGAATGAGTAGCAACCGCCACCTACCCCACTTCTCACTCTGCTTTTCGAAACAAAACTTAATTTTGAGGTTTGAAAAGTCACTAATTATTGGAATCGAATAATGGGGTCTACTGTTAGGGCTATATTAGTAATAAGGCAGCAGTCCTGCAATTGTAAAATTATTTGATCCGGAATGGGACAACTCGCCGCGGCCAACTCGCCGCCGCCATCTCGCCACGGCCATCTCGCCGCGGCCAACTCGCCGCCGGGCCAACTCGCCGCCGACCCAACTCGCCGCGGCCAACTCGCCGCGACCAGCTCCACACAAGGACTGATTCCCTTGGCATTTAATTTATTACCACTTTTCAGGGATATTCAGATGCAGCTAACGATTCGAGATGATATATAAATTATAATACAGTAGAACTCCAATTATCCGAATTAATGGGGACCGGGACCCATTCGAATAATCAAATATTCGGATAATCGAAGTTTTTTTTTAGAAAAATTGCCATTGGAGAGAAAAAGCTACGTTTTGATATTGCACTATTTTTTTATTGAATTAAATGAAAGAAACATGATTTTTTCACATGTTTTAAATATAAATGTTGTAAAAGTAAAATGTACTTATGTACATGTACAAGTTTAGAAATAAAAATCATTGTTTTTTAAACACCTCCGTCAATGTACCCTTCGCGGGGGGAAGAATAATAGCGCACTTAGACTTTTTTTGGACAAATTTTTTTCCTTAAAGTGATTCGGATAATCGGCGATTCGGATAGTCGGAGTTCTACTGTATTATAATTATTGATAATAGCTAAATTTTATTCTTAAATTTTACAGAGAATTTTACAGAGAACCTAAAATAGTGAACTTTCTCTGTGATAAATGAAATTAACTTCGTTAACTTTGTTAAAATAGTGAATTTCTGAAATCTGAAATTACTGTTTAAAATTAACATTTTACAGAGAACCTAAAGGTTCAATACAAATTTCATCAATGAATTTAGTTTTTGTACCTTTTAACATGTTTCAGTTGTGTTTTTCAATACATTAGTTTGATTGGTGAATTAAAAATTAATATATATATCACGTCGAATCGTTAGCTGCATCTAAATATCCCTGAAAAGTGGTGACAAATGCCGGGAGAATCAGTCGTTATAAGAGCTGGTCGCGGCGAGTTGGTCTTGCGGCGAGTTGGGTCGGCGGCGAGTTGGCCCGGCGGCGAGTTGGTCCGGCGGCGAGTTGGCCGCGGCGAGTTGTCCTAGACCCTATTTGATCAGTTTGAAAATTGCACAATCTATAATAATTATAAAAATTTCAAATCGAATAACTTCCACCTTCAACAGGTTTTGGGTTGTATTTTATAATGTGAAATAAAAAAAATTTAAATTCAAGAGAACAACAATCTAACAGTCTACTCTGAGTCAGAAATTGATGTCTGTTTTAAACAATTACAAACCATCCTATTGTCCATTTGAATGTAAGGAGACAATTTAGTTATAATAAAAATTTGAAGTTACTCAGTTGAGAAAAATAATTCTGTTTTTTTTTCTTCTGTTTTTTTATACTTTCAGTTTATAATGAGAAGGCTTCCCCACTTTCACGAGAATGTTATTAACAGGGCTGGATATTTTTACTCTCTTAAGGCTATAATAAAAACCAACGAGCCTCCATTCAATTATGATATCTCATTCAAGTACTCTATAAAAATTCTACGATGACAAAGCTTTAGGTGAACAGATTTTCAAAGTCCAATTAACCTTTCGAAGTCATTAGTTTTTATGATTAACCGACTCAATTACGAGCCTGTATTGATGGGATTAGAGGTAGATCATATGAAAAAATTTGTTCTCTAACAAAGACTCGTTCATAAGATTAGACTCAGAGACCATTGTGAAGTGAGACTCTTGATTTATAATGCAGTATAAAATTTGAATTGCCGACGAATTAAACACGAATAAGGACACAGTTTGGACATAATTTGGACACAAATATAGAAAATAATTTTCTCAGTTTCTGTTATTAGTAATTGAACCTTCTCTCTCAGCAGAAGTCAAAACGTTTTGTGAGGGATGCCCAAATGAGCTCTAGAATTTTTTGTGGGTAATGGAAGGGGTGATGATGAGAGAGGGTGAGAGAGGGTGACGACTTCTTTGACATGCCGGGACCGACGGCTTAACTTTGTATTTCTAATTTATTCAAAGTGATATTTGGAATGAATAAAGACTGCAATTTGTATATTTTATCACCAACAAGCTCGGTGTAATACCCCAATTACAGTTAATTTGAGACCTTTTAAAACTTTTAAAAATAAAAATTAGGTGGCTCATAAGTCACTTGTCATTGGCCAATAAGTCTGAGTTCATTTCTGACTCATGAGCAAGTTTGTAGATAGAGTACACATATAAAAATGTATATTTATATTACTTTAATATTTATTTTGTGCCAATTGGAATATTACAAAAAGCTTACTTAGTTTGAGAATAAAAGTTGGAAAATTTGTTTAAATATTCATCCATTTCTGTAATTTTCTACGCTGCTAGAATTGATTTGTTTTCATCTCTGATATCATCACTCAAAGTCTCCTTCATGACATAGATGTATCCATGAAATATATACAACGTAGACGTATCGTTGGAATAGTGCAACTGTTTCTGCAACTTGATCTCATTCGAGTTGCTGATAACAAATGTGTTCAACAATTCTCTTGTCATCAGCCATCTCAACACATGTGATTAAATGCGTGTACAGATGTGTTACGAGAATATTCGCTCCAAAGAGAACATTGCCAGTTGATGATATGAGACTTCCGGAAGGAATATGAGGAGGAGTGGTGATTGGGGGAGGGGGGTTTGGCAGTGCAATTACTTTTCCCGCCATTTCAAAGTCTCTGTCTCTTTCTGTTTCGGCACGCATTATTTGTTCCCCTACGCGTGATTACTCCAGACGCAGACGTGGAATGGGAATGCAGAAAGGGATGTTTTCTGTAAAGGTGGAACTCGTTTCTACTCCACACTAAGATCATATCGCGTCTCCAATGGAAAAGCCTCTCCCCAGTCGTAATAAAAATGTTTCATCTGTCAGTGCAATAAGTGAAAATGTAGGAGCATTAGAAACCTTTCATTTATCCAGTTATTTGGGTTTTTGTTGTTGTGATTCAACTAGAAAACATTTATTGAATAAGATTGGAGTAAAACTCGATTTGTGAATTTTCAGAATACTGTGATGTCATACTTCATCTCAGGTCTGCTTGCAGGGGGCAGCATAGGCAAAACAGCATACATCTATTTTATGCAATGCTGTTATTTCACCATTTGAGTGAGCTCACTTAATCCTGCAGCCAATATACTGCAATGTATATATTAAAGCAATAATTATTGATTATTCTCTTCTCTCTTTTTTGATTCATTACCAGAATAATTCTTAAAACGATGTTCCAATTCCCTGACAATGCCACGCATTATATGGAATATATTTATGCCCTATATTTATGGAAGCGAATTGGCACTCACTGACTCACTGACTTACTCATTCACTCATCAGTAGAACTAAAAATCTACTGAACCAAATGCGTTCAAATTTGGCATGCATGTTCAGTTGGGCCTTTTAAACGCGCATTAAAAACGGTTTTTGAAAACATCCCAAAGATACGCCCAATATTCGCTTTTTTCTAGCGATTTTGTGCGTTTTCTCAGTTTTTTCGAGAACTGATTGGCAGAAAATGTTAAAATTTGGTACTTAGGTTCGTTCAAGATCTAAAAATAATCTGTTGAATTTTTTTTTTATTCTCTCGATATTACGCCAGAGATCGGCGTTTTTGCAGTTTTCCTAGCGTTTACAATGCGTTTTTGCAGATTTTTCAACAACAACTCAACCAAATGCGTTCAAATTTGGCATGCATGTTTAGTTGAAGTGTCTTCGGGGGCGACTGATGAGCGCGAAGCTCAAGGAATTTCCCTATGAAACCTTCACACGCGAACTGAATGCAATTAACTCAAACAATCTCTAAATATAAAAATCAATAATTATTTAATCAAACCTTCATGAAATGGAAAATATCGCGATAACTAGTAAATAAGGAAAAAAGACAAAAATATCTAATGAATGAAGATGAAGAAATTCATGCAATCTGTGACTAACATGGAGTAACTCCCATCAAAAGAGATTTTCATTCTGATTTCTAGAATCTCCTTTTCAAACTCTAAAATGCCTTGTTTCCCTTCGAAACATTATTTCTTGAGTCTTAAATTGAAGTAATCAATATATGTATATTATTATTAATATTAATAATATGTTCTCAGTCTGATATGACTATTATCAATGACTTAATTCACATGTTCACTTTTCTCTCACAATCTTCGAAGTCTGAACTCTATGGAAAAATCAAGTCTGAATTAGATTGTAACCGAAGATCAATCTGTTTTTTAAAACGCCCCTCAAACTCAAACACATTTCCTTCACCCGAAAAACAAACCAAATGTTCAGACAACTAAAATGAATGGCGAATGAATGAATCAATGAGGCTACCCCAAATGCATTGTACGATTATTGGCATGCTCTATCCATTGGGGGAGACGCGATAGAGCTGTGCACAGAACACTATAATAGTGCAGTGTAAATGGTCATTTGGTCGGGTGTGGGAGCGGGAGCAGTCGGGAGGCAACACGCCAAGCTGACCACGGACGATGAACGATGCAGTCGACTATAATTAATCACGACTTGCACGTAGCGGGACTTTTGTTGGCTGGCAATTGAAATGTTAATCCCATCGGCAGCGATGCGCTCAATTATGCGCTGCGTCCACTGCGATTGTTGTTCGCCTTCCCGCCACTTGCATTCTCTGTCGGCGACCATTAATCAGCTGACTGCCGCTGCCGCTGCCGCCTTCCTTTGAGCCACGGCAACAGTGCAGGCATTGGCCGTCACTTGTTTGCACCCAGTCGAATGTAAACAGAAATGACATTCACAAAAATCGGGTATCATGTGAAACAGGACTGACAATTAAAATGTCACCATGTTTTTTTTTAACTGTAATCCTCATC